>CM076577.1:379931563-380102020 GCA_034641835.2 Pinus albicaulis
GAAGTATACGACATGTCGGTGAAAATAGATGAGACCCTAATTTTTAGGACCCAGGCTATTTTTAGACTGATCTCCTAAAAATATGGAAGTCAAATATTATTTACCCTTAATAATATTTTGACTATAAACAGCAGTTTACTCTCTTGGCGCACTTCAGTTTGAGTCATGGAGGTGGCTCATGCAACCGACACAAGGAATCACGTGGTTCCTAGGGTTTGATGGCATCTTGCATGGTTGGCTTCAGTTAGACTTCAGTGGCAGGAGTTTTGGAGGAGTTAACGGGACAAGTAGTGGAGTGGTGTTCCGTTTGTTTTAGTTGAACTAGTTGGGATTAGTTAACTAACTAATCAACTAGATATGATATAAATTGGGTAATATTTAATATTAATCATTAGTCAACTCGAAGAACACTTCGCCACTACGCGCATCATCCAAACAAGGAGTGACCAGCAACATCCCTTGAAAGGGTGAGTAAAGCTATCAGTTGGAGGATCAGTTTTGCATGGGATTTGTATTACACTTGGAGGAATTGTCCATGACAATTGCGCAGTCAAGCCAAGGGGATTCGAACCTTGGATCTCTTCATATACAGGCCATGATTGCGCAATAGAGGCAAGGCAATTGGCGGGGAGTTTTGAACCTGAGACTTGTTCAAAACTAAGTCAGATTGTGTGTGACTTTATGAGAAAGTACTGAGTACTTGTGAGGAGTATTGTACTTTGTTGGTTACATGATTTCTCCATTATAATATACACAATAGCTGCGGGGTTTTCAGCTATAGGCTTTCCCCATACATACCGAGTTAATGTGTGATTGATTTGATGTGAGATTGCTTCTGTTATTTCCGCATGTGACAATTAATTGTAGAAGAAGGTTATGTGTTATGTATGCAATTCGAAATTGATATATGACCAGGTTAATCTTCAGTGAATAAGTGATTTATTCACCTAATTTCTACATATAATTTGTTGCTCCAATATTTAAAGTATCTCCCAATGAGGTGATTTTACTTCGTTGTACATACATATTTCCTTAATAACATTCTCAGCTGTATCGCCGCTCTGCTTTTTGCGTATAATTCGCTTCGTCATTGGTTTTTTTTCTGATAACGGCTCGCTCATATTCTACCGCCTCCCTCTCCGCCGTCAACTCGCTTTCATGTACTCGAATACGCCCTTGGTCCAATGAACTGTCAACGACTCATTTCTATTCATAGTTCCTTAACACAGGGTATCATACGCTTTCAATAGAGAACATGAACGCAATTAATTTAATTCTACACAGGGGCATATAAAAATCCTTCTCTATATTATAACCATCAACTATAAATCGACCTTCCTCAGATTCTCATACAGACTAAGCACCTTCGAATTATACGTAGAGAGCGTAGGTTCACACACATTCATCTATTAAGTCCTTAACACGGATTTAACCATACAGGTTCTTCAGGCGCTCACTTCAAAACTTCTAGCTGGCCAGATCTTCAATCTGATGGCCTTCTGCTACATTACTCTGTCCCTAATTCTTCCCCAGGTCTATGCAGCTCTATGCTAGTCTGCGCCCACTGATTCACTTCTTGTTTTTGCTTTAATACATTGCTTCCTCTGCTCCTTGACTGATGTTGCTCCTTACTTCTCTGCTACTTTTGCTTCTCTCTTTGTTTCATCTGATCCTTGGCTGATGCTACTCCTTACTTGGCTTTTTTGCTGCTCCTTTGTGCTCCTTTGCCATCAATGACAAAATTTCCAACAGTCTCCCCCTTTGGCATTGATGGCAACACCTCCACTAATAATCCAATGCTTCCTCCAAGTCTTTCTCTGCCTGGCTTCTTTTAGAAGACCTTTTCTTCTATTACTGCTTTTCCTCCCCCTTTGACATCAATGTCAAAGGATTGGACATTTCTCAGTGTAGATTCTATCTTTTCATTTTCTCTCTCTGAGATGTGTTTATGCATTCTTCTTCCGACTTTGTACCATGCTACTCTATACTGGTGTAAAATATTTGTTGAGAGAACACTTTGTGGATTATTGGACTTGAATGTACACTACAAGTTGATACAATCCCAAGGCACTGACTCCTTTCACTTGTATAAAGATGAAAGTGAGGATAATGACACTTGATAGAACACATTATACCAACTTTATCTAATCAAAGATACATCATTGGATTAAACCTAAAATTATGAGAATGCTTCAAATATACTTCAGTAGTGCGCCGACACATTTCTGGTGAGGAAGATTGTGGATGGAATATGTCTTCTTCTGCAATACTCATCTGTAGTACAACATTTGTTCAATTGTGATGAAGCCAATATGTATGTTATAGTTGTGGTTCACTTTTCTTGCATTCAATGTATTTGTCAATCTCACTTATCAACCATGCAATTCATTTATGACATAAGGAGGTATGTATGTCAGTAATCAATCTCTCTTTAATGGTGAGATGTCAGCAAATCCTTTCTGCTGAAGTTTGTTCTTGATGATTCAAAGACAGAGTTTTGAGCTTCAACTGAGCCAATTAGTCCTTCATACTTTTGATACTTTAACTGTTCTATCAGAATGAACTTCCACAAAAGCATATTCAAGATGTTTAATTGAAAACTCAGCAAACAGACTTCACACAGTTTTGTAACTGATCTTAAGAAAGAGGCCTTGAAGATATACATGTACCAAATTCAAGAAGGCATGCAATTATATATATAGAAGAAGATATTGCTTCAGTGCTCAATATACTACTTCAAGTGTAAGCAAGATAATGTTATTTTTACTCTGCTACTGACCTTTTCATGCTGAATGCAGATAATACTGGGAATATTACCTTGAGGTTCTTTTGCCATAGTTCTTTGATCCTAAGGACCTGTTTTATCCTTACCTAGCTGGCTGATCTCCCCCTAGAATGATATTCTCGTTTCTGTTCTCCCCCTGAAACTGTGCTTTCTCTTTATATCAGGGATACTACTCCTAGTCTATCCATTGTAACTCTAATCATACATGTATCAGCAATAAGACTGTTATGTATCCAACCAAATCATAATCCCCATATTTTCATAGGGTGTTGACTTCACAATCGTAATTACATGGCCTAATCCCTTAATATTTAAATCTTGTACGAATAATCTTTGCAATGGTTCAAACCATAATAATACTCTTTGTTATATCCGCAAACCTTAATAATTATCAACACACACGTACGCATGGGCCCCAATGCTGACAACCTTCCATATCCAACGGCGGTCAAGCTGTTGCACCGGCCTTGACGATCCAACGGATATCGCACGATGAAGATGCATGGACGATAATGCGCGATGGCGTGCTATGGAAGCGGTTTTGTGAATTCGCTCAGGGCCATGTGTCGCCCACTTTATGGAATCGCTCTGATTTCTTGAATACCGCTTGCCCGTCGAAAGTGGTACGATGAAAACCAGAATCCTGCCTTTACTCCATTTGTAAGGTTCTGCCTTTAAGGTTCCGCTCTTCTCCTTTAATGTATTATTATAATTAAGCTCCGCTTTAATGTTTTCCCTTTTATTACAGTTCCATTGCGAAGTTTAACGCTTTGTTGACAATTTCGTTTGATTCTTTTAACACACGTTCTTTACATCGATTGCTGCCTTCCATCCTCGACGAAACACAATGCCATTCTATCTTCAATTCTGCTATGATATATAATATATCAACTTTCGATTGCATGTTCGGGGTTCTACCCTGTCACAGTTCCGCTTCTAACTGCACATTCAAGTTCTTGATTCTGTGGACCTGTATCATACTGCTGCTCCACTGATAATGTTTGGTAATCTGTTGATAAGCATGCTACTTGTACCTAAACACCAATTGAAATTACTTTGATAAACCATGCAGATATTTTACTTCAGCTTGCATATTTACCCGTAATTAAGACGTCCTTCATAAATTCCATTATTGAGCTTTCCATTGTTCACACCAACAATCATCGATATCCTGAAATTTATCTTTGACATCTTTAACCATTTGCTTATTCTGCCATTCTGTTCAAAGAAAGCCATTGCATGTTCCTTTCTAGGACTGCTCTAAAATCATTGCTACTTTGTATTCAATTCAATTGTTCTAACATAAAGATTTTCAGGAAGACATCTTCAATTTCTTTTTAATGAATTTACTCACTTAACTGCATTTCTCCAAGTGGACCTTTTGAAAGATGTGATGAACTGATGATAGTCACTTTTCTTACTCATTCTTCTTAATATGATTCATTGTCAATTCTAGCAATATAATGCACAATGTGATCAACATTTAATGTGCTGATGTTTTCTTTCTATTACCATGGCTTCTTGTTGCCTTCTCTTTCTTCCATCAATCTGTCAGCTAATTAAAACATCATATAATCTTCTTCCTCTATAGTTATCTGTTTGAGTAATTTCCTTTCACTTCCTAATCTCATAGCTGTTCTCATTTCATGGAGCTCTTCTTAGACTACTTTCATGGGGTCTATATATGAACTGCTCTCCCCCTGGGATGTTGCTTCATATTTTTCACTGGATGGATTTTTGCTTTTCTTTCTAGAGCAGCTCCCCCTGAGACTATGGAGGCCTCATTATGTTATGAGATAATAGGCTCCCCCTTTCTCTTTTCCTTCCATACTTTATTGGGGTTCGTCATAATATCTGCACTTCTTTTAAATTCATAGTTTTGTTTGATTTGCTTTGATTCTATCATATGTCTAGAGTTCTTTAATATATATGGCAGTTTAAATTCCTTTGCTTTGTGGCCAAGCTTGAGGCATATATAACATCTTATTTTATCAAAGTATATTTGAGTTGATGTATAATACTTCATTCCCCTTTTTGAACATAATTTACAATCAAAAGATTTATGTCCAAAATTATTACATGCATAACAGTAGCCATGGAAATAATTTGTGTAGCTGGTGAAAGATTGGCTTTTTCCTTTGCTTGCTTGAGGTGTTCTTCTTGTTTGCTGCATCTATTGCTGGTTGTAGTGGGTTTGCTTTTTCTTACAACATGTTGCAGTATGTCCTTGTTTGTGGCAGGTAAAACATGTGATATTTTTCATAGGAGGAGAGAACCTCCTTTGACATCTTCCAAATTTATTCAATTCATCTTCAGGAGCATATGAGCCTTTACCAGCTGATTGTTTCATCTTCTCATTCTCTGTCCTACCATGTTGCTGCTTGATTCTATTTGTTTCTTCGCAAATCCTGTTCTTGCTGGCTTCTATTTTTGTAGTAATCTGCTGAGCTACTTCGTTTTCCTTTACTGCCTTTACAAAAATGACATTCTTTTTATCTTCAATCTTGGACTTGTTGGTTTCCCCTTCATATCCTATGCTAGCCTTTATGTGAGGTGATCTTTGAGCATTGAGAATTTGGTCCAACTGTCTAGAGCTTTTCATTAGAGGTGTATTCATTAGTAGTTCTCTTTGGGATTTTTCTAAGTTCTTTCTTAGGCTGACTACTTCTTCTTCCAATTTTTCACATTCCATATTTTTCTCTCTCATTTGTTGCAGCAGAGTATCTTCTAGTTTCCGTGCTTCTTCAAGTTGAGTCTTCAAGCTAACAATCTCTTTCTTATCTTCATACTCTTTCTCATCACAAATTTTCACCAATGTCTTTAGGTCTTTGTTTTCATGCTTCAATCTTCCTATTTCAGTCAAGGTTGTGTCAAGTTTGGCTTTTTCTTCAGCTACAATTTCGTCATGGTTCTCACTACCATTCACACTAGCAGGTACCTCATTTGATTGAATATTTTCCATTTGACCCGAATTTTTCTTCATCTCAATTCTCTTCTCCTTCTTGACACTGCATTCCTCTGTGTCTATTCCATGCATGAAATGCAATCTGTCCCAGATTTATTTTGCAGAGTCTAGATCCATTATCAAATCAAGGTCCTTGTTATGAAGACTTTCATATATCACACATTTTGCCTTGGCATTCCTCTGTTGTTCTTTCACCGTGGGGGAGTCTATCCAGTAACCATCACATACAAGCTTCCATACCTCAAGTTCATAAGCCAATAATCCTGTCTTAACCTTATCTCTCCATTGAGGAAAGTTTGTTGTATTTAACACAGGTGCATTTTGATAGTCAACGGCTGCTTGAGATCTCCTTCATCGTAAACACCAAAGGAACGCTCGTGCAATTGTTGAACTCTTGGATTGAGAGGAGGGGGGTGAATCGGTTAACACATTCATGTGGACTTTTGAAACTTTTCCTTTGAACTTATTTTACTTTATTAACACTTTCATTTCATGATCAACATAATGTGTGAGCAATCTTTATTTATGAGCAGCAATTAATAAGCAGATTAGATAATTTACCAGCAGTCTTAATATGTTAGCAGCAAGTATTAGCAGAATAGATATACCATATCAACACGTAGACATCATGCACATAGACACCAGATATAAGTGGAAACCCATAAAGGGAGAAAACCACATCTTATTATTGTTGTGATGCAAAGGCAAGCTCCAAATCCCTCTCACCACTGATTTTTTGTAAGCATAAACCTACAGGAGGCTCCAACCTTAATTCCTCAAGCTACAACTTGATGTGGAAGCACCAACTCCCATCTATTTTCTGCAGGCACCAACCTACAGGAGGCTCCTACCTCAGTCAGCTACAACTGACATCTATCAAGCTACAACTTGATGTGGAAGCACCAACTCCCATCTATTTTCTGCAGGCACCAACCTACAGGAGGCTCCTACCTCAGTTAGCTACAACTGACATCTATCAAGCTACAACTTGATAGGGAAGCTCCAACTTCCTTACTCTTTCAAAAGAAAAACACTTGCTAATTTACCTTGGATATCAGCTCTATTCTGTACCTTCTTCTTTGCTGTTCATCAACTCTTATACTAGACCTGCATCATCTCTACTCAGCCCCTTCTTCTTCTTTGCTCAGCTCCTCCTTATTCACATTCTTCTTGCAGCTTGCTTATTCTCTTCAACTCTCTTTAATTTTGTTGGACACTCTCTTCTTCTCTCACTCTCTTTCGTCAACTCTCCCCTTGGATATTACCCTGTTTTATACAAAAACAGCTTCATGGCTGTTTGTATTCCACTAGGAGTTCGAAATGGATGGCCATGTCTCTTTTCCTTCTTCCTTCTCATATCTTTTTAGCTCACTCAGAAAAATGTAACTGTAGGTGCTTATTTCAATATTACAGTGGGATGTTTTCTTTCTTCAGGAGACTTGCCAATGCATCACAAACAATAAAAACAATTAAAACATTTACATTCGAATTACAATGTGAACTCCAGCTCAACTCATTTAGTCTTTTGAATCGCTATGCATTTGTCTTTTCTTTGGTTGTCTTTGTCTTTTCTGTGAATGTGTTTTATCTCCTTTCGGCTCTGTCTACTTTTATGTCCTCTTTGGGGGTGTAATTGCTGCATACGTGTAACTGTGCCTTTTAAATAAATAAAAAGTAATTGCTGACTTTTAAATCAGGGCAATTCCAACTCTTTTCATGCCACAAGTGTCTTGTTGATGTGGCGAGTTCCGCAGGCGGGAACATACATATATTATAATTGTATTATATTGATAATCGCCCTCCCCTTAAGATGAGGCCCGTGGATCTACAGACCACACGGCTTATCGCAACATCGTTATATATATATATATATATGTGTGTGTGTGTGTGTGTGTGTGTGTGTGTGTGACAGCACGTTTTAATATATATATATATATAACCCAACCTTGTCTCTTGGCTTGATTATAAGATGATTTAATCATATACTCTGCCCTTTTTATACACCTTAACATCCTCTCGGCACATACAATAAAGCCTGTTTTAAAACATATAAAACTCCTTTCGGGCCCACCTGACACGTTTTCAAATGCAATTGATCGCAATCTCAAATTTATATGTGCGATAGTTGTTGTGCAGTTTCAACCAACTGCGATATTGTGATATTGTGATAGTTGTGATATTGCGATGGCGCAATGTTGCAATGTTGCGATGGTGCGATGGCGCAATGTTGCAATGGTGCGATGGCGCGATGTAGCGATGTTGCGATGGTGCGATGGCGTGATTAGAAAAGGGTCCCACCATATAAGGCTTTGTTACCTTTGGTTCTTTGTTTACAAAGCGCTCCATATAAATATATGTATGCTTTGGACCTTTATGCATAAGGCGCAATATATGTAATGCGCTACATATATACTCCAGCGTGGGTAACGATTCCCGGAATGAGATTTATATATATGTATACTTTGCTGCTCCAATATTTAGTGTATCTTCCAGCGGGGGAGGTGATTCTCGGAATTTGTTTGTATATATATACTTTGTCGTAATAGCGATTCTCGAAATTTTCTGCTCTGCCCCTGCCTCTGTCTTTTTGCGATAACGGCTCTGCCTCTGCCTCTGTCTTTTTGCAATAATGGCTCTGCCTCTATATTCTTTACCTCTGCCTCTCCCTCTGCTGCTCGACCTCTGCCTTTCATGTGCAATTCCTCAACACAGTCTCTTGGTCCATACTGCAATTACCAACGACTCATTTCTATTCATAGTTCCTTAACACAGGGTATCATACGCTTTCAATAGAGAACATGAACGCAATTAATTTAATTCTACACAAGGGCATATAACAATCCTTCCCTGTATTATAACCATCAACTATAAATCGACCTTCCTCAGATTCTCATACAGACTAAGCACATTTGAATTATACGTAGAGAGCGTAGGTTCACACACATTCATCTATTAAGTCCTTAACACGAATTTAACCATACAGGTTCTTCATGCGCTCACTTCAAAACTTCTAGCTGGCCAGATCTTCAATCTGATGGCCTTCTACTACATTACTCTGTCCCTAATTCTTCCCCAGGTCTATGCAGCTCTATGCTAGTCTGCGCCCACTGATTCACTTCTTGTTTCTTCTTTAATACATTGCTTTCTCTGCTCCTTGACTGATGTTGCTCCTTACTTCTCTGCTACTTTTGCTTCTCTCTTTGTTTCATCTGCTCCTTGGCTGATGCTACTCCTTACTTGGCTTGTTTGCTTCTCTCTTTGTTTCATCTGCTCCTTGGCTGATGCTACTCCTTACTTGGCTTGTTTGCTTCTCCTTTGTGCTCCTTTGCCATCAATGACAACATTTCCAACACTCTCCACTGGTCTCCACTAAAACTGCCATGCACTGTAGTTAACTGCTGTATTATTCAGTTGATTAATGATTTTTTATTTAGTGAATTAATTGAATAATTAATTCACACCACTCTCACTAGTGTATCAATCATTTAGACTAGATACAACTAGCTCAACTGAGTCTAACTGAGTTAAACTAGATACAACTCCACCAACTACTTCTCCAAATCCACCAAACTCTATCACATGAGTTCTAACTGAAGTCCTCCATGCAATAGCTCCAATAAACCCTTAGGAATAGTGTAATTCCTTCTGTCAACTACCGTGCCACATCTGTGCACTTAACTGAAGTGATCCAAGAGAATAAGATAATGTTTAGAGTCCAAATATTATTAAGAGCTAATACTATTTGACATATCTATATTTAGACTGGCAGTCTAAAAATAGACTCTGCCCAATATGTCTAAAAATAGAAGTCCATCTATTTTTCCAACTTGACCAACCATCCACAAATAGCATCCTTCAACTCATAGAATATGATCGACATGTCTAAAAATAGACTTTGCGCCAAAAATATCCTGTGGGCCCACTTAGTAAAGGCAACTCTTTTCAATAAGCTCATCATCTTGTTGAATCTCAACACATCTTGCATCTTGACTAAGATTTTTTTTGGGTCTAGTTTCTCATTTTTTTCCATCATTTTTGCCATTCAAACCAAAATGCCTTAGTGAGTGTCTAATCGTTTAATAAAAACTCTTCACATAATATTTTTGACATGAAAATAAAGGATTATAGCCTACATGTAAATTTTATTGTGATACCAAGTTTAAATACCAACTTTTGGGATCCATTTCCTTGTTTCCATTTCCACTTGGTGGTCAAGGATAAGCCTAAGAAAATGCTACACTTCCTCTTGAACCTCTACAATTGCTCTTTGAACTAATTTGGGAATCACTTCCAAATAATGAGCCATATCTTAGGGAGATACCTGAAGTTTGTGAATTGGATGAAGGATGGGCATAAAAAATAATATAAGGAGCAAGGGAAGAAATGTATAAGATATAGAAAAAACAAAGTAAGGCTAAGGGAGTGGTGCGCGAGAAGAATGCAAAAAGCTACACCTTGAAGAAAATACTTCTGAACCAGAGGGAGAAATTAGGATGACTTCCATGGTTTGAAATAATTAAATCTTCTTAGACTTAGAAACATAAAAGAGGGGGTGGACATAGGAGTGCACAAGGAGAGGGAAAAATGGGAGAAAAAGAGGAGAACCAAGTCAAAAGCTATTCAGGGACCAAGGGATTTGTAGGAGAGCCAATCAACTAGAAAAGAGTGTATAAGATGCGAAACTAAAACTGATAAACTTGAAAAATGTAAACCAATTGATATTAGAATTCCTGTAAAACTAAAGCACTAAGTCTCCTAAAGTCTAGGCCTGGAAATAATTATGCTGAATCCAAAAATACCCATCTTTAAGGCACAAATACTAATTAAGCTCGAGAATAGGGACATTACCTATAGAGAGAACATTTTGCATGGGCTACCCAAAGCATGTCAACCTCCAATACCATAATAAAAATAAAAAATCCAATTACAGTACTGTAAAAAATAGAAAGGGAAATGCTTAACCATACCATAGAAAACTATATAGCTTACAGACAACCTTCAATGCCACAACTTCCACCAAATGATATGCCATTTTAAACTATTCTACCAAATCCTTGGCTTCATCCACCATTCTTGGTCATGATTCCTTTGAATTTCCATCAAATCCAAAATAATTATTCCGGGGCAAGATTGAAGGAAATCTTTATGGTTGGTTTTCCTTCTAGAGTTACCTTCATACCATTTTCAACAATGAAACATATTCCACACACATTTAACTCATCTTGAAAAATATGAATGAATTTCACATTACATGATATCAACCTTTTTTTATTTGAAAATTAGGAAGATTTATTCACATTCACATGAAAATTAGATTACATATTAGCCCTATAGAGGCAAATGCGTAGAAAAGTGTCTGGAAGCAGAAGAATTTTCTGTGTGATACGTTAGGATCTCACCCTCTGGAAAAAGGAATACAGGGGGAGGAACAGAGGGGAGAGTGCTAGTGCCAAAAAATGTAGAGTGGTCATACACTGAAGTGCTTGAAAAAAGGCATTGAAGCCTCGAAAAGAGAGTAAAAAAGGAAGGCATAACTAGAGAAACAGGAGGTTTAGAGGCCCGAAGAGCATTGTGTCTTGGCGTCATCAGTTAGGGGGTCATCCACGCTAATGGGTCTGTCTGAAGTACCATCATCAGAGCAGAACATCTTATGTCAGCTGGAAGAGGGACCGACGTCTAGGCCGTCTAGCCTGGAGGAGCGTGTAGCCATGGCAGTAGCCTCTTCTACCTTGGGACATTGGTGGTGGTGGCGCGTGGTTGACTAGCTCCTCAGTAAAGTGTAATGGGGGGAGCTCCTATAAATTAAACGCATGTGATGAACTTCGCTTACATAATTGAAAAATTTCTATGTTAAAGAGTCAATTTTGCGTTCCAGAACTCTATTGCAGTCTACCTAGTCTTGGAGGGCTATGTCAAGGAGAGTTTCGGTGTGCCACTGTAAATTGATGGCTCAGTTGTACAAATTTTCCTGGGTTCTGGTGAGACCAGGGTCTGGGATCCAACAGAGCGTAGCTTCAACTGCCTTTGATGACGTCTATATGCGTAGAATGTGCACTCTGTTGTCCAAATCTACGATGTGCCTCTGCATATCTTGGCTATTGGTGGTAACATAAGCTGCGATGGAGTGCCTAGCAGCAGTTTCGACGCGGGTGACAGGGTCACAAAAATTACTAGCCTAGTGAGCACCACGATCATGGTGGGCATGGGGAGGACGATGAGCCCTACGAGGGGTAGGGGGACACAAAGGGATGTGAGGGAGAGCTGTGAATAAAGTACCTTTATGGAGACGGAGTGGGGGCGAGCGTAGCAACGGGAGCAGGAAAGAATGCAGAACAATCGATGGGGGAGGGGATGATATAGGCTGGCTGGAGGAGAGGCGCACAAGGGGAGATGTTGGGGAGCGTGCCAAATGCACTGGCTTCGTCATGAGAAAAATTAATGAGGCTAGAGGTCGCATACTTCTGAGAGAAAGTAGTATTAGTGTTAAAGGTGGGATGATTTGTGGGGAGGGTGGCGAGTGGGAGGCTCATGATTACTGATTAGATTGAGAGGGGTGCTCGAGGCCAGCCTGTTGTGAATCGCGGAGGGTGATACGAGTGCAAATTTTTTTGACAAATAGGTGATCGATGGCATCCCAAGCTATAAAAGTGAGCCTATTGCTACTGCTGACACCCAAATTTTCTAGAAATTCCTCAAGCTTGTTAGCTTTGTGCCTACCTTCTGAGAAGGATATGCCCCTGGCATTATCGATGTTGAGCTTGATTTTGTGCAAGGTTTTGTTTATGCACTAGTAGTCAGAGACTTGATGGACGTTGCGACCCTGTTTGATTTTCCGATAGTCTTAGATGGCCATTATGGATTCCCCTTCCACCAAGAGGGGCCAGAAGTTGTGACCTGTAGCAATGTCAAGCCCGTGAGCTAAGGCTTGAAGTTCGGCGGCATTGTTGGTGGTGTGGCTCAGGTTTCTATAATAGATCCATAGAATTTTTCCTTCATTGTTGCATAAAAATCCTGCAAAGCCCGCATTGCCAGGTTTATCTTTGGAAGCACCGTCATAGTTTAGCTTAATGAATTTGGAGTCAGGAGGGTGCCAATTGGGATCCGACATTGAGGCAAGAGCTGCAGTGGGGTAAGTGGGAAGGAAGAGGGGAGAGAGGTCAAGAAGGGAGAGGATGCAGTAGTCCTCCCTCATGGGCAGGAGGAGGGGTCAGGGAGCTTGGAAATGGAGGTAGATCCTCTCTAAGTCTACTTTATGGAGTGGAGGACTTGTTCTTCTCTTTTTTCCAGGTTCTTGAAGATGCGAGAGTTCCTTTATTTCCAAAGGGCCCAACAAATGATGTCAGGAAGAAGGTTCCAGGCCAAGTTGATGAGGGTTTAGGAGGAGAAGGAGGTTCCCCATAGGTTGAGGGAGAGGAGGATGGAGGAGGGGTCACGATCTGAGGCTTTGAAGACAAAAAATAACCAGTTCCAAATGTTAGAGGTGAATTGGCATTCATTGAGAAAATGATTGGTAGTTTCATAGTTGATTTTGCAAAGAGTGTAGATGGATGGACCGATGAAACATTTTCTTTGGAGATTGTCCCAGCTCAAAAAATTTTGATGCATGACAAGCCAAAGAAAGAGAGTGATTTTTGGCCAATGGTTACAATTCCAGAGCCGTCTCCATTCACTGTCGAGGGGAATGGGATTGGGATCAGATATGTACCCATAGGCCTCTTTAATATTGAAGTGTCTTGATGCATTTTGTCCCCACCTGAGCTTGTCCGACTCCACGTCCTTTTGAATCTCTCTTTTTTGAAGTTCTTCTGCTAGGATCGCACAAAGCTGAGGTTGATTGTGCTGAACCAATGCAGAGGGTTCAAGCCACACCCTCTAGTCAGTGTTGTCCTCGATATTCCAGAAGTCTCTAACAAAAGTTTTGTTGAGTCTATCCATATGCCTTTTTATGGGAAGGAAAATATATGTATTGAGCCTGGGGCATTACTCCTAGGCATCATCCCAGAACAAAGAATTATCCCCATTGCGCACTTCCCAAAAAAAGTAATTCTGAATGAGAGCTCTGTTATCCCATGCTTGGTTCCAGATATGGGATCATTTGAGGGTGCCCAAGAGTCTGATTAACAAGTCTGACTGATGAGTGGGACCATACTTAGTTTTCCAAAGTTGAGCACAGGAGTTGGTGGGATTGGTGATCTAGCACCACCAGGTTTTGGCCCTTAGGATATTACCAAGAAGGTCAGGATCTTTGAGGCCGAGACCTCTCGATTTTTTTGACTTGCATATTTTGTTCCATGCTACCAGTGCCCATTTACGTTTGTTATCCTTGCCTTTCTAGAGGAAGTCCCTTTGGATTGATTTGATTTGGTTAGAGATGGATTTAAGGGCTATAATGGTCGAGTATTGGTACTGATGGATAGCTTGGAGAACCAAACGAACGAAGACAAGTTTACCCGGGAGGTTTAGGGATTTTAAGGTCCAATTGGAGATTTTTTTTTGCAGCTTAATGATCAAGGATTCCCAGATACCTTAGGCCAAGGGTTTATTAGTGAGGGGAACACCCAAATATTTAGAGGGAAAGACACTGAGATGGAAGTCCAAAATTTGGGCAATGTTGAACTGAATGGATTGGGAGGTATTGAGGAAAAAGAGCCTAGATTTGGTGTTGTTGATAGAGGTGCCTGATGCAAGAGAAAAATAATCAAGAATAGTCTTGAAATCAAGGGCTTCTTTGACTGTGGGAGTGCTCACAAGTAGCGTGTCATCAAGAAATTACTGATGGGTGGTGGGGGGGGGGGGGTGTGGAGGGGTAGAGTTTGAGACCACATATATGACCGTTTGTAGTGGCAGCCCTAATGGAGTGTCCCAGACCTTCAACCATGATGACAAAGAGAAAGGGCGGAAGAGTGTCAACTTATTTGATGCCATGAGAAGGGTTGATGATGGCCTAGGGGGATCCATTAGGGAGGATGAAAAATAAAGCCCTCGTGACTAAGGCCATAATCCATTTGATGCAGTCTTTGCTGAAGCCAAAAGCATCCAACATTTTCCTGATGTCGTTCCAGTTAATTCTGTCAAAAGCTTTGGATATATCCAATTGGATGAGCATGCCTGGTTTACATTGTTCCTTGAGGGAGTGGATAACTTCCTAAGAGAGGATGATGCTATCCAGAATTTTCTTGCCTTCGACATAGCTTGTTTGATGAGGGAAAATGAGTAGGGGTATGATATTTTTGATATGGTTGGAAAGGAATTTGGAGATTATCTTGTAGATTACATTATAGAGGGAAATTGGCCTAAATTGGTCCAGGGATTCAACTTTTTTAGATTTGGGGATGAGGGTGAGGAAGGTGGCATTGAAGGAATTGAGGATATATTTTTTGATTCCGGATTCTTCAACCAGGTCATAGAATTATTCTTTGATTAGGGGCCAACATTCTTTGTAGAATTCTATGGTGAAGCCGTCTAGTCCAGGAGCTTTGCCATTGGGCATTGAATGGACTACTTCCTCCACTTCACCCATAGTTATGTTTTTTAACAGCATCTGGTCATGCTCTCTGGTCAAGATTGTGGGGATGTTTCTTGTTATTTTCCCTATGTCCTCCTCGTTGTCATGATTGGATTCCTTGAGGATGGTCGTGAAGTGCTGATTAAGCTCTTCTTCAATCTCAGAGTGATTGAAAAGGATGAGGCCTTGTTGATTTTTGAGACTGAGAATTCTATTCTATTTTCTGTGTTGAATCATTGACTTGTGGAAGAAGGCAGTGTTATTTTCTCCATCTTTGAGCCAGTTGACTTTGGAATTTTTCCTCCACAGAGTTTATTCTTGGGCAGCTCGTTCGTCCCAATTATTTTGAAGCCTGATTTCCTCCTACTTTTTTTCCTCTTTCATACCTGAGTGATGGTACTTTGTTGAAGGGTCTTCATTTTTGTTTCAATTAGCTTTTTTTAAGATATTATGTTTCCGAAGGTTTGTTTGTTTCAGAATTTAAGTTATAATTTAATGTTCTTTAGCTTCTACTGGAAGTTATGCATTTTTTTTGCTCTGGGAGGGTAGGGGAGAAGACCACCACTCCTTCATTTTGTCCTTGAATTTTGGATGACTGATCCAGAAAGCTTCGAACTTGAAGGGAGTATTTTTGGGGCTTTGTAAGAGCTTGATGTAGAGAAAAATGGGCCAGTGATCCGAGCCTACCTGAGGGGCTATGCTTGCTTCTATTTTCAGGGAATAGAGGAAGAGGTCCTTTAAGAGGAGAAATATGTAAAGTCTGGAGGAAATCTGTCTGTCCCCTCCTCTTTTTTTGTTCCAAGTGAAGGAGCCATTTTTGGTAGGAGTGTTAATTAGTCCTAGATCATCAATCATGGCCTAAAAGGTTGTTGAGTCGTTGTCCAATTTCCTTAGGCCTCCTCACTTTTCCCTGAGGTTGAGAATCATGTTGAAGTCCCCTGAAATGAAACTGAGGGGGTGATTGAAGGAGCTGAGATGCTACTTGAGGCTGTGTAGCCAAGCCACTCGCTCAAAGGCAGAGTGAGTAGCATAGAAATTTGTGATGTTGATCTTGTCTTTGGTTCTAGTGATTTGGAGGATAGTGGTAAGGGCATATTTGGAGGCTATAGAATCGCATCGGTGAAACCGAGATTCCTTCCGAAATGTTGTTAGACCACCCGCAGTACCAGAGGCAGAGATGGCCAGGTGGCTATAATGATTTCTGAAGCAATATTAATGAATGGATTCCATGCAGTGTAAATTTCTTTTTGTTTCTTGTAGAAGTACAATATTAGGCTTATCAGAGTCTATCTTGGATTTAAGGATCCTTTTCTTACTGGAACTATTCAGTCCTCTTATATTCCAATATGTACAAATCATAGAAATGTATTAGGGGAGAGAGAGATGGCCCTCACATTTCCTTCATTGATGAGGTAGATTCCAAGCTCTTGAAGGTATTGGTTGTTGGTTTTCCTACCTCTTTTTCTATTTTTCCCTTTGTTTATATGTTGTCTTGCCTCAATGTTTTCCGTGATTCCTCCTGCTAGGTTTTTTCCCTTGTTTTGGTGGTCTCATTGCTTCTGCATACCCTGCTATAATATATAGGCCTCCTTGATTTTCTGTAAGTGTTCTATGGGGATTCCTTATATTCCCTTCGTGTTCAATTATTCTATGATTTTTTGCAAGTCTATTCCCATTAGGACTTGCTCAATCTCTCTTTCCTCTAGGGTTGGAATGTCATGTATGCTTTCCATGTCTGTGTCCTCTTGGGGTGTGTTACCATCCTATGTGAGAGTGAATGTTGCATCTATTTCCATGCTGCTTTTATCCATTGGTGTTTCTTGCTCGATGTTTGTATCCTTGTCCCTACTATGTTGCCCTGTTTCCTCCTGGAGCGTGGTTAGGACGTCAAAATTGTTTTGCTGTGAGAGCATTGGAGGATATTTTCTTGTGTTTGTTATTTTGGTTTGTTTGTTTTTGCTACCTACTTTGGTATAGCCTTGGTCATCCGTTTTCCCTGCTCGATCTTCTTTTGCTGGGGTTTTGTTTTGTGGCCAGTCTCGGAAAATATGTCCATGCTCATGACATTTTCTGCATTAGAAGGGAATGTGCTCGTAATCTATGCTTTAAGTCCATATATCATCTCTGAAGTTTAGCCTGATGGCTTCTAGTAGGGCTCCAGAGACATCTATGTAGGCGCAGATGCGGGCATAGGAGATATAATGACCATTTTTTTGTGCCTTTTGACATTTTGATGTATTCTCCAAGTTCATCCCTGATGGCCTTTAGAATAGAGGGTGCCCAGTAATCAGTGGGAAGTGAGTATAGCCTTATCCATACTCGAATCTTTATGAAGTCTTCTTTATACGAAATGAATTTTTCCTTCCAATATCTCATGTATAAGCCTGCTGAGTTGAAAAATTAAGGGCCTCCTTCAAATATCATGTCCCTGTCTTCCAAGAGAGCAAAGACCATAGTGAAGAAGCCTTTAGATCCTAATTGGAGGTCAATCTCTCCTTTTGGACTCCATTTGTCATGGATCCATCCTTTTAGGGTGCATTCTATGGACCATATGCCCATAAATTTGCAGATAATCACATGTTCTTGCATGCATTCTCTATATACTGCAACATCCGGATCCTGAATGATTATTTCTAGGATTTTTGCTACCTTAGGATTACAAGCACTTTTCCTTTTCTCTCTTTCCTTTGCATTTTATTTTATTTCTGGCCCTTCACCTTCATAGGGAAGGGGGGTTTGGTTCACAGAGGCAGTGGTTATTGCAATGATGGTGGTTGTTGTTGTGGTCACCAAGGGATATGTTGCAGCCTGATTAGGCTCTTGTAGAGGAGGGATGGTCCGCATCTCCTGGTTCGAGCGAGGAGTGGCTGAGGTGGTGGTGAGGCACGTAAAAAAAGAGAAATTGGGCCTGTGAGCGAAGCCAGAAATGAGATCCCTGAAGGATGGAGGTTGTGGGCCTCCATCCTGCTCCATTTGGGGAGCCCGAGGTGATATCATGCAGGTCTGCTATGACAAGGTCATAGCCTAAGGCTGGAAACGCAGTGCAGCGGGGTGCGCAGAGCGTAAAATAGAGTTTCCAGCCCGTGTTGTGGTCATGATATCAACCTTTTGGGTGGAGTACAACTCCCATTATTTATTTTCATAGATCTCATATCAAAGCATCAAATCTCATCTCACTTCTGAGCACCCACTATGAGGAGTGTTTGGTTTTTGCACTTGTTATATTAGCTCCAAAGTTATTTAAAATTATGATGTATCTTATAGATTTGAATTATGTAATTAGGTTAATCTAAACATAATAAGCTTGAATTTATCATTACTTGGGATATTCTTGTGAGTGTAGTATTACATTGCAAATGTAACAAATTTTTTTTCTGAAATTTTTTTAATTCATACAAAATCCCACCTAGGTATATTATACCTAATTTAGTTAAGTAATACAATTTGAAAAACATCACAATGATGAATATTTAATATTTTTACTTTATTAATTCTCTTCATATATATAATTATTATTTGTTTATGTTAGCTTGCATATCCTATTATGGACACTTTGTGTAAAAATAATAATAAAAAGATAAATAAATAAAAATAAAAGAAACTCATGATGAGAACAAAATAAATGTTAATCGTGATTTCATAAACTCTAATGTTGGATGGAAGACCCACCATATTCCAAAGATTGATATGAGGAATTTTGATGGCAAGGATCCCGTAACATGGATACTACAGATGGAGCAATATTTTGATCTCAATAATGTGAAAAACACACAAAAGGTATGCATTGCAACTTTATATTTAGAACAAAATACATTTGTATGGTATCGATGGCTTTATCCCATAAAAAAATTGTCACTTGGTCAATTTTTATGGAGGAAATGATAGCACATTATGAGGATAGAAAGAGCAACATGTTTTTTAGACAATTGATAAATCTCAAACAAAAGGGTTCAGTGGTGGAGCACATTGAGAACTTCCAAAAATTGAATATACTAGTAACTAATATTCCAGAGGAACACAGGATTGATTTATTCATATGGAATTTAAAGGATAACATCCAACATGAAGTTTGTGTTTGGGGACCTAATTCATTGGAGAAGGGATTTAGGTTGGCAAGAAAATTTGAATGTAAAATTATGACGACAAGGAAGCCTACCACTCACATCTATAAAGATGGAAGTGTTGCTACTACAAGAGTTCCACAACCTATAAGGTTTACACCACAACAATTACAAGAAAAAAGAGAAAAAAGGATTTGCTATAGGTGTGATGGAAAATACACTAAAGGTTATAAGTGTGCTAAGAAGAAATTATTTTACATAGATTGTGAAGAGGAGGAAGAAAATGAACAAGAAACTTCAAAAGAAGAGGATATACACTAGGAAGTAACCCTCGAAGAAGAAGAAATGAGTCTGATCATATCATGTAATGCATTGGAAGGAATTGCCACTCCTCAAACTCTCAAGATAGAAGGACATATCAAGAAGAAAAAGGTAATAGTGTTGATTGATTTGGGTAGTACCCATAATTTTATTCATTGTAAGGTAGCCAAGCAATTGAATTGTTTCCTATACCCAGCACTAGAATGTCAAGTGATGGCTACAATGGAGGAACTATAAATTTCTCTGGAAAATTCCATAATATCAAGCTATCCATGGGGGAATATGTATTGAATAGTCCAATGCTTTCCATCCCAATGGGAGGTGCTGATGTTGTACTAGGAGTACAATGGTTACAATCTTTGGGGACGGTAGCTTTTAATTTTCAAGAAATTTTCTTGAAATTTTTTTCAGAAGGAAAGGAAGTTGAATTATGGGGTATTGTAGGGAAGCTGGGAAAGATAATAATCTCTAATTTCATGAAAAATCTTCCAAAGAAAGAAAAATGAGGCGTAATTTTGCAATTATGCTCACTAGAAGTTCCAACATAAAAATCATCTATTTCTGTAGATCTCCAACAAGTCTTGGAAAATAATTCCAAGGTGTTTGAAACTCCCAAAGGACTCCCACATATTCATGATCATGATCATGCTATTCATTTGATTCCAGGAAGTGTTCCTCCAAACATCAGGCCTTATAGATATCCTTATGTCCAAAAGAGCGAAATTGAATGTATGATTGCAGGAATGTTAGAGGCGGGTATAATTCAACCTAGTCAAAGTTCTTTCTCTTCTCCTGTAGTATTGGTACACAAGAAGGATGGATCATGGCGAATGTGTCCGGATTATAGGGAGCTCAATAAGCTCACCATTAAAGACAAATTTCCCATTCCTGTGATTGATGAATTATTGGATGAATTACATGGAGCAATTTATTTTACCAAGTTGGATCTTCATTCAGGATATCATCAAATTAGAATGAAGACCGAAGATATTCCCAAAACATCATTTCGAACTCATGAGGGTCATTATGAATTTTTGGTCATGCCTTTTGGCCTTACCAATGCACCTTCTACATTTCAAGGGTTGATGAATTCCATTTTCAAACCCTTCCTTAGAAAATTTGTGCTAGTGTTTTTTGATGACATACTAATCTACAACAGGTCTTGGAAGGATCATGTTCAACATGTTGACAGGGTGCTCAAACTATTGGAGGAGAAACAATTATATGAAAAAACATCCAAATGTTTCTTTGGAGCAGAAGAGGTTCAATATTTGGGTCATATTGTATCGCATGAGGGTGTTAAGGTAGACCCTAACAAAATTAAGCCATTAAGGAATGGAAATTCCCCACAACCATAAAACAGTTGTGAGGATTTCTCGGGTTAACATGGTATTTTCGCAAGTCTATTAAGAATTATGGGAGAAAAGAAGCACCTATAACAACATTATTGAAGAAAGATGCATGGAATCCTGAAGAAACTAAGGCCTTTGAACATATTAAAGAGGAAATGTGCCTAGCACCGGTCTTAGCTACGCCAGATTTCACAAAAACCTTTATTGTGGAATGTGATGCCTCGGGAAATCGAATTGGCGTTGTTTTAATGCAAGAAGGAAGACCCATTTCTTTTGAAAGTTGCCCAATGAAAGGAAAGTATTTATAAAAAGTGATTTATGAGAAGGAAATGTTAGAAGTACTACAAGCACTAAAGAAATGGTCACCTTACCTAATGGGAAGACACTTCAAGATAAAAACTGATCATGTTAGTCATAAACACTTTTTAGAAAAAAGACTATCTTTAGATGAGGAACAAAAATAGGTCACAAAGATGTTGGGTTATGAATTTTAAATCATCTACAAAAAAGGAAAGCTAAATATTGTTGCAGGAGCACTCTCAAGAAAGAATGAAGAGGTGGAAGCATTGCTTTGTGCCATTTATATTATCCAACCAGATTGGATAACCGAAGTAAGGGATGACTAGAAGAAGGATGAACAAGTGTGGACACTCTTTCAAAAGTTGCATTAAGATCCTAGTGCATCTGATACATTTAGTTGGAAAAATGATTCTTTATGGTACAAATATCGGTTATATCTTTGTAATAATTCCCAACTAAAACAAAATATTCTTTTGAAATTGCACACTTATCCTTGAGGAGGACACTTAGGATTTCAAAAAACTTACCACAGAGTGAAAAAATATTTTTTTTGGGATGGCCTTAAATCTGATATTCAAAATTTTGTGGCGGAATGTTTGGTTTTCCAACAAAATAAAGTGGAGACAATTAAGACCCGAGGTCTTCTACATCATTTATCCATTCCAACTCAACGTTGGGAGGAGATTTCTATTTTATCACATGTTAAACTAAGTATGACGGAAAGAGTGTCATCACAGTGGTAGTTTATAGAATTACAAAGTATGCACACTTTTGTGCATTATCTCATCCATTTAAAGCAAGTACAGTTTCTACTACATTTATGGAAACAATTCAAAAGCTACATGGAAACCCAAAGATTATTATAAGCGACATAGATCCCATTTTTACTAGAAATTTTTGGACCGAATTATTTTCTTGTTTGGGTACACAAATAGCTCATATCTCATCTTATCATCCTCAATCCGATGGTCAAACTGAGATAGTGAATAAATGTTTGGAAGGATATCTTTGTGGTTTTTTATCTGATAAACAAACACAATGGGTCAAGTGGTTACCTCTCATTGAATGGTGGTATAACACTTCCTTCCATACCGCAGCAAAAATGACCCCATTTATGGCACTTTATGGATATCATCCACCGTCCATCACATCATCTTTAAGAGAAAATGCTAAGGTTCAAGTAGTGGAAGATCACATCGAGCATCAACAAGAAGTTCTCCAACTCTTAAAGGATAACCTAAATTTTGCACAAAATCGAATGAAACAATAGGCAGATCAAAATCACAGCAAGAGAAGTTTTGTTGTAGGATACTGGGTATTTTTATGGCCACAACCATACAAACAAATATCCCTCAAGAAAGCTAAGAAGGATAATAAATTATCACCAAAGTACTATGGTCCTTACAAGGTGTTGCAAAATATTGGTACTATGGCATAAAAATTGGAGCTTCCTGCTTCTTCATGAGTGCATCCAGTTTTCCACGTTTCATGCTTAAAGAAGGTTATAGGTGAAAAATTTTCAGTTCAAACAATATTTCCAGAACTTGATGAGGAAGGAAAAATCATATTGGAACGTCAATTATTCATGGAAACAAGAACTCGGCAACTAAGGAATCAATCAATTTCAGAGTATCTCATCAAGTGGAAGAACTTACCCACTGAAGATTCTACATGGGAGGATGCGAATTTTATATAGAAGCACCCATAGCTACTCAAGCGTTGAGGACAAAAGTTTTTTTGAAGGAGAGAGGCATGTTAGGTCCCTATATTACTAGTGTAGTACCTTATTGTTGTTAGTGTAGCCCCCTTATTGTTATTGTTGTACCCTTGTAACCCCAATATTGTTATTATTGTGCCTTTACATTATTATTGTTAGGTTAGCTAGGATTATATTATGACCCCATGGACTCCTATATATAGAAGGAGGTTTCTTCATTTGATCATCCAAGAATTGTTCATTTATGTAATATAAAGGAGGTTTCCCCCTCGAAGTGGCTTATTTATAAGGCATTGATCTCTCTTTTCTTCCATTTTTGGAGCTGGTTTCATAAAAAATTCTTAGCCCATAGAAATTTTGGATTTCCTTGAAGATATGGTTTGGATAGTATTGGTGTCATACTTTAGCTCACTAGAAGTATTCATTGCCTCAATGAAAGGGGAGGTATTGGATTGTCAAATTTGGGTAGTCAATCATTAATATAATGGGAAAATGTGGCATGTTTAGGGTTCAACTTTAACCCTTTACATTTTGAACAATCACATACTAATAAGATGCCATATAATATATGGAAAATACATATTGTAGTACCATTGAACTAGGTTGGTTGTTGGAAGATGGAATGTTACAATTGGTAGGGTAAAGAAATTGCCCATTTTCGTCAAACTTCCTTCTGTGGTATCTTTATTTTGATGAGATATTATCACATTTTAGGATCAATGGAATATATAACACATCCAATCTCAATCCTAGAATATGGTCCTACCAAATTCAATGAGCAATCATTCAAGTGCACATATATAAATAACATAAATGGAATGGCATAAAAATATCATAAATAAAATATAGAATTATTGAAAATGTCATGGGGGAACTTGAAGAATTTGCAATGACATGGAATGATCTAGAATTTGGATTATTGAGAATTTGACATTATTCATTTTTTCCCTACATTTGAACCAAAACGATCATCAATACATTAATATATTTTTAAAAGAAATTTTGGGAAGTATAGAACAATCTAAATTCAAAGAGAGTTTTGAAGGTATTTTAAAAGTTAATTATGTGCTATATTCTTTATTGATGCATCGATGCTCTAAAAAATGATATGCACCAAAGAGTGGCCTATGTTCTCACCTCCACAAAGAAAAGTTGTATAAAATTTTAATTATAAGGGTTAGAATTTTTATTTTGTCAATTAAATTGTTCAATGGTGCATTTTGTATCAAACGAATGCATTGTTGTGATTTTACACTAGATAGTGACCAAATAAAGTAAGTTAAAATAATAACCATCCACATTTATTATCAACGTGTCAAAATATACAACAAAAAAATGAGCAGGAATTTTAATTTTTTAAATGTGAATTTTATAAATTAAAATCGTAATTTTTATTTCATTATTTTACCAAAATTTAGAGGAAAGGTTTGTAAAAGTGAGAATTACCATGAAATATTTCATAGTGGGTAAATTTATTTGAAGAGCCAAATTTGCAAGGGATTATTATATGTCACATAGAAATCACCAAAGGAGAAATTTTAGGTATGTGACTTCATTCTATTGATCATATCAGGGTGAAAATGTGAAGTTGGGTTACACTTTTGTGAGAATCGGGGGTGGAAATTTTTTTTCGGCAATAGTTTGCCCGAACTTTTGAGAAATTTTGGCCAAACTATTAGATAGTTTGGCCGAAATTTTTGAGAAATTTCAACCGAACTTGTTCTACCGTTTAGATTGATGGCGTACTGATGGCGTGGGCAAATAGATTTTTTCCCGGAGATGGGAAAACCAGCAACAACAGTTCGGTCGAAATTTTAAAATAGTTCAGCTGAACTATATTTTATAAATATATCACCCACGAACTATTCTCATTTTTTACGCATTTCTATTCTCATTTTCTATGTTTCGCACGTTTATGTTTCTTTTACTCTGTTGCTGATCATATTTTGTTGAATTGCTGCGACGACGTTAAGCAAATTCTATGGCATTGTTGCTGCTTTGTTGCTGATCATATTTTGTTGAATTGTTGCGATGACGTTAGGAAAATTTCTAGGTAAGTATAATCCACCAGTTTTCCTTCTCTGAAACCATTGAATGTTATCTGTTCCAAGAGAATTATGGGTTTTCTAAGCTATTCTTAGGGATGTAGTGAAGTGCAGAAGCACTGCTTAGTTTTGATACTTTGTTTTTTGGCTTTTTACAACATTACAGTTGTAACTGTGCAATCATTACAAAATATTAGTTAAATATCTGTTTGCAGACATTGGTGATAAGGGGACTTGAAACTTATTTCTCAAGTGTGTTTTATAGGGAAAAATGTCCAAGTCTCAAAAACGGTTAATATTTATGTATCAAGTAGCAATACACCCCAGTCAACCTTTTTGTTAGCAGGAAAAAAATAGTAGATTTTCAATTGAAAGTAGAATGCCCCAGCTATACCTAAAAGGCCACTGATTCATGTTTTATATTTCTACGAAGATAAATTTAGGGTATTATATAAAAACCCATAATTTTTGGTCAATCAGAAGTGGTGTGAATGAGGATTTTTGTTTTGTCTCAGCTTAAAGTCCCCTTTGTGTTCAACCAAGAACTCAACTAAGTTGACCCTGATAGCATAATCTCTCCTATAAAATTTTAGTTTGTGACCTTTGTTGAAATAAAACTAAACATTATCATTACCTGCTGCTTTATTCTCTGCTTGAACTCACACAATAGAATCAATTTTTTGAATCAAAGTAGAGGCCCTAACGATGAATAAATCCTGTAAAGGATTAAACACTGCCCCAAGTACATGAATTATTATTGCTCCAGAGTATATTGACCCAACACTTTAATATGTTTTAAATTCTAGTTGGATAGATGAGCCATATTCTGCTGTAGATATTTCTTAGCGGTAATAAGCTCAGGACCAATTAAAAGTTTAACCAAGCCAAGAGCACTTTTAAAAACACCTTTTTCATCGAAATGCGTATTCATATCTTCTATTATTTTCTGTAAAATCAAAAAATCTTCCTCGCTAAAATTTTCACCATTAGATTTACATTCTTTCGAGCTAATGAACAACCTGATAACCTCATGGTGATAGAGATAAACATTCGACTATATAGAAGAACTAGATAAATAATTATCAATCTTGATGTAGAAAGTATTCCAGAATAACTTAATAGTTTTTTCCCGAGTTAAAGAATCTCCATGCTATGGTACCTCGCTACCATCACACATAGAATAATCCTTGTTAGATCCAAAAGCATAATCACCAGTAAAATAAAATCCATTATTACTTGAACCACAAGAATAAGCATTTAGGAAAGATGAAAAACCACACGAATAATCATTTAGACAAAGAAAATAGCCTTGATTAATATATTTCTAATATCCTATGTAGATGCACCATAAATATAGAGCAAATCAACAAATAAAGTATAGATGACAACAAACAAAAGCACTAGGATTTATAGTGCTAAAACCCACACAATGTATAGGCCCTAGGGGAAACATAAGGATGGACATGAATTCCTGCAGAATCTTATGAGAAACCAAGGTAAGAAATAAAAATCCATTTAAAGAAGCATTTCTTCTGCTTGCCTTGGGTTGATTCATACAATAGCAACAACAAAAAACACAGATTTCCGAGGACCACAATTAGCCATTACTATTTTCAGTTACAGAGAGGAATTGAAATAAATCTTCCTCTTGAGTTAGATGACAATCCTTAGTTCAACTCTCTATATTGAAAATCAGCTGCTGATTCATACAATAACAACAACAAAAAACACAGATTGTTGAGGACCACAATGTAATCAGATCTGTTTTTAGTTACAGAGAGGAATTGAAATAACTCTTCCTCTTGAGTTAGATGACAGTCCTTAGTTTAGCTCTCTGTATTGACAGTTAGCTCAGCAAAGTCATTAGGGGAATATAGATCAGTTTAAGCAAAGGAAAACAAATCATCTGTTGCTAACTATCACTGTTACTTTACTTTTAGTAATAATAGTAATGGTTACGTATTAGTTACTAAATAAGCTTAATCTTTGGAAACCTGTAATCTAACCATTCATCCCATATTATAGAAACACTTCTTATCTCTACTAATTTTTGATCATGTAATTGTATCGACTTCTCATATTCACTATGCTCTAATTACTTATTGATAGGCCTAATAAGTGGTTACAAAAGATTCCAGAATATACTTCAAAACCAAAAGTGATTTGATAAAAACACATTAGCCAATAAACAAACAATTGAAACCAAAAGTGAGTTGATACAAAACATAGGTTTTAACCTTATATAGGTAACTATTTCAAATAGATTCTTAATTTAAAATGAAAAATATTCAATGTAAAACACATGCATTCTTATACACCCTTATGTCTACGTAAAGTAGTTTGATTGATTCCATGGGCCCTTTACAACCTTCATAGGGTATAATTGGGACAAGTAGTGTTAACTTCTACAAGTTCTATAGGCAGAGTTTGTAAAGGGCCAGGTAGCCTCTGGATCTCATATTTTATGAAAGGTGACATGTCCAGTAAATTCCCCTACAGTCAATCTCTGGAATAGATCTAAATAGAAGATTTTCATTTTCATATCCATGGTCTCAAACAATGAGAGAGAGAAAAAAAGCCTTTTATATTCAATGAAAAACACAAATTAGCCATAAAAGTTTCCCATTGAAACCAAAAGTTATTTGATACAAAACATAGGTGATATGATTCAATGGCAATGTGTATCTTGAATATCTAGCCTAGTTATGTAATTGGTACGATATCCTTTTAGAAAAATCTTTTTTAAGGAAGCAAATATATGCATAGTGATCCACTGATATTTGTTCATAGACAACTATTCCATTTTGGACTTTTATATCTCAAAAATATGCTCATTGAATTTATGCATCTATATTTTTAAACTACTTGAAACTATTTTATTACACCATAGGATTCATTTCAAAACCATGCTCATTGAATTTATGCATCTATATTTTTAAACTACTTGAAACTATTTTATTACACCATAGGATTCATTTTGATATATCTCCCATTTTAAGGGACTGTATCACATTTCGAGAAAAACACATTAGCCATAAAAGTTTCCCATTAAAACCAAAAGTAATTTGATACAAAGCATAGGTTTTAACCAAGTATATAGTTAACTATTTTGAAAATAGATTCTTAACAAAATGAAAAATATTCAATGTAAAACACACGCACATTAACATATAATTGTGATTTTTTCCCTTCTTTCCAACTTAGTCCATCCTTCTACAAATATCCCTTGAAAATAGATTCTTAACAAAATGAAAAATATTCAATGTAAAACACATGGACATTAACAAATAATTGTGATATTTTCCCTTCTTTCCAACTTAGTCCATCCTTCTAGAAATATCCCTTTTAATGAAGCAAATATATCAATAGTGATCCACTGATATTTGTTCACCAATAACTATTCCATTTTGGACTTATATACCTAAAAAATATGCTCATTGAATTTATGCATCTATATCTTTAAACTATTTGAAACTATTTTATTTCACCATAGGAATCATTTCGATATGTCTATGATTTTAATGGGGTGTATCACATTTCAAGAAAAAACACATTAGCCATAAAAGTTTCCCATTGAAACCAAAAGTTCAATTTGATACAAAATATAGGTTTTAGCCTTATCTTTAAACTACTTGAAACTATTTTATTTCACCATAGGAATCATTTCAATATGTCTACCATTTTAATGGGTGTATCACTTTTCGAGAAAAAACACATTAGCCATAAAAGTTTCCCATTGAAACCAAAAGTTCAATTTGATACAAAACATAGTTTTAACCTTATATAGGTAATTGCTTCAAATAGATTCTTAATTTAAAATGAAAAATATTCAATGTAAAACACATGCATTAACATATTTAATTGTGATACTTTCCCTTCTTCGAAAATTATTGGACATCCTTTTAGAAAAATCTTTTTTAATGAAGAAAATATATCCATGTAGTGATCCACTAATATTTGTTCATAGACAACTATTCCATTTTGGACATTTTAATATCTCAAAACTATGCTCATTGAATTTATGCATCTACATTTTTAAACTACTTGAAACTATTTTATTACACCATATGATTCATTTCGATATATCTCCCATTTTAATGGGGTGTATCACATTTCGAGAAAAACACATTAGCCATAAAATTTTCCCATTGAAACCAAAAGTGATTTGATACGAAACATATAGGTTTTAACCTTATATATAGGTAATTGTTTCAAATATATTCTTAATTTAAAATGAAAAATATTTAATGTAAAACACATGCACATTAACATATAATTGTAATACTTTCCCTTCTTTCCAACTTAGTGGACATCATTCTAGAAAAATCACTTTTAATGAAGTAGATATATATCCATAGTGGAATTGATATTTGTTCATAAACAACTCTTCCATTTTGGACTTTTATATCTCAAAACTACGCTCATTGAATTTATACATCTATATTTTATTACAACATAGGAATCATTTTGATATATCTCCCATTTTAATGAGGTGTATCACATTTCGAGAAAAAACACATTAGCCATAAAGTTTCCCATTGAAATTAAAAGTTCAATTTGATACAAAACGTATAGGTTTTAACCTTATCTTTAAACTACTTGAAACTATTTTATTTCACCATAGGAATCATTTTTATATGTCTACCATTTTAATGGGGTGTATCACATTTCGAAAAAAAATGCATTAGCCATAACAGTTTCGCATTGAAACCAAAAATTAAATTTGATAGAAAACATAGGTTTTAACCTTATATATAGGTAATTGTTTCAAATAGATTCTTAATTTAAAATGAAAAATATTCAATGTAAAACACATGCATTAACATATATAATTGTGATACTTTCCCTTCTTCCAAACTTAGTGGACATCCTTTTAGAAAAATATTTTTTAATGAAGAAAATATATCCCTAGTGATCCACTGATATTTGTTCACAGAAAACTATTCCATTTGGGACTTTTATATCTCAAAACTATGTTCATTGAACTGATGCATCTATATTTTTAAACTACTTGAAACTATTTTATTACACCATAGGATTCATTTCTATATATCTCCCAATTTAATGGGGTGTATCACATTTCGAGAAAAGCACATTAGCCATAAAAGTTTCCCATTGAAACCAAAAGTGATTTGATACGAGACATATAGGTTTTAACCTTATATATAGGTAATTGTTTCAAATAGATTCTTAATTTAAAATGAAAAATATTCAATGTAAAATACATGCACATTAACATATAACTGTGATACTTTCCGTTCTTTCCAACTTAGTGGACACCATTCTAGAAAAATCCCTTTTAATGAAGCAGATATATATCCATAGTGGCATTGATATTTGTTCACAAACAACTCTTCCATTTTGGACTTTTATATCTCAAAACTATGCTCATTGAATTTATGCATCTATATTTTATTACAACATAGGAATAATTTCGATATATCTCCCATTTTAATGGGGTGTATCACATTTCAAGAAAAAACACATTAGCCATAAAAGTTTCCCATTGAAACCAAAATTTCAATTTGATACAAAACATAAAGGTTTTAACCTTCTCTTTAAACTACTTGAAACTATTTTATTTCACCATAGGAATCATTTCGATATGTCTACCATTTTAATGGGGTGTATCACATTTCGAGAAAAAACACAATAGCCAAAACAGTTTCCCATTGAAACCAAAAGTTCAATTTGATACAAAACATAGGTTTTAACCTTATATCTAGGTAATTCTTTCAGATATATTCTTAATTTAAAATGAAAAATATTCAATGTAAAACACATGCATTAACATATATAATTGTGATACTTTCCCTTCTTCTAAACCTAGTGGACATCCTTTTAGAAAAATCTTTTTTAATGAAGCAAATATATCCATAGTGATCTACTGATATTTGTTCACAGAAAACTATTCTATTTTGGACTTTTATATCTCAAAACTATGCTCATTGAATTTATGCATCTATATTTTTAAACTACTTGAAAATATTTTATTACACCTTAGGATTCATTTCAATGTATCTCCCATTTTAATGGGGTGTATCACATTTCGAGAAAAACACATTAGCCATAAAAGTTTCCCATTGAAACCAAAAGTGATTTGATACGAAACATATAGGTTTTAATGTTATATATAGGTAATTGTTTCAAACATATTCTTAATTTAAAATGAAAAATATTCAATGTAAAACACGTGCACATTAACATATAATTGTGATACTTTCCCTTCTTTCCAACCTAGTGGACATCATTCTAGAAAAATCCCTTTTAATGAAGCAGATATATATCCATAGTGGCATTGATATTTGTTCATAAGCAACTCTTCCATTTTGGACTTTTATATCTCAAAACTATTCTCATTGAATTTATGCATCTATATTTTATTGCAAAATAGGAATCATTTCGATATATCTCCCATTTTAATGGGGTGTATCACATTTCGAGAAAAAAAACATTAGCCATAAAAGTTTCCCATTGAAACCAAAAGTTCAATTTGATACAAAACATATAGGTTTTAACCTTCTATTTAAACTACTTGAAACTATTTTATTTCACCATAGGAATCATTTCGATATGTCTACCATTTTAATGGGGTGTATCAAATTTCAAGAAAACACACATTAGCCATAACAGTTTCCCATTGAAACCAAAAGTTCAATTTGATACAAAACATAGGTTTTAACCTTATATCTAGGTCATTGTTTCAAATAGATTCTTAATTTAAAATGAAAAATATTCAATGTAAAACACATGCATTAACATATATAATTGTGATACTTTCCCTTCTTCCAAACTTAGTGGACATCCTTTTAGAAAAATATTTTTTAATGAAGCAAATATATCCATAATGATCCATTGATATTTGTTCACAGACAAATATTCCATTTTGGACTTTTATATCTCAAAACTATGCTCATTGAATTTATGCATATATATTTTTAAAATACTTGAAACTATTTTATTACACCATAGGATTCATTTCGATATATCTCCCATTTTAATGGGGTGTATCACATTTCATGAAAAATACATTAGCCATAAAAGTTTCCCATTGAAACAAAAAGTGATTTGAGATGAAACATATAGGTTTTAACCTTATATATAGGTAATTGTTTCAAATAGATTCTTAATTTAAAATAAAAAATATTCAATGTAAAACACATTCACATTAACATATAATTGTGATACTTTCCCTTCTTTCCAACTTAGTGGACATCATTCTAGAAAAATCCTTTTTAATGAAGTAGATATATATCCATAGTGGCATTGATATTTGTTCACAAACAACTCTTTCATTTTGGACTTTTATATCTCAAAACTATGCTCATTGAATTTATGTATCTATATTTTATTACAACATAGGAACTATATCGATGTATCTCCCATTTTAATGGGGTGTATCACATTTTGAGAAAAAAAACATTAGCCATAAAAGTTTCCCATTGAAACAAAAAGTTTAATTTGATACAAAACATATAGGTTTTAAACCTTATATAGGTAATTATTTCAAATATATTCTTAATTTAAAATGAAAAATATTCAATGTAAAACAAATGCATTATTATACACCCTTTTGTCTACATAAAGTAGTGTGAGTGATTCCACGATTCCTCTACACCTTTCATAGGGCATAATTGTGAAAGGGTCAGATAGCCTCTGGATCTCATCTTTTATGAAAGGTGACATATCTAGTAAATGCCCCTACATTCAATCTATGGAATAGATATAAATATAAGTTCTTCATTTATCTCATGATCTTGTGTCATTTCTCCCATGCATTTGCAACAAATGTCAATTTAATATATATTTTTATTTATTTATTTATTTTTCAGGGATAAGAAAACCTTTAAATATGGTTGAAAAATGGAAATTATGCAACATATGTGCTTTCCAGTATTGCAACTGGAAAAGTCGTCCAAAGGAAAATCAATATACTGGGAAGGACAACAAACAACGAGGCAATTATATTTGATTGATAGAAGGATTGGGAACAACGATGGAGTATGGATCAAATGGAATTGTAGTTTTCACCAGTTCTGAACTTGCGTGCAACTAGATGAATGACATGTACCAAGTTAAGAAGGAGAGGCTAAAAGAATTGCATGGAATAGAAAACAATATTGTTAGCCAATTTCAAATTTTTTGTATGGCATTATACAAATGTGAATAAGATGTCTGTTGATCTATTGCGTGGGGAAATGCCAATTCAGGATTCATCTATCAAAGATGAATTAATAGATGAATTAGAATTATACGGGGCAATGCCAATGTAAGATTCATCTCTCAAAGATGAATTGGTTTTGAGATGCTCTTCTTCAAAAATTCAAGATTCATCTCTCAAAGATGAATTAGTTTTGAGATGCTATTTTTCCAAAATTCAAGATTCATCTCTCAAAGATGAATTAGTGTTGAGACGCTCTCCTTCAAAATTTATTGATGGACATTGTAACATATCTTGGATATGTGTGTGTTGCGTACTTATAAATGCGTTTTTTTTATTGACCATGTGTTTTTTCAATTATATACCAAGTGTGCTCCCACCACACCATGTAAAGCACAACTTGGTGAAATTCACATTTGCAACAAGTGGTGAACTTCACATTTTTATAAAATTAAAATGCGGGGACTTCAAATTTTTTTTTTTTTTAAATGGAGTTTCACTTCCTTTTTAATGACAATGTGTTTTTTTCAATTTTATACCAAGTGTGCTCCCACCATGTAAAGCGAAATTTGGTGAACTTATCATTTTTATAATTTTTTTTTGCTTAAATTGAGTTTCACACATCAATTAGTGCTTTGAAAGTTGTGTTTCACATAATTTATTTACTCTAAATTACATTAATTTTCTGAAATTTATTTTGGATTTATTTTAAATTAGTTATTTAAAAAAATAATTGTAAATGTCAACCATAGATATATATATCATGGAGGATGAACGACGAAGATCAAAAGAATCCCATATCTCTATGAGAGCGGGGGGGGGATCAGGGATCGAGGGATGTTCATGGTATTTAAATATAATCTTAAATCTCCATACATGTGTGTACATATGGAATTGATTTTTTATCAACTTTGTGAGTTAAATTAGTTGTTAATAAGTTTCATTTTTTATTTTTTAGGAGCTAATAAGAAGAGAAGGGTCTCTACTCCATCCATGGAGCATGCCCATGGTTCACCCAGTCGTGGTATGGTTTGAACACAATTTAATCAATGAATATGTACGTGTCTATTTATATGTATGAATGCATTTTTCAATTGATTATAAATTCATATTTGTTTATGAAGCTTCTCTCTCCTCTCGAGAGGTTGGTGGTGGTTGAAATCCCCTTAGACGTTCATCAATAAGTGGTAGCAGGTTGCGTGAAGGTGGTGATATTTATTCCCCCGGAGGCCAATCAATGGCTAGTGATGCTGGTTCTCAGTAGGGTCCTTCTGGTTCTCAACAGCTTCAGGGTGGAGAAGATGCTAGCCAACCACGTCGAGGTTGCCATCAATTTCAATATTTTTTTCATTCAAATTGTACAAATTTGTTATAATGTGTTTTTTATAATATACAAAATTTTATATATATTGATGCAAAGGCTAAAAATGCTCCAAATGTTGGTCAAAATAGACGCAAGGAAAACGCTACATTCAAGAAGAAGGTTGTCCACCCACCACAACTTTTCCGACCGACATTTCTGATATACCATGGGAAAGAAACATGGCTCAATGGACCTTAGAAAGGTGTCAAAAACTTCATGCAAAATTGCAAAGAGATCTCATGGCTTTGACTCTACCTGCTGAGAGTCGACAAAGCCTCGAAATAGTTACACATTCATTCGGCGAACTAGTAAATGTGTACATAAATCTTAGGCCAATGAATGATACATTTGTAGAAGTCATGAGAAAGAGAAAGGAAACAGTAATGGGTCCCAATAAATGGGAGGATGTAAAACAAAGAGTTACAAAAGAAATGGCCAAGTCAATTTTTAATTTCAAAGAAGGGCCAAAAAGAAAGATGTTGAAGGTGCAATATTTCAAGCACCCCAATGTAGCTCACTATTTGTATGATAGGCACCTTGCGGCCTATGGAAGACTCCCATCGAACGACGAGGTTCCTGTTTATTTTGCAAAATTGTTTTACGCAGAATTTTTTTGCAAATGAAACCCAATTACAATGACCTTCCCTCAGAATTTTCTGGTCTTGGGAAAGGTTGATTATGTGACCGTAGGGGCACTAGGCGTGATGTTGAGTTGCCTTGCCCTGAGCCACCATTAGTGAGTCAAACTTTTCAGGTTGAAACTTTGTAGTCAGAGATGGATGCCACTTCTCAAATAAGTCGAGAAGTAAGGGATGCCATCATCGACAATGTTCACAGCGGATTGGGTGGAGTCGATGTTTGTATAAATTGACAAAGAGCACGTGAGAATGCACGCGCCATTTTTGTGTATTGTACAGATGAAAAGATTGACAACATGAGTGTTGAAGATCTCAGAATATATGCAAAGGATTGTCGCAATGGTTGGCAAGACCTAATTATTCATGAGGAAGAGGGCACGGGAATGATATGTGTTAATGGTTAGGGTTCAATTATTTTAACACATACATGTACAATTTGTAATAAATACATGTATGTATATGTATACATTTATTTGTATGTACATTGATCTAACAAAAATGTATTATTATATGTTAAAACACCATTTGCAATTATCACGCATGATGAATGACAAAAATGTTAATATCAAGTTCGGGACCTCTGGTTCAAACAATCAAGATGGGTCTCACCATCAAGATATGTTGACAAATGTTAGTGTTTTTTAAGTGATATTTTTAAAATAAATAATTGTGCACACATGTACATGTACATATATAATAATAAAATGTTTTAACAGATTCTGATTCCGTCCGATGTTTTTGGAATGGTGGTACCTTCTTCTTCCTTGGGAGATGTACCTTCTACTTCCTTAGGAGATGTGCCAGATCCACAACAATTATGGACAATTTTTCACTTTTAAAATTTATGTTTAAGTTATATATATATTCCACCTCAAAACGTTCCATTAAAAATTGAGATATATATATCTATATCTTGAGTTATTTTAATTTTTTTGAATTTTAGGTTTTTGGAGATTTTGTTTTGGAGCCTCTCTTAGGAGATGTCCCAAATTCACCTGCAGAAGTATTCAATTTTTCACTTTTAAATATATATATGTTTTTTTAAAAGTTAGAATTTATACATTGAAATTTATTTAAGTTTTATTATAAATTGAGATCTTGATCTTGAGTAATTTTATACTTTTAAAATTTTGAATTTTAGGTTTCTATAGAAGATTTCTTTAATTCACGGATTCTAGCGACGGAGATAGGAACATCCACACCATTTCAACCATTTGAACAAGGTGTCTATCCTTTTTTTTAATATTATTGAAAATAAGTTTGTATATACACATGTGCATTTTCATCTATTTTTTTTTAATATATATATATATATATATATATATATATCTGTACAGGTATATTGTACAATTTACTGTTGGAGATGTTCCCATGGGGGAAGTTGTAGCAGACGAACAAATGAAGAGGGAACCTCATGAGGTATTGCATGATTTTTTTATATTTTGTTTTTTATATGAAGTTATATATACTCTCATTCATTTTTAAAACATCAAATTTTAATGTTTGTACGTGCATTGTGTACAGGTTCCTCATGCTTCGCAAGATAGCACGTGGATTGAGACTCTGCTAGGAAAGACACTACATCCATCTATATTTGATAGACATGATTTGTAAATTTGATTGAGATTTCTAGTCTAAAATTTATTTATTTATATATTATCTAGATGCACAGTCATATATATATATATATATATATATATATATATATATATAAAACTTGATACTTGATACTTAGTGAGATCTACAATTTTTGATAATATTTTATTGTGTTAATATAATTTGTTTTGTCTTTGAAAGTTAAGTTTTGGATGGTTGAAGTACTTTTGGAATGTAACTGTGAAGTAATGTTGTTATATAATTTGTTTGGTTTATAAAACTTATGTTTTGGATAGTTTAACTACTAGTAATGTTGTCATCTATAAATTAATGTTTTGCTTTTGAACTACATTTGGCATGTTATGTAATGATGTGTTATAATTTGTTTTGTTTTTAAAACTTAAGTTTTGTATGGTTGAAGTACATTTGACATATGAAGTAATGTTGTGATCTATAATTTTTTGTTAAATTAAAGGTTAAGTTTTGGATGGTTTCAATCTACATTTGGCATGTGATATAATGTTAAAGGTTTTTATTAGATAGTTGAACTATAATTGGCATGGCATGTGAAGTAATGTTGTGATATAATCAAAAAGTTTTTAAAACTCAAGTTTTGGATGGTTTCAATCTTTAATGTTTTTATTTGATAGTTGAACTACAATTGGCATGGCATGTGAAATAATGTTGTGATATAATCAAAAAGTTTTTAAAACTCAAGTTTTGGATGGTTTCAATCTACATTTGGCATGTGAAGTAATGTTGTGATATAATAAAAAAGTTCTTAAAACTCAAGTTTTGGATGGTTGAAGTACATTATGCATGTGAAGTAATGTTGTGATATAATAATTTTTTTTTTAAATTCAAGTTTTGGATGGTTTCAATCTACATTTGGCATGTGATATAATGTTAAATGTTTAATGTTTTTATTGGATAGCGGAACTACAATTGACATGACATGTGAAGTAATTTTTTTTGATATAATCAAAAAGTTTTTAAAATTCAAGTTTTGGATGGTTGAAATACATTTATCATCTTAAGATTGCTTTTGATCTCTACATATTCTTCTCTTGTTTGAGTGAAAAAATTTCCAATGGGAAGAACATAGCTTTTCAATGCAACTCACCATATCAATTGAGCTCTAATTGGAAAAAGACTAAAGAAAAGTTAACATGCCACAAAACATGTCAGCAAAATAACATTCGTGGTTGTCATTTTTGTTGGAATAGCTAAATCATATTTTAAGGATTCTCCATCGAAAAACAATTTCAATGAAGAGAATCCTTAATATGATTTAGTTATTTTAATAAAAATAACAACCAAGGATGTTATTTTGTTGGCTTTTTGGTTTTTTTTACTTCTTTTTTTTAAATAGAGCTCAATTGATATGGTTAGTTGGATTGAAAAGCTATGTTCTTTTCATTGGAAATTTTTTTCACTCAAACAATAGTATGTAGTATGTAGAGATAAAAACAATCTTAAGATTACTTTCAAGTACGATCAAGTGTTCTTGAAACATTTTCCCACATGATGATACCTTCATTGACCTCTAAAAAGTAGTTCATGGGCTATATGTTCTGCCTCTTTCCCATATAAATCCCTTTAATTTTGATTGGAAATATAAGAAGTAGACATATGTTTGTTGAATTGGGGTCAATGTCATTAATGCACTCAACTAGGTAGCCTTGTTGATTTATAAATTGGTAAATTGATGACATTCAATTAATTGCATTCTAGAACATATATATTCAGTTGCCTCTTTCCCATATAAATCCCTTTAATTTTGATTGGAAATATAAGAAGTAGATATATGTTTGTTGAATTGGGGTCAATGTCATTAATGCACTCAACTAGGTAGCCTTGTTGATTTATAAATTGGTAAATTGATGGTCCATTCAGTTTTAATTGCATTTTAGAATATATATATTCAGTACGTGAAAATTTTTTCATCAGTGCACATGGGAAAACTACTTGAACAATTAATTGCATTCTAGAACACACACACACACACACACACATATATATATATATATATCCAATACGTGCACAACATTTTCCATCAATGCACATAGAACATATTCGACCATTGGATAGACAAATATTGTACTAGATTTTCAATTAGGAATAGAGATGTGGGTCAAATCCAACCAAAAGTCAAAGAAGTGCTTCGAGTCTCTTGTCTGAAAGGAATCTTCATACACAATTATATTGTGGATGATTTATTTACATTGTGGATACTTTTTACCAAAAAATTCCACAAGAAAAACTGGGCCTGCATTGAGTTCATGTATATATCGAGTACATGCAACATTTTTCATCAACGCACATAGAAAAATACTTTCAAGCAATTGTACTATAGAAACGTATGTATATATATATATATATATGTATGTATGTATGTATGTATGTATGTATGTATGTATATATATATATATATATATGAATCTATAATATGCAACATTTTTCATCAATGCATGTATAGAAAAGCTACTTTCAGTTGATACTATAGTGTGCATGTACCAAAAAAATTTGTACATGTGCAAACACTTGCACAGATAACATAACAAGGCAGATCAATTTTTAATTGAGTACTGGAAGTTCTAAAACATATAATCCAAAGAGAATAAATTGTTGGGCAGTTCAATCAAACAAATTCCAATGGAATGCCATCTTCAATAATCCGTTCATGGTCGGATTTTGACATTTTCCATTTCTTAATTTTCCTTTTTTTCTTTGATTGAACCTCTATCAAATTTATGCGTGTTGCACACACCAAGTGACTATATTGACAACTTATGAAATCAGGTTCGTAGTCTTCAAAGTAAAAAAAATCCACACTTTGATTAGTTTGCCTGAAAAAATAGCATTTCAGTATAATAGATCCTCTTTCATACGGAAATCCGTGATCATTATAGTTTTCTAATAATTTCATTTTTCGTTCAGTGCAACGCATCAAATAATACTTCACATTTCCATCATTTTCAGTAGGTGCAATTACATCAAAAACATCTCCTGCACAATAAAACAAACTTAACAAAATTATACATATTTAAATTTCTTTCTAGATCTTTATCATTAGAAAGAAAATCAAATGTTACATTCTCTAACAAGATTAGAAAATCAATCACAATCAGATGATATTGTAGTCTCCTCTGATTAAATTTCCTCAAACATTGCAACATACATTTTTTCCTTTGTATTTAGCTCTGTATGTTTCCAATCTTTTACATACATTTTGTTTTCACAAACATCATTGGATTTTGTGTTGTCTATGCAAACATGACAAAAACAAGAATATTTTCTTTTATCCAATGCAAACACATTTCTCAACGACTTTGTTTTAATGGAATGCAATTTTCGAGTCCCTTTTATTGTTTCAATGTCATTTCCAATTGATCTATCTACGTCTTCGATCCCAATATGCCAAAAAAACCTTTATATGGAAAATTTAAAGAAGAATGTAAATATGATATAAAAACACAATCAAAGATAATCATTGTGATAAATGTACATTGTTTAAAATTAGATATCCAATAAAAATTAAATTGAATGTACCTTCGCACTTCCCTTGATCGGTTAGTCTCATGGCTTAGAGCAGTGATGCCCTATTGAACAACTTCTTTTGTGTCCACAAGTCGGCTTGCAGAGGGGTTCATTTGATCTCTTCGAAGTGCTTGTTTTATGCATTTCCCTGCACTGTCATGTTCTCCTTTTCCATGGCCAATCTCAAAGAAATTCCAACAATGTTTAATGCAGGTTTTGTTATGAAGACAACACAACCAAAAGAATGATCGTGCATATTTGAATTGACCTGCGCATTCGTCTGACCATATCCAATGTTCATTGAATATTATTCCATGATTTTTCAAAGAATCATAAATTTTTCCAAAACAATGTTGTACAAAATATGTATCATGTGTACGATCGTCACTGATATAAAAGTGATATTATTTAATAATATGTCGATTTTCACTGGTGCTTTCTATATGATCGATGTTTTGCTCAGCATGTCTATATAGAATATGGATGAGCATGGAGACTTGGTCAGAATGATAATATTCACTCTGAATTTATTTTTGTGGAACAAATGTGTAGTTTTCTGCAAAATCAATTACTGACAAAATGGTCCCTGGTGGAAAAAATTCACGGGATATTTTGAATTGCAAGTCTTGCCATCGAGCTCTATGGGAATTCTTGGTGTATTTGTAAATTTCTGCCTCAAACTTTTTCAAAAAGTCTATCACAGAAAGTTCTTCTTCTCGTAATTCAATTCTTTTAACACTATTTGCACCTGGAATTGATGTATGGATATATTCATATCTCTTACATTTCACTTTCATGTTGTACAATGATTGATCATTTATATCAGTACGATATTTTTTTTTAAATTTAATCAAATTTCCACAATCATCACATTTTTTACCACAAACACATTTCTTTTCGTAAAATATTTCATCTTTTTCTCTTTCACATAGAATTTGAGATATGAAATCACGGATAGTGGAAGGAGGAGGTGAATCCTTCCAAAATGTTCTACCAAAATCAAGGAATGTGTCATAATATAACTCAAATTCCACATGATAACGACAACAACAAGTGTCACGTACGGTGATAGGTTTTACATACCATGGTTTTTGTTGAACAAAAGCACTGATTGAAACATGAATTTCATGATTCTCTTCTTTTAACTTGTTGAACAACTCTATCTGAGTGGTTTCCAAGAAATGTTTTTCATGTTCTTCGTACTAATTTCATGCTATTCTTCTTCACATCACATGCCTTGCAATTGGCGAAACATGCGAATTTTTTTTCCAATATTCATATATTATTTTTTTTACATTTTCTCCAAGTCTATATTTGTATGGTTTCCTACAAATAGCTCTCCAACAAGCAAGTTCATAATTTACATCTATTTGCAACCGAAATTTCCGATGTTTGTGCACATTTTTTTGCGAGGTTCCTAATGTTCGTGCCATAGGTTTTACAAAGCGATTCTATTTAGTACTTGATGAAACCATTTCCATATGTATTTCTCTACGTACAACTAAAATTTTTTTCTATCTAGATCATATAATTGAATTTATAGCATTATTTATATTTTGTATCACATTTTCCTTCATTTTTTTTTTATCTTTGGTTGATTTTCGAATAGCCAATAAAGTCATAGCTTCTTTTAATTTCCTTAATGATAGGAGACCTTTCAACATTTGGGCTTGAACTGTCTCCTTTTCCTTTATGATATCAAAAATGCGTTTAACACGATATCATATATAATGGTCAGCTTTTTTATCTCCATATGTGTGAGTGTTAACATTTTCTAACATCTCATCATCGACATTGATTTCATCTATACATATTTGAAGGAATAGTATATAATAAGTTTACATATTCAATAAATAACTAAATTAATAAATATATGTATAATTTCAATAATACGTGCATGTGTTCAACACACAGACACACACACACATATAGCTCTTTGTGTGTGTACCTACCTTGTGATTCAATTTCTTCACTTGAATTTCTTTCAACATTTTCACCATCTTCAATCATTGGTTCAATATCTCTTTCACTTTCTCTTTCAAAATTTTGTATCTCATCATCAATGTTTTGTGGAATATCTCTCTCTGTTTACGTTGCAAAATATTTTTCAAATTAGTTCATCAAATAAAAATAAAGCTTCACATTTTACACTAGCAACATTTTAAATATATCAAAATCATAATATTTACATTTACATACCTGCTTCAACTTCTAGTTGAGGTTGATTTTCCCCTTCAATATTTGAGAGTGCTTCTATCTTTCTTTTGCGAGATTGTCTTGTCTCTTCTCTACGTTCCTGAGGGTCTCTTTTTCAATCATATTTTCTCGTACAATTCCTTCGATTCCCCATGATAATAAAGTATGAAGTTCAAAAAATTTCCTTCAAAAATTTAGACAAAAACTCAATTAAAAAAAACATCACAAAATATTTAATTTAAAAAAAACCCATTTTAAAAATTTTGCAAAAAATACATACTCCAATCCAAAACACTTACTTTAAAAAATTCAAGAAAAAAATGTCTTATAAAAATGAAATGAAGCTCAAAATATTTCCTTGCAAGTCTTACAAAAAAATTTCATTTAAAAAGTTAGATAAAAACTCATTTTAAAAAATTGTTACAAAAGATTTACTTCAACCCAAAACATGTACTCTAAAAAAATGTCACTTCAAAAAATGTCTCCAAAAAATGTCCATTGAAAATTAATTCCAACTTCATAAAAAACGCCACTTTAAAAAATACTTCAAAAAATATCACTTTAAAAAATACTTCCAAAAAATGTTCTTTCGAAATTAAGCCCAAATCCATACTTTCAAAAATAATGAAAATTAAGCCCAAATACATACTTTCAAAAAACATGAAGCCCAAAAAACATCCAAAAAATTGTATCACATACCTCCAAGAAATGTCCTTTGAATGTACCTCCAAGAAAAGTCTTCAAAAATGTTCGTTGAATGTACCTCCAAGAAAATTCTTTAAACCCAAAACAATTCTTTGCAAAATCAAACCAAATGTACAAAAACATGCGAAAATAATGAATGCCTCCAAGAAATGTCCTTTGAATGTACCTCCAAGAAAATTCCTTAAACCCAAAACAATTCTTTGCAAAATTAGATCAAGACCTTTGTAAAATCAGACCAAATGTGTGAAAATATGAGAAAATAATGAATGATTTCGCAGCAATTTATATTGCAGCAAAATGTTATTTTGGAGGGGCTCAGCAGTTTTTTCCGGCCGATGGAAAGTTATGTAAAAGTTCGGCCAAAAATTTTGTAAAAAGTTTGGCCGAACTTTTATGTCATTAGACTTAACGGGTCGTAGGCGCAAAAAACAGTTCAGCTGAACTTTGTTTAAGAGTTCGGCCGCAATCTTTCTAGCCTATTTGATTCAAACGATTTTTAATTCATTATCAAAAAAGTAGAAAGGAATTTCATTTCTTGTAAATGTATGTTTATAAAAGAACACCCTAACCTTTATTTCATTATTTTTCCAAAACTTATAAAGAAAATTATTTTAAAGACTCAAATTTGTAAGGGGTCATCATACACTACATACAAATTTGGCGAAAAGAAATTTTAGGTATGTAAGTTCATTCTATCGATCATCACAATATTTCTCTTATTTCATTCAAACAATGTTTAGTGCAGTGAAAAATAGAAAATTTCCATAATTACCTTTAGTTTTGCAAGCCATATTTTTCTTGTTGTTTCTATAGGTTTCTTTATCTATATTTTACAAGAAAGTTTGTTTGTTTATTTTTTATAATAAGTAAATTTTTATATGGTTTCTTTAATTGTATATGTGGTGTTTGGTATCCATTACAATTAGAGCACTCATTGCATTATATATAAAATTGTGTTGTTAAATTTTGTTAACATTTTCATGATAATTGACATACATAATACAATAATTCACGCCCTAGTGTGTATTTTCTTATCAACAACGTTGTAACAACCCTGGTAAAAAAATCCATGTAAAAGTTAATAAAAGTAAAATAAGACCTTGGTCATGGGATACATATTCGAAGCTGAATATTGGGTAAAACATCCTAGTGTTGGTGTTCATATGGTTTATTATGGCTATGAAAATTAGCAAAGGGTGTGTCAAAGGCTTTGGAAACACATGAGACATTTATTGACATTTTATTTATGAAAATAATGGAAAATAGGAGAAAAGGGAGGCGAAAGGTCACATGTTTCATTTGAGGAGGAAAATGAAGGAAAAATAATGGAAAATGAAGAAAATAGAGGCATCATTAATAAAAAGGCTCGTGAGGATTAATTCATAGACTTTTGTCAGTTTAGTTTTGGAGCTCTCATTCTATCTTCTCTCTCATACTCTTGGAAACTTAGATCTTTCTTGGATAACAAGCTTGGAGGTGTGTGGAATACTTGGGATTTGGAGCAAGAAGGTAAAGGAAAATAAATAAAGCGCAAGAGGACACCGGGATCAACAACTACAATTGACCTTGCTTGCAGGTATCGAGTTGCATGCATGATTTCCTTAATAGTTTTGGAATACATGGCATATGCGTGTGGTTATTTGGTTATGATTTCTCATTAGCATGGAGGATTTCCTAGATTGATAGTGGTTTTGTGTAGCCTTTCCATTTCCTAGATAACCATGGTGTTGTGGGTTTCAATTTTGTTTTCTAGTTGGTTTGGTTGTGGGTTGAGTTACTAGTTCCTGGAAGCATTGGTTGGAAAACACTTCGGAAGCCATGTAACAAATTGGGTTGAGTTATTAGTCCTAGAAGCATTGGCTGGAAAAATACTCTGAAATCCCTTGCTAAGTCGAGTTACTAGTCATGGAAGCTCTGGTTGGAAAAATTCTCTGGATGCTCGATGATAGTTGTGAGTTGAGTTACTGGACTTGGAAGCCCTAGTTGGAAAAAATGTTCTTTAGCCTGGAAAAATTGGGTAAGACCAATTTTGTGATGGTTAGTGATGTATGATTGCGAGGTGGAATCACTGGTTGAGGTTTGAGGAAGTCTGGCCTCTGGAAGCCCTGGTTTGGTTTTGATTGAGTTGTTTTATGAGATCCCAAATTCGTATTTGGAATATGGCATGGGGGTGATTGGTTGAAATATAGATTTTGTTCAATCCAATATATGGTCGAGTGGTTCGTGAAAGTCCCATACCTGGTTGGGCAATGCAATCATCAATAAGAGATATTTCTCCTTGTTATTTTACGGATAAATATACTTGTTTATATGTGGTATATATGGTTATTATATCTTTGATATTTTTGTTGGTTATATGCTAGTTATGAGTGAGTTTTATGATAGTGATGATGTATGGCTCTCATCATGTTTTTATTAATCAATGAATGTACAATGAATGTATAGATTAATATATGGTAATTGAGTTATTATGATGAGGCATCAATTCTTCTTAGCAATTCTCAGATAGGTGTGAGACCCCTATGCTTAAATATGTTGTTTTAACCTATAGAATGCATATTTGTGACATTTTTTATGAAATATATATCATGGATAGTAGGGGTAAAATCAAGTCCTTGTTTAAGTATTTGCATTTGCATCATTGTTTTGATGTTACTATCCATTTTTGAAAGTTTAATGGATTTTTTGGGTAGTGGCCTAAGTCCTGGCCCTAAAAAAGTGGCACATAATCTAGAGTCATTGGCACTAACTACCTGGAAACATCCCGAGTCAAAGGTATTCCTTGTTTTGGGAGTGACTGGAGGATCCCATTCACATGCATGCCAATGTCATGGGAGTGACTGGGGCTTTAATTTCATAAAATTTTAGTTTGTCTCAGGGGTTGGTCAATTGGAAGGGTTGTATGGTTCTTGGGGGTTCTATTGCGTGTGTAGAAGGTCAGGTTGGTTGTGTTACATCAGTTCCACTTCCTTAATTGATAAATAGGGAATTGAATCATATCAAAGTAACTCTTCGTCACATATTTACCTTGGTTGGTCGGTTACCTGGGTAGATGTGGGAGGATGGTGTTATACAATGGTATCAGAGCATGGTTATGTTATCCTCGAGTGATGTCTGGTTTCCATTTTCCTTAGATGAATGTGTTGTTGTATGTAAATGTCGGTTGCATATAGGTCCTTGTGCTTGTGGTATATGTGCTTGTTGGGTATGCATAGCGTTGGTCATGAATGCATTGGTGTCTCGATGTGAAAGTTGATGGTGTCATTGGTGAATGTATTTGTTGTGAGTGTATGTCAGTCTTTCATTGGTTGTGTGTGTCAGTGTTTATATGTTGTTATGCATACATTGAATCGATGATGGTCATTGTGCACGAGGTCATGATATGTAGTCAGCATGTTCATGCATTGATAATTGTATAATGGTTGAAAATATGCTGATAGTTTGATATGCTTATGTTTATATATGTATTTTGCTAATTTTTTCGGTCTTGTAGACGAGATATCCTCCCAGAACTATAATAAGGTATGTTGTTTTATTTATGATTTGGTTTAGAAGATATAATATACCTTGCAGGAAGAAGAGATCAAATATGAATAGAAAGATGGTAGACTAAATAGATGCTCGCTATGAATTAGATGAACAACGTGGTGTTGGTCACTCTTTTGACTTAGCAGACACATTGAGGATTTTGAAGGAAGAAATAATGATTTGCAAAGAATATAATGACATAATCATGCAGGAACAATAGAAAAATACAGAATTCAATGCAGTAATCCTTGAGAGTTTTTCAAAATTGCAGAGATAGGGACCACTTCAGATCATCTATGAAAATGAGGATAGGACTAATGGGGGCCTATGGAAATATATCCCATAGTGGGAACATGTCAGATAGAGATGACACAATCATAAATGGTAGGTTCTTAGATACTCCAGATAGGAGAGGTGATGAACACATGTTTTATTATTGTTTTGGTTCTCACAAGTATCGTGGAAATCATCATTATCATCCTTACAGGAGGAGTGGTAGGGGATATATGTCAGATGAGTTTAAGAAATAAAAGCCACCTAAATTCGACGGGGAACTAAAGAAATCACAGGAAGTAGAAGCATGGTTGCTTGGAATGAATAATTTCTTTAGGTTACATGATTACTCAAAGAAAAAGAAGGAAAAAATATCTGCATTCAGTCCTAAAGGTAAAACAGATATCTGGTGGGAAGATATAAATAGCATCAAAGACATTTATGAGGAGGATGTGACTTGGAGAGAATTGAAGAGACTATTCAGGAAGAAGTATCTATCAGAGAGATACTATGACGACAGGGAAAAATATTTTTATGAGCTTAAGATGGGATCTATGACCGATGAGGAGTACACTAGTAGTTTCTTAGAGTTATTGAGGTATGTACCTTACCTCAAGGAGGATAAATCCAAAATTCGAAGGTTAATTAGTGGGTTTTTGGTAGCATTCAAAGACAGGATTGAGTTTGATGAGCCTAGATCATTGAAGGATTCCATCTAAAAGTTAAAGAATTATTATGAGCAATTAGAGCGCAAATTTGAGATTAAGCAAGGCTGGAAAGGTAATGATAAGAATAAAGGGAAATGGGAAAATAAGCGAGTTCATCATTGGCTAATATATTGTGTATTTGATTTGAATGGTATGTCTACATAAACAAATTTGAATGTATTGATGTTGGGTTCGTATAACATGCTTTTGGGTATGGATTGGTTTATATTCATAGGACCAAAGTGGATTGTTATAAAAAAGCTATTGAGTGCTTGTATGACAATAGCATACAAAGAGTATTTCAGGGTAAGAAGAAGGAAATATCAATTAGAATGGCATCAACTATGTAGGCGAAGCGTAGTCGCAGGAAAGGGTGTGTGTTATTTGCAGTGCATATTTCTAGGGAAAAACGTAAGAAATTAGTTGAGGATGTAGATGTCTTCAGAAAGTATATGGTTATAGAATAGTTTCAGAATGTATTTCCCATAGAGGTTTCAGATTTTCCGCCTCACCGGGAAGTGGATTTTTCTATTGAGTTGGTGCTAGGGGTAGCACCAACATCAAAAGCACTATACATGATGAGCACACTGGAGCTAGTAGAGTTGAATTTGCAGTTAAAGGAAATGCTTGACAAAGGATACATAAGGCCAAGTGTATTACCATAGGGAGCATTGGTATTGTTTGTGAAGAAGAAGCATGGTACCCTCAGGTTATGCATTGATTTCACACAATTTAACAAGGTTACCATTAAGAACAGGTATCCATTTTTTAGGATTTGTGACTTGTTCAATTAGTTGAAGGGAAAACGATGTTCTCAAAAATCGATTTGAGATTAGGATATTACAAAGTACACATTAAAGAAGATGACATTTACAAGACAAATTTTCAGACCAGGTATGGGAATTATGGGTTTGTTGTATTTCCTTTCAGTTTGACAAATGGTCCAACTAATTTTATGTGCTTGATGAATAGGGTGTTGCATCCTTATCCAGAATTTTTTTTTATTGTATTCCTGGGTGATATATTAGCATATTATAAGAACGTGAAAGAACATGCCAAACATTTAGCAGTAGTGTTGAGATGTATAAGAGAGCATCAATTGTATGTTAAGCTTATAAAATGAAATTTAGTTCAGAAAGAGGTACATTACTTGGGGCATTTATTCTCCAAGGAAGCTATAGCAGTGGATCCAAAGAAGATAAGGGCTATCATGGAATCAGAAGCGCCTAGAAATGTGGATGAGGTACAATTATTTATGGGGCTAGTAGGATATTATAGGTGGTTCATCAGGAACTTTTTCTGGATTGCATATCCTATTATGTTACTGTAGAAAATAGGTAAGAAATTTGAATGGACAGAGGAATGTGCAACGAGTTTTAAGAATTTGAAACAATTGTTGACAAATTCTCCAGTGATAAAGATTGCAAATATGGAAAAAGAGTTTGTGGTATGCACAAATGCTTACAAGAGAGGACTTGGTCAAGTTCGTATGCAGGAAGGATAGGTAGTATGTTATGGGCCACAAAAAATAAATGGGAATGAGTATAATTATCTAACACTTGATCTTGAGTTAGAAACGATCATCCATGCATTGAAGATGTGGAAGCGCTATATTCTTGGCAAGAGGTTTGTACTAATGAGCAATAATTGTGGATTGAGGTATCTATTTGACCAACCGAATTTGAATGCCAGGGAAGCTATATTGTTGGCCACAATTATTGAGTTCAACTTTGAGATCAGGTACTTCAAGGGTAAAGAGAATAGGTTCGCATATGCTCTTAATAGGAGAATACAAATGAATCATATAACATCTATGAGTTTTTATGGGATGGCCTACAATATCGTATATTATAGGCATGTTAGCATGATAAAAATTACATGGAGCTTAGGAATAGGTTACAATAGATTATAGGTACAGGTACAAGTAGTGGTATAGGTATAGGTACAAGTACATGTATATGTACAAGTACAGGTGCAAGTACATGTGCAAAAGATGTGGACTATCGTCTCACAGTAGATGGCTTGATCAGATTTAGAGATAGGATATATGTTTCGGACAACAGTAAGCTCAATAAGGATATGTTGAGATAGTTTCATGTGAAACCATACTTAGGTCACCCAGGATACTAGAAGACATTGAGAACAGTGAAGAAGTTCCACTACTGACTGAATTTGAAGAAAGAAGTGGCAGAGTTTGTGGCGAGATGCTTGGCTTTTCAACGAGTAAAATTAGAGTGTAAGCATCCAGGTGGATTACGAAAACTGATTTCGATTCAAGAGTTGAAATGGGAGGTAATTTCCATGGAATTCATTAAAGTTTTTCTGAGGACATCCAGAAAAAATGATTTAATTATTTTTTTGGTTGACAAGTTGACAAAGGTAGTGCATTTCATTCCAGTGAAATCTAATTATTCAACTAAAAATGTAGCACATGTATTCATCAGATATGTAGTGAGGTTTCATAGTGTTACAAAGAAGATTTTGCTAGAAAAGGATAATAATTTTACTTCAAAATTCCGGAAAGAGTTATTTGTAGGTTTGGGTACAAAGTTGGCCTTCAGCACAACTTATCTTCCAGCGGAGATAGATGGATAGACAAAGAGGATCAATAGGATATTGGAGGACGTGTTGAGGATGCATGTGATGCATCATTAACAAAAGTGGTAATATTACCTTTCGTTGGTTGAGTTATCTTACAACAATGGGTATCAGGAGTCTTTGAGGATGAGATAGTTTGAGGCACTCTATGGTCGGAGTTTTAATACTCCTATTAGTTGGAGCGATAAAGTACACAGGGTATTGATAGGACCAGATATGTTGGCATAAATGGAATAGGAAATACATGTAATCAAGAATAATATAAAGGCAACACATGATAGACAAAAAATATATGAAGATCATAATAGGTTGTTTAAGGAGTTTCGGGTTAGGGAACAAGTGTACTTGTGCATTAAGCCCATGAAGAGCTCATTGAGGACTGGATCATGTGCCAAGATGGCACCTTAATTTTTGGACCTTTCAGGATTGTTGAAAGGATTTGATCAATAGCCTATCGACTTGTACTTCCTATGATAGTGAAATTCCATAATGTTTTCCATGTGCCATTGCCTAAAAAGTATGTTAAAGATGTTGATCATGTGATTGAATGGTCTGTATTACAAGTGGAGACATAAGGAGAATTCCAACCATAACCTTAGTGCATTTTACAGAGAAATATGCTCATGCTTTGAAATTGAGAAATCGAGCAGGTTAAAGTGCATTGGAAGTACTTTGGGCTGATAAGCCTACATGGGAGATGATAGATTCAATGTTGGCTATGCATCCTTCTCTATTCACTCATTGAGAGAATTTTTGGTATATGTTTTGGTGTGATGTTTTGATTTATGTACATTTGTATATAGATGTAAATACCTCCATGAGATATGTTATAAAGCTCCAATAAGTGGTATGGGTGTTATATCATTATGATTGTCATGATTTTATGTTTTCATGCTAGTTTTATTTTCAGCAGGTGTTCATTGTAAATAATGTAATGAAATAATTTATAAATATCCACGGAAAATATGTTTTTCTCTTAGTACTCTTGTTGGTTGTAGTTGTCATTGAACACTAAGGACGGTGTTCCCCCAAGAGGGAGGGTTTTGTAACAGTCGTGTCAAAAAATCCATGTAAATTTTAATAAAGGTAAAATAAGACCTTGGTCATAGAAAATGTATTCCAAGTTGAATGTTGGGAAAAACATCCTAGTGTGGGTGTACATATAGTTTATTATGGCTATGAAAATTGGCAAAGGCAATGGAAAAGGCCTTGGAAAGGCATGAGACATTTATTGGCATTTTATTTATGAAAATAATGAAAAATATGAGAAAATGGAGGTGAAAGGTAACAGGTTGCATGCGAGGAAGAAAATGAAGGAAAAATAATGGAAAATGAAGAAAATAGAGGCCTCATTATTAAAAGGGCTTCTGAGGATCAGTTCATACACTTTTGGAGCTCTCATTCTATTCTCGCTCTCTCATACTCTTGGACACTTAGATTTTTCTTGGAGAAATCTTGGAGGTGTGTGGCATACATGGGATTTAGAGCAAGAAGGAAAAGTAAATGGGGAAATGGTGTATTCCACTCTTACCAATAAAGCCATGGCAGCTATAACGCTGCAAGATTCTTTGAATAACGCAACTGCACAATTGCAAATTGAGAAGGCCTCTTCACAGGCCAAAGATAACAGAATAAAGTCTTTAGAAGACATAATCATTGGTTTGGGTCACAACCCCAAAGACATTAAAATTATTGAGGCATTAATAAAGAAGAAAGATGATGACATAGCTGCACTGAGAAAGTAGCTAAAATTTCCAGCTTCAAGACATCCCCAGACCCAAGAAGTTCTAAAGGGGAATTCACAGGAGGAGGTACTGGAGTTGCTCTTAAAAGTGACTGAGCAACTAAGTGAAACTGAGAAGGAATTGGAACAAGCCTTACAGGAAAAGGAAGCTATCAAGCAGGCATCTACCACAGAAGCTGCTACAACCACAGGTACTTCAACAACAGGTCAGCAAACACAGCCATCTCAGGTAAACACTCCTGGTTTGAGTTCTGATGAACTAATAAAACAAATGGAAAGTTTACAACTAAGGGTCACAGAACTTCAAACTACAAAATTGCAATTAGTAAAATTGGAGGAAAAATATGATACATCTAAGAAGACAGTTGCTGATCACACCAGGGAAATAAAAAGGTTAGAAAAATTGGTTCAGGCTTTGGAGAAGGACCTTTCATTAGAAAAGCCTTTAAAGGAAATAAATGAAATTCTTTGGGGTAGTATCATTGAGTTAATAAAGGGTATTTGGCCCTCTGTTCAAGAAATTTTTGAACAAAATGATTTGGTTAAAATAGCTCAAGAAGAAATAAACAGAACCAGAAATGAATTAAGAGGCAGGCCTGAGCAGGCCAATCAGCTCATTCAATTTTTGAACACCCGGACAAAGCAACAACTTGCAGTATTAGGGATTGAGGACAGGACCGGCACAATTTTGGAAATAAAGAGAGTTTTCATCAAAAGAACTTTCATGCAGAATTTAGAAAGGAAGTTCTCAGACATTTTGATTGATATCAATATTTTCAGAGAGAAATTTCAAGCTTTGTTGGACAATGGATTACCAAGTCCTATGCTCTCAGAGGATCAAATAATGGACTTAGAAACCTATGTAAAGAAAATAAATACTCATGCTCAAAATACAGCTGCTTGTTCTACCAGTTTTCCAGAATCGACATTACCAACAGGGAGAAGTATCTATGATAGAGTGAGGAATTTATTTCATCTGGAACATGAAATAAAGTATCTATTTCCTAATGAGCCCACCTTTTACAAACTCACAGAAGCAGATGAGACATTGAGAAAACTCAAAAGGACTGTGATACCAGACGATTCATGGTGGAGAGACTTATTGGAAATTCTATAAAAGTTATTTTCAGGATGAGAATTTTATCTTTACTATCAGGTAAATGGTAAAAATGAGTAAATATGAAAGAGTATCATTTACACAAGTCAAAGAGTATCCGTAAAGACAAAGAGTATCAAACAAGCAAAGAAATTACTCAAGAAGACAGCAACAAGCCCTTTTTCAGCATTTACCTCCAGCACATCCATAAAGAAAGGAAACAACACATCAGCAGTTACTTATTATTCTATCTACGAGACCATTTGTCTCCTGTTTATTTGTAAATTACTCCTTAGTCACCCCAAATTATGGGCTAGGATAGTGTGAGATATTTTCAATTATTTTGTGTATAAATAAACCCTCAAAGAGAGTATTGAGGGTGGATTCTATTACTTTGTTGTAACATTGAGATTTTCGGAATAAAAGCATTTTGGAGAAATTTATTCGTGGCTTACTGGATGACGATTTGAAGCTCAGGACTTTTTGCAGGATTCATGTGTTGGATTGCAGTTCAATAAGTCTTTCTACCCTTTGTCTTAAGTTTTATATCAGTTTATAATATCATTATGTCCATTTCTGAATAATTTACATAAAGGATTGAATCGGAATTTACTTAATTGTACTATGATTTCAGATGTGATTGTTCTTAATGTTTTCCTCTAAATTGGTTATAAGCATGAATTCTTAAATGCTCTTGCTTTGCTAATTTAAACATTGTTGATTACTGTAATAAAGAATTCTTCATTGCTCTTTGTTTGTAATCATCTCATTTCTTTCTTTTGAACATGGTGAAAGATTCTTAGCTTCCTTTCATCCCTTCAAGATCATCCCATTCACTTTAAATTTTAAGGATTGTTCTCTGTCTAGCTATCTTGCCCTGTAAAGCCATCTTGTGCGTAGAATAGAAATCCAGTAAAGCCATCCTTTGACTCCATAGCCCAATGGACTGAAAGCCCTCAACCTTGCCCTCGGTTTGTGGATTCCACCATTTTCCCAAAACAAACTCTTGAATCTATAACTAGCCTAAAACCTTCCAGGAACAAAGATAAATCATAAAGAGAGAGCCCTCTCTGGATGCAGATTGGCTAGATTCTGCATCTAAAAGGTTGGTTTGTGGTTACCTCGGGTATACTTTCCTCTTACACAACTTCTAGGAAAACCTGAGTGATAACATGTCCAATGGAAGAGATTTTGAGAAAAGACATTGAGTAGGGATTTGAAGTACTGTGTATTATTTATGAAACATTTGCTGCTATAGCATGATTTTTTATTTATGCAACCATTATATTCAACTATATAAATTATGTAGATATACTTATTACACTTTATTTTTATGTTTGTAGATGGAATATGAGGATAAAAAATGTTTAAAACAAGTAAATCAAGAAAACATTAGGTTAAATAACCCACCTAGAATATCACTTACAAGTGATGAAGAAATGAGGCATGCACAAAACTCTAGATATTAGTTCAAGTGATGAATTCCAATCAATATAAACAAGTAAATCAATAAAACATTAGGTTAAATAACCCACCTAGAATATCACTTACAAGTGATGAAGAAATGAGGCATGCACACAACTCTAGATATTAGTTCAAGTGATGAATGAAAATCAATATAATTGAATATTACTGCAAGTTGTATCAATTGGAATATTTATCGATGAAAATAAAGGATTTTGTTTAATTTACAAAATATGTTATTCCAATTGGATGAGTATATGTTGCGAGTAAATGTAACAATTACATATTGGTATTTTGTCTCATGTGTATTGTCTCCATTAGATTATATATTACCACTATGGGTTACAATAACATATTTTCTACATTTTTATTATTGTAGACCTTTATATTGTCCTATTTTATATGATTGTAGGTATCTTATTCATATGTAATAAAGATGATTATCTTATTTAATTGCATTATACAATGTTGTACAATGTTGTGTTCCTATTTAATTAATATATTGATCATTTACATTATTATAGTTGTGCATAGAGGCACTTTACAATAGAGTATGGAGGAGATGATGTCACATAATGTTACATTTAAAAAATAAAAAAATAATACTTACATTTAAAATTAATAAAATAATACATACATTAAAAAATAAAAATAGTAATACCAAAAAGAAATTGTCACCCACTAAATAAAATATTTCAATTTCTACTTTCACTTTTCATTTTACATCACTTTTATATAGAGATAAAATAATTGAAAGTAAAAAAAAAAAGTGATTTCTTCATAACTTAATATGAAAGTGATAGAAAATAATATTATTGATTCATACAAAATAATATTATGTAATCATTTTATGTTTATTTTTCATGTAATAATTAAAAAACAAATATATTAATAAGAAAAATAATTTACTGTATAAATCTTATATTATTTTCAATATGGAGTCGATATATAAAATTTAAAAAATATTAGTAACAAAGAAAATTTTTCACATGAGTTTAAAATCAAATATTTTAATATACATGTTCCACTAAAACATTTTATCATAAAACATAAATAGAGTGAGATAAATCTTATTTATTAATAGGTTATTTCTAATTCAAGGTATGCTAGAGATTTATAATTATATTAATGTTTAAAATAGATATGATATGCAACATTTAAAAAAATAATAATAATAAAAATAATTAAATGTATGCATACTAGAAAAAAATATTAATAAAAAAATAATTCAATGTGTGTGCATAGAGAGAGATGTTTTCTATTTCCAAATATGAGAGGATATGCATTAACATTTTAGTTTATCCTAAATAAAATATTTCAGTGTCAACTATGTATATATTATATAAAACTAGTGAAATTAAAAAAAAAAACTTATAATTAAAACATTTTATTAGTGTGTTGCTCAAAACCAGCATAGATACATCTTAACTCAGAATCTACCAAGAGCCTAGATAAATCGAATCTTTGAGGTGCAAACCTTTCCTCAACTTTTTTCACTTAGAAAAAGGTTTCATCTTTAGAGATTTGATCCCTATCGACGCTTAGTTATTTAGAGTTAAAATGCATCTATGCTTTTTCGATAACACAATAATGAAATCATCATATCAAAACACAATAATTAAAATATAAAAATATTTGATTTTCAGAAGACTATTTGCAGTTTTGTTGAAAAAATAATTAATCAAGTATACACATATTGGTACATTGTATGCTTTTGAACTCATTAAATGGTGTTTTCCATAAAAATATAAATCATTGTGTTTTTATGAAGCGTATGCAACAATACATTAGATATATATATGCGTAGGTGCTTAGTACCAAATATTGGTGATGGCATCTCACATCAAAGTGTTTAAAACTTCACATCGCTTTAGTGCACTTGGAAATATAGGCACCATTTTTTTAATGTGCATAATATAAAGCTCAATACACAAAGAAAGAAAGTGTCTAAAAAGTATATGAGCATTAATGTGCCATAAAACAAAAAGCAATTGGGGACCATCACATCATTAAACAAAATAATTTGTTGTGGTACGCAATAATTATAAGAACAACAATGCTTTTAATTTTCGTTATGTTATAGTGTGTTTTTGATGCATCCATCACTGCAAATTAACTTATAAACTCATGGACCTGTGGATTAGGACCCACATAACTTCATTTATATGAAGCGAGGGCAAATATCAGAATAAAAATACATACATACGCGAAAATGATCAACAACATTCTTAACCATATAATTCTCATAACCCAAAACACATTCAAGCGCATGAGACCTCCTTACTGGAGGGTCCCATGCTCTCCTGACCAATCACAACACAACATAATCGTTGTCTGCAAATTCCAACTGTTTACAAATACTTTAACCCATAAGACTTGCGACGTGCATATTTGCGCCAAGCCGACACATGGTTGCTCCGTCGCATCGCACCCTTCACCCTTCTCGCTTCGCAAACTAAATAAATTAACCTGCGAAAAACCTTAATGATATCTATTAACTTATGTGATTTTTTAAATCGTGAATCATTTCCCACCATTGATCTGCTTACAAATCCAACCGTCCTCACCTTTGTCTCTATCGTCTCATCGCCCATTAAATTTGTTGAATTGCGAAATCATCGCAACCGTTCACCCTTCACCCTCGGTTCTATGATTTAATCACGATCATCCATTTTCCTTCTCATGGCTCTACTTCGCCTCCTCTGCACACACTCATGTCTGCCATCGGACCTTAAACTTTTGAAGTTGTGATTCAATCTCACCATTCATTCCTCCTTAGGAAATTCTTCTGAGTATTCTATTCTTTGTTCGATCTTTCCTCTTCAGTTGTCGCCACTCTGCAATACTTTTTTCCTCTGTGCCACTCCTCCAATATTCCTCCGATGTTTGTTCAAAAGTATTCCATGCTATCTCTCCTGAGCTTTGTGAGGTCTGAAAATGCGCATATTCCTTCTTGAGCTTGTCCTTCATCTCTCATCCTTGGTTTTTGCCATAACTCTGTCTATATGAAGCTTTCAGAAACTTTTTCTTCTCGCTCAGCCTTGTTGCACTTGAAATCCGATTAGTTTTCTTCGTCTCTCATCCCTTGGTCTCTTCCCCAGTTTTTCATGTGCGAAGTTCATAGGAACTGAATCCTCACACTAAATCTGTCTATGCAATAACATAAATAAAATACGCATATATATATGATAACACAGAAATGCAATACATAACTTTGTCAGGGAAATAAAACCAACGAGTTGAAACAAATAACCCAATCACAATCCAAAACACTTGGAATTTATTTATAAAGAAAAATACAAAGAACCGAGCCCTTGGATAGTTTTATTTTTACATTTGTTCCTACTCTCCGTTCAACCTTCTCTCACACCTATTTCCATCTATTTCAACCTTTCCCCAAAATCCCCATATGGTTGAGAAACAATTATTCAGTTTCAGAATAGTTTATTCAACTAAATGCCTAACTAATCCTAATCTAACTATTCTTTTAACCTATAGATTACAATGGATATGTTAGCCCAAACTAACTTTAAACAAAATATTTAGAATAAAGTATTCAATTTATTAGGACTGCTAGAACTCTTCCTAAGCCACAACATGTGACCAACTTGTCACATTGTTGACTCTGCCTTAATGCTCATGCATCAGACTCCTGAGGTAAAATAATTCATGACCTCCTGGTTATGTGCCTTCAATGTTTGGATCTTATAGGATCCCAAACTCTGTTTTTCTGTTGTCCATAAACTACATTTTCTTCATTGTTCTTTAGTTGTAATATTCCAGGCTTCCATACTTTGTATTGTAGTGCTCCATTTCCTCTATCTTCACTGTTCTTAATTTTCCAAACAATTCCATAGTGGACTTATTTCTTCATTTTTTTGCAAATTTTCTTAGATATTTGCATAAAATCCCATATTTCATTTATGGTTTCTTGCAATGCAATCTTCTGCTATAATCTAATATTTTTTTTCAATCCTCTACCAATACATTCTACAACACTTACTCCGTACATTGCTACCACCCAAAATTCTTGAATATCTAGAATATATCTCCCTCTGCAACATCCCTCTTCTTTTCCTTGTTTTCAAATTTACTGTCAAAAGGTAAATTTCCTCCTAATTCTATGACTGCAGTAATATATTTATTCACTATTTCCTGTATAATAGTTAAGATAATTAAGTTTTTGAAACTAGTATCTATCTCTGTTTAACTACAATTTGAAATAGTTCCATCCTTTTGTCTGCAATCTCTTTCTCTTGCTCAAATTCTTTCAGCGAGAAACTCATCCATTCACTAATTACTTGATTTCCTTCAAGTACCTCGTCTATATGTTGTATTATAGTTTCAACATAACCCTCTACCTTGAGAACACTCCAATTTTGTCCTTCTACTTCTTGAATAGTGATCTGAAAGGAGTGTATTAGTTTGTTGTGCTAAGCGTCCTTTCAGTAATAAAAACATGTACAATTTGTCTCAATTTGTTTGCTTAAAGAATGAGTTTTTTAACAATGAAACATAGATGGAATTATGAGTTTTAAGCATGAAAATAAGCCTAAATAACAATGTACAATAGTGTATAACATAGAAATAACATCACACATAAGTTTTACACAGCAGGCATGATGAATCAGTTCACCCCTCCTCGACTACATATGCTGGTCCAACTCCCAATGACATGCCCCTCTTTTTAATTATGCTCAAAATTGAAAATACGTGTGTTTACAAGCCTCTAATGGTTTTTTTCTCTACACCAGTGGCTCCAGAATACTCAAATTATTCTAAGTAGACTCTTTTTTCACCCAAATTGGTCAAAAATTGACCTCCCAAATCAGTTTCCCAATCTTAGCTAGAAAACCTCCACTAAAAGTGGAGTTGCAGTTAACTGCAGTTAATTTCAGCCAAAACTCCAAAAATAGTGGTCGCGCTAAACCTCCTGCCAAATTTCTTAATGAATGGCATATAATTTAAGGTTAAGAGGAGGGGTGGTCACAAGATGACCCCCCTTACCCCGCAGTCACGGTTTTAAACTCCACATATAAATGAGTTGCCGAACCCGGAATGGATGTTGTTCCACCTAACCTCTGCCACTCCCGACAGAAATGACATGTGATAACATTCAAGTTTTAATTACTTCCAGTTAAGGTTATACAACCGTCAGAAAAAATGTCACGACTGTGTGTATGTGATGAGTATCAGAGTTAAAGCTACTGCGGAACCGTTGAAGGAGTGTCTGATAACCGTCGACAAACCACACGGTAACCACCCCATGTGAATAGGAGTATGGTGTTATGGTTTGCGGGAAAATATTGTAATAATTATTGTCGTGGTTTCCGAAACCGTGATATGTGAACACTCTTTGGGGCTGCTAGCGGGTTGGGACCGCCAGCAGTCCAACAAACTCCTCCCCCCCATATGCACACTTTTTAAAGAATAAATAGGCATGGCACCCCTAAGGGGTAAGAAAAAAAGCATAGTGGAGATGGTGGAAACCTTTGTGGGCGTGCTGGAGGTCACAGGGTCAAACTCCCCGAACCTCACAAAAATTTTGGTCAACGGTTAAGGGGACACGTGGTGTCCTCCGGGCTAGCCACGTGTCACCCATCTAACGACCCAGCTAAAACACATACATCTCCATCCAATGGTCCAGAAATAAGCACGTATCAAATTCTGATTGGATTTGAGAAAAGGGAATATTCCCAATATATGCCACCTGTTGATTATACTTGCATGCTGATTGGGCATCCCAATCACTCCTGTCACAAAAAAATTAGCTATTTAGGAAAATGATCAGAACACGATATTTTCTTCATACGACATCAGTTTTTCAAGCGTTCATGACACTGAAATCGCAACGATGAGACCTATCCGATCGCTCAGGTTCGGTATAGTTTCTAGCACTTTAAATTTTTAGAAAAGCACATGATCTCTTGATCACACCTCCCCTTTGGGAATATTTTGGACCCCAAAAAACTTTATTTACCTGTTCAAAAGATGAGGGTATATCTCCCTCACCTTTTCAACTTCCATCCACCTTGCCTTACTTGGTTTTCTACCCTTGAGCCCAATTCGAAGATAATCGACACTTCCACTCTTAGAAGTGTGTATCCTCCTATCAAGGATGGTATCCTCCTTGAGCTCATCCAGAAATTCTGGCGACAAAATATTCTATAGATGGAAGCTGAATATCACTCACTTGATCATCAATCAAAGGACGCTGATACAAATGTAAATTTTCCACATTGACAATGGAATACATTTGCATATATGAAGGAAAGTTAAGTTGAAATGCATTATTATCAACTTGTTTGATGATCTTGAATGGACCATAGAGAATAGGCTTGAGCTTTTTACCTTCTCCTTGCATCCTTTCTTTGCTTATGTGCAACCATACCTCATATCATTCTTGAAACTTGTGATCAAATCTATGTTTTTCATGCCTCTCCTTGTATTTGCTTTGAATCTTCTCAAGTTGTTCTTGAACTTGTTAATGAATAATCTGAATTTTCTCAATGAAATTTCAGGCCTTGTCAATATCACTATGCCCATCAATTTCCACATCCTTCTCAAAGATGAAGTCTAAAGGTGACTTCGGCAAAGACCCAAAGCAGGCTTCAAAAGGTAAAGTATTTGTAGAGAAGTTCCTTTCCCGGTTGTAAGCGTGCTGAATCTAATGCAGTTTTTCATCCCACAACTTGGGATGTTTGCTGAAATATCCTCTCAATAGATGCACAATGGTTCTATTCACCACCTCGGTTTGGCCATCATTTTGTGGATGAAAATCAGTACTCTTTTTCAATTTTGTGTCCATCATCTTCCAAAGATTGGACCAAAAATTCCTAACGAAGCTGGAATCCTTGTCACTAACAATAGAAGTTGGAAATCCATAATGAACCCATACACGTTGAAAATATAGTTCAGCAGTTTGTTCAATAGTAATGGTTTTCTTACATGGCATAAGTATACACATTTTACTGAATCTATCCACAACTACATAAAGATAATCTTGTTGTTTTCTTGACATAGTTAGACCTCCAACCAAGTCCATGGAGACACTCTCCCATGGCCTTGATGGTACCGGTAGTGGTGTGTACCACCCAAGCTTCTTATTGCTAGGCTTTCTTTTGCACATATATAACATCCTCTTATAAAATGTGACACACTATCTATCATGTGAGGCCAATAGCAATACCTCTGTAGATGCACCACTTTTTTTCTTATGCCAAAGTTTCCAACAATAAGGGACGAATGAGGCTCTCTCATGACACTAAGTCTATATCCTTGTGGTATACACAACTTGCCCAAATGAAACAACAAATTTTTATGCAGGTGATAATCATTTTCCTCAACTTGATTCCCTTCACTCAAACTAGCATACACATCTTGAAAATCAACATTAGATGCATATTGTTCTATGTAACTCTAATGTAAAATAGAATCAATTTTAAGTAAAGTAGAAATTAAAATTGGCCTTGAATGCATATCAAAAAATTTATTGAATTTTTTTTTCTTGTACCTTATAACCAAGTGAAACTGTTGAAGAAATCCCATCCACCTGAAATCTCGTGATTGCTGCAATTTTCTTTGCGACAACAAGTACTGTAATGGTTGGTGATCGGTATGTATAATGTCTCTTTACCCATAAAGTAGTGTTTCCACTTCTTAATGCTTTGTAACAATGCATACAACTCTTTGTCATATGTAGGAAAATTAGTTACAACACCATTGAATGTTTCAGAATGAAAAGAGATAGGTTTACCATGCTGCAAAAGTACTGTGTCCATGGCATAGTCACTAGCATTGATTTGTATCTCAAATTAGGTAATGCAAGGACTGGAGCTGAATTGATCTTGTATTTTCAATATTCAAAAGCTTGCTGCTGTTTTCCTCCCCATAGGAAGCCTTTCTTCACACTTGTCACTGCATGCATAGGAGCTACTATGGCATAAAAGCTAGCAATAAAATTTCTCCAATAATGAGCTGCATCTAAGAAACTGCTTACCTCAGTTACTGTTTTGGGAGTGGGCCAATTCACAATGGCTTCCACTTTAGAAGGATTAATTATCATCTCACCTCCTCCTACACTATGTCCCAAATAAACCAAAGAATTCTTTCCAAATTCACACTTTGACATCTTAAGAAATAATTTCTCTTTCTTCAAAACATCAAGCACCCTTTCCACATGCAAGACATGTTCTTCTCTTGTTTTGCTGAAAATGAGTATATCATCTAAATACACAATCAAAATTTCATCAAGAAATGGATGTAAAACATTATCCATGCATGAAATTCATCGATGAATTACACAAACCAAATGGCATAACCAACCAATCAAAGAGTCCTTTTTTGGTTTTGAATGCAGTCTTCCATATATCACTTTCTGCCATTCTTACTTGATGATATCCACTTCATAAATATAACTTAGTGAAAAATTTTGCTTCTTTCAGCTGATCAAGCATATCATCTATCCTTGGGAGTGGGTATTGATTCTTTACCGTTATCTTGTTCAAAGCTTTGAAGTCTACACACATGTGCCAAGTCCCATCTTTCTTCGGAATCAAGACTATGGGTGAACCGCATGGCGAAGTGCTTGGGATTATGAGTCCCTTGTCCAATATGTCCTTTATTTTCCTCTTTATTTCAGCATTGTCCATTATCGACATGTGATACATGCCGATTTTTGGAATAGGACAATATTGTTGCAACTAAATCTCATGTTGAATCTCCCTTTTCAGAGGCAATCCCGTTGGCTCCTAAAACATCTCATGATGTGAATCATATAAATATGATTTCAAATTAAGATCAAAATATTCAAATGATTCATGATTAACATCAAATTTAGGCTTTAGCATTAGAAGAAAAAAATTCTTAATTGAATTCACCAGTCTTTTTACCTGTCCAACATTTACCATTGCAATATTTTTCTTCTTGCGATGTGCTCTAACAATGAACTCCTTGCCATATTTGAATAAATGATATTTGTTCTCATGGTGATGGATGATTGCTTTCCTGTCATAAAATTAAGGACTGCCCAACACAATACCTGTAATATCAAGCGGAACCACATCTAATTCAACTGTGTCAACAAAATGTGCAGTTATTGCAAAGCGTAATATGCACTTCTTTGAAACTTGTAAATTTGCATCCTTACAAATCCATCCAAGTGGATATGGTTTTGGATGTGGAATGGTCTCAAGATTAAGTTTCTTGACCAAGTCTTCAGAGATTAATTTTTCTTGTGTCCCACTGTGAAAAATCGTGTCAATCTTGTTTTTTTTGGATATGACCTTCACATCAAACAGTCCAATTCTCTCTTCTTCATTTGGAGCTTGTATGTGACAGTTTGATGTACTAGTACTGGGTTTTGTTTCAATTTATTTCCCCTTCATGTTATTCAATCCCATGACTATAATTTTTTATTCATCACCTAAATCTTCTCCTAAGTCATGTTGAGTTGTAGCTGCAGTTTTCTGCTTCCCTTTTTTATTGTTATACTTGGGTCTCTTTTCAGGATGTAATTTCCAACAATTTTTCTCTTCATGGCCTTCTCTTGAACAATGTTTACAAACCAAATTTTCTCCCTCTTTCTTGATAGATGCATTCTTTTTTCGCTTACCTTTTGAGGGTTTCTCTTTGTTTTTCCCCTTAAAAGGTTTCTTCCTACCCTCTTTAGTAATGTTTTTCCCTCTAGCTTCTAGATGTGTGGCCTAAACAAAAACTTCATTTAAGCTTGTAGGATTAAACATGAGAATAGTATGTTTTAGGTAGCTATGTAAGCCTCCTATGTACTTGATAAAAGTATCCCAGCTCTGCAAATCTACCCCTAATAAGAGAGATATTCTCCTAAATTCTTGGGTTTATTATTGCACATTCTGTCCTTTCAATTTTCTAAAATTTTGCCAGTTCATTATGTCTTTTGCATGTGAGCTAATGGATAAAACTATTGTTTTATTGCAGTAATGAAATCATTCCATGATAGAATGATCTTACCATGCTTTTTGATCTCCTCCTTTTTCTTGACTTCCCACCAAACAAGTGTTGCACCTTCCATTCTCAATGAATCTAGTTGGATTTTGGTATCATCATCATGAATGTTATGAATTCTCAAATAGACCTCCAATTTCCTAATCCAATTATAAATTTTTTTTGCATTGACTTCACCATTAAGCATTGGCAATTAAAACTCAACATCAAGTTTTAGAAAATGACTTTTACCAGTGTTCTTTGACTTGTATGGCTGATGTACTGAAGATGAAGTAGAGGATGATGAGGATGAAGACGAGGGTGATGATGGTGACTTTCCACTATCTCCATTTACTCCATTGCCCTTATTTGATTTATCTTCATCTTTTTGACCTCCTGATGATCCCTAAACTTCCTTGTGAAGTTTGGATCCTTCTCCTTCTAGTCTCTCATTCCTTTCTTGATAAAGGACTCCCAACATTTCAGTCATGTCAAGGAATGATTTCTTGAACACCCTTTCTTCTTCTTTTGGATCCACCTCTTCATGGATTTCTTCTTCCTCTGGAGGCATGCTTAATGCTTCTTCTTCTTCTTTTGGAGGTGAACTAGGTGGTGGAGAGTGTGGAAATCTTGCACTCCTTTGTTTTCGCTCACTTTGAGAACCTCTTTCTTCCACCAATTTTCCTTCTCCTCTCTTAAGCTTGAGCCTAGTAAGCATGAAAACCCTTGAAAATAGTTAAAAAAATATTTTCACACAAAAAAAACATAGATTAAAACTCTAGCTCTGATACCAAACTGATATGAAAGGAGTGTATTAGTTTGTTTTGTTAAGTGTCCTTTCAATAATAAAAACATGTACAATTTGTCTCCATTTGTTTGCTTAAAGAATGAGTTTTTAAACCATGAAACATAGATGAACTTGTAAGTTTTAAGCATGAAAATAGGCCTAAATAACACTTTAAAATAGTGTATAACAGAGAAATAACATCACACATAATTTTTACACAACAGGCATGATGAAGTAGTTCACCCCTCTTAGGATACATCTGCTGGTCCAACTCCCAATGGCATGTCCCTCATTGTCATTATGCTCAAAATTAAAAATACATGTGTTTACAAGCCTCTAATGGTTGTTTTCTCTACACCATTGGCTACAGAATACTCAAATTAGTCTAGGTAGACTCTTGTTTCACCCAAATTGGTTGAAAATTAACCTCCCAAAGCCTTTTCCCAATATCAGCTAGAAAACCTCCACTAAAAGTGGAGAACTGTAGTTAATTTTGGCCAAAACTCAGAAAATAGTGGTCGCGCGAAGCCTCCTGCCAAATTTCTTAATGGCTAACATTTAATTTAAGGTTAAGGGGAGGCGTGGTCACAAGCCGACCCCCCTTACCCCGCAGTCACGATTTTAAACTTCACATATAAATGAGGCGCAGAACCCGGAATGGATGTTGTTCCACCTAACCTCCGCCACTCCCGACAGAACTGACATGTGACCACATTCAAGTTTTAATTACCGTTGGTAAGGTTAGAAAACCATTGCAATAAATTTCATGACTGTGTGCATGTGTTGAGTATCAGAGTTAAAGCCACCATGGAACCATCAGAGGAATGTTTGATAACCATCGATAAACCACACGGTAAACACGACATGCGAATAAGAGTATGGTGTTATGGTTTGCGGGCGAAGATTGTAATAATTGTTGTCATGGTTTCTGAAACTGTGATATGGGAACACTCTTTGGGGCCATTGGTGGTCGCCCCCCCCCCCCGCCCCCCCCCCCCATATGCACACTTTGTAAAACATAAATAGGTATGGTGCCCCTAAGGGGTAAGAAAAAAAGCATAGAGGAGATGGTGGAAACCTTTGCGAGCGCGCCAGAGGTCATAGGGTTGAACCCCCCGGACCTCACAAAAATTATGGTCAACAGTCAAGGGGACACGTGGCAGCCTCCGGGCTAGCCACATGTCACCCATCCAATGGCCCAAATAAAACACGTACATCTCCATCCAATGGTATAGAAACAACCACGTTTCAAATTCTAATTGGATTTGAGAAAAGGGAATATTCCCAGTATATGCCACCTGCTAATTGTACCTGCATGCTGACTGGGCATCCCAGTCACTCCTGTCACAAAAATTTTAGCTATTTAGGAAAACGATCAGAATGCGATATCTTCCTCATACGACATCGGTTTTTCGAACAATTCACGACATCAGAATCACAACGACGAGACATATCCGGTCGCTCAGGTTTGGTACAGTTTCAAGAACTTTAAATTTTGAGCAAAACACATGATATCCTAATCAACTAGTCCTAATAGTCAATTCAGCCTTTTCCACTTCTAGGACTGACTCTCCTTTAGCTTGAGACATAATTGCCTCACTTTCATCTTTATAGATTTCTTCTTCCTTGTTACTAAGGAAACCTCTTTGTGACACTGCTTCTTCATCTTTAACGAGAATCAAATTCTGATTCTATATTTCTATGACAGTCCCAGATGTCCATCCAAAAATCTTCCATTGGCTATTTAAGCAAGAAAATTCCTCTTTTTCCTCATCAAGAACAAACTTCATCTCATGAGGCATTATCGCCTCATCTCCATTAAAGTTACTCCGTTCATTAAATAATGAATTTATAAATTCCTTCTGTTGCAATAACTCAATATGTTCTTCATTAGAAATACACTCTTCATCATACCTTGCTTGAAAATTTTCTTCCTCATTATGCCTTGCTAGTTAAACTTTAGCTTTACTTGAGATAATTCCAAGAGATGGATTGTCTTCTACATAGCCTGCAAACACATTCAAATTTTCAGCATTAAACTCACAAGACCCAATGGTCTTACTTGATGACTCAATCACCAAATACTTCTCTTGTTGTTGTAAGTCTCTTTCAGGACTCAAAAATTCTACATTGGTATTCTTTTCAACTTTCTCAAGCATAAGATACGAATGCTTGATATCATGTTTTTCCTTTTTTTTGTTCTTGGTCATCATCAAAATCCAAGTCCTCCTTGTTTTTAGCTTTCACAATAGGTTGGAAATAATTTCTTTCACTTAGCTGTGCATGTGCATGTACATGAGACTCAGTTGTCTCATTTTATTCATGAACAGAATTCATATTCTATCCTCTCCCTTCATCCTTTATGAAAAAATCAACAAATTGTCTTCCTTTACCTATTTCACCTGCAAACATACAATAATAATTTGTTTAAAAACCATAAGGATCCATAGCCTCTATTGTTGTCTCAAACATCAGCTCTTTCCGTTGGTTCCCATCCTTCCAAGGATCCATGAAACCATCAGTCGGTCTCATACCTTCATCCTTATTACTACTATCACCAAGAATAGAAACTTGTTCGGGTTCACATAAGTAAACCTCTTCCTCAGCACACATCCTATGCTGTAACTTAGCTCCTCTGATTCCTTCTTCTAGCTAAATTCTTGTATCATATCTCAGCCTGCTCTGTAATGGACTCCACTGGACTCTTTTCTTCCGCAGAACCAAATCATACCTTTGGTGTTCCATATTCCCCTGTATGAATTCTTTCAACACTTCTAGCTGCAATTTTATCTCATCTAATTCTCTATCAAGTTTATTATTACTTGATTTTTCTTAATCTCCCTTAGAACCTTTACTATGAATATTAGTAGCCATAGTATTCTTTTCTTCATGAAATCCTCTTTTTTCATCATGGAATACAAACAATCCTTATCTACAAGTTGACTCCATTAACCTGTCTATAGATACCACACCAAGATTTTCCATGCTTAGTCTTTTACTGGCATCTATGCTGACTCCTCCCTCCTGATTGTGACTCCTCTTTGAACCTTTCAGATAACCATTAGCGGTCATCTCTTCTTCTTCCCTCTATGGAATCATCCTGATCCACTTAGTCAACTGCAACAAACCTCTTTCATCTTTGAAACAAGTGTAGTACTTGTCTCCAGTTCATATGCAAGAACTTTCTTTTCATACTCTACTGCTCTGAGTAATTCTTCCTCTTCTTGAGCATTCAAGCTATGCTCCCTCTTCATCTACAACCCATGCCATTTCAATTTCATCCTTTTAAATCATCCACACCTCTGGTAGCAACCCTATCACTCCTCCGTAGCAATTCCATCAATAGATCAATATGGGTTCTCATCTCAGGTATTTCTCTCTTATATTTTTCATTAGTCATATACTTCCATATGCCATTTGTCTTAGCATCTTCTTTCTTCACTTTGTGATTTCTTCTTGAACCTCTGTTGTGACTTTCAATAGTCATCTTCTTGAGTTCTTTCAACCTCTATGAGTTGCACTAGCCTTTGCAGTAATAGTTCTTCCTGCTACAACTTACCTCACCAAACTTCCTCTATGCTTGGTATTTTTCCAAGTACGGGTCCTCAATATAGAACCCTCCTTGAGCACTCCTCTATGTTCCTTCTAGGCTTACCCTCACAATTCATCTGCACTTGAGAACACTACTGTCCTCTTATATTTCAACCTCAGCTGAAATACTAGGTTTTGACCTCACTTCTTCTTCCTCCTAGAAAAACATTGCTAGATTCCTTCATCACTGCCCTTAAAGGCTGTAATCTTCTTGCTGAGATGTTTTCACTCCTGCTGCTACCTCTATTAAAACCTTATTCTCTTATTCTAAGTGTGACCATTTACTTGTCACTTCCATAATCCAAAATAAAACTGAAACAAAACATTCTTACCTTATTTTTTGTGCTACTACTTAATCCATGCTGCTGTAGCTCTCATGCTTTTTCATAAGCCTTCAATTCATAGTCTTACCTTACTTGATTAGAATCATTGAGAAAACTTTCTCAACTTTGCTTAGTTCAAATTTTTTCACACCGCCTCTCAGACCTTGTTGCTCTGATACCAATTGATGCAACCATCATTGCAAATTAACTTATAAAATCATGGAGTTGTGGGTTAGGACACACATAAATTCCTTTATATGCAGCGGAGGAAAATATTATAATAAAAATACAAACATATGTGAAAATGATCAATATATTTATTAACCATATTATGCTCATAACCCAAAATACATTGAAACACATGGGACCTCCTTATCGGAGGGTCCCACGCTCTCCTGACCAATCGCAACACATCAAAATCATTACCCACAACTTCCAACTCTTTAAAAATACGTTAACCCATAAGACTTGCGACGTGTGCATTTGCGCCAAGCCGACACGTGGCTGCTCCATCGCAGCGCACCCTTCACCCTTCTCGCTTCGCAAACTAAATAACTTAACCTAAGAAAACTCTTAACGATATCTATTCACTTCTATGATTTGCGAAATCACAAATCATTTTTCACCATTGATCTGCTTACAGATGCAACATTCCTCACCTCTGTCTTCGTCGTCGCATCCCCCATTAAATTTTTGAATTATGAAATCATCGCAACCGTTCACCCTTCACCCTCGGTTCTGCTATTTAATTGTGACTATCCATTCACCTTCTCGCGGCTCTACTTCGCCTCCTCTACCCGCACTCATCTCTATCATCGAATCTTAAACTTTTGAATCTGTGATTCAGTCTTCATCGTTGATTCCTCCTAAGGAATTTCTACTGAGTATTCTATTCTTTGTTCGAACTTTCCTCTTCAGCTGTCTCCGCTCTGCAATAATTTTTTCCTTCATGCCACTCCTCTTCTATTCCTCTGATGTTTGTTCAGAAGTCTTCCACATTGTCTCTCCTGAGCTTTGTGCGGTCTACAAATGCACGGATTCCCTCCTAAGCTTGTCCTTCATCTCTCATCCTCGGTTTCTACCATAACTCTGTCTATATGAAGTTTTCATAAACTTCCTCTTCTCGCTCAGCCTTGCTGCTCCTGCAATCCGATTAGATTTCTTCATCTCTCATCCCTCGGTCTCTTCCCCAGTTTTTCCTGTGCGAAGTTCACAGGAACTACATCCTCGCACTCAATCTATCTATGCATTAACATAAATAAAATACACATATATTATAACACATAAATGAAATACTTAACTTCAATAGGGAAATAAAACCAACGGGTTTAAACAAAGATCCCAATCACAATCCAAAACACTTGGAATTTATTTATAAAGAAAAATACACAGAACGGAGCCCTGGGATGGCTGGATTTTTACATTTGTTCCTACTCTCCATTCAACCCTCTCTCACACCTATTACCCTCTTGTTCTCTCTTTTTCTCTATGGAAGGCAGAACCCCAAAATGGTGGATTTGGTTTTGTTTATGCTTTTCCCCAAAATCCCGATATGGTTGAGAAACTGTTATTAAGTTTCAAAACATTTTATTCAACTAAATGCCTAATTAATCCTAATCTAACTATTATTTTAACCTATAGATTACAATGGTTATGTTAGCCCAAACTAAATTTAAACAAAATACTTTAAAATAAAGTCTTCAATATATTAGGACTGCTAGGCCTCTTCCCAAGCCACAACATGTGACCAGCTTGTCACATTGCTGACTCTGCCTTCATTCTCTTGCATCATTTTTAATTGAAAACACATTGGTGCATGTTTGTAGAATTAACATTAAATAAACTTCAGTAAAACCTTCACTTTCCTATTTTTTTTCTAGTTATAGCAACCATATGTTAAAACATCTACTAAAACATTGGCTATGAATGGAAAATATTGTAATGGAGCTTTTATTGCAAAAATATCTCAATATTATAACACTAAAAACCTCCACTACAAGGTGTTCTCCTGGTAGTGCATAGAAAAAATAAAAATCAAAATTTGTAGGAAAAACCAACAATGAATTAGAGAATGGGAAACTAACAAAGACAAATAAAGAATTTATTTTAGTATTAGGGAACCAAAAATTATAACCTAACCCTTGATAGCTTGACCATTTTATGGGAACAACATTACAAAATTATAATGGATATTATTAGATGGGAATAGTAATATTGTGAGAAAAGAAAATGGATACTTTATAGCCATATAAGTTATTCCAATATGCCATGAGATAGGTGTATCTTGAAATTTTCTTCACACACACGCACCTATTTGATATATTCCATAGAGGAGAAGAGAAAGGTTGAGTAAGCATGAAATTGTAATCACCCTACAATCAATCAACCATTATGATAGTAGGAGAGACCACTCCCTTGCATCTACCCCAATTGGGATAAGGATCATGTTATTTTTTAACATATATTTGTTGTCACAAACCCATGTGAACCGTTAGTTTTCAACCTAGTAAAAGTATATATCAATTCCATGGTGGAATTTGAACACAACATCATTAGAAAATATTTTATTTTATTCATAAAGGAAACACGTCAATCTAAGTTGGGTCATAGTCTAGTGGGAGTCCAATTTCATTCTACCACAATTATCCAAGGTTTGATTACTTTCATAGTTGCACATGGAAGCCTCCAAAGAAATAACAAGTAAAATGAAATTTGAAGACTTACACAAGGGAAATTAGGTAGCAGATAACTAATATTTCTATTAGGGATCATACATTATGGGAATTACAATAAAGGTGATTTCTCATGAAAATAAATTTTTCGTGGAATTAAAAAGTGAGCTTTACATCAAGTTGAGATTATGATGCTAAACACTGTAAGGTATTAAAAATATATTAAGAATATTTGTGACTTGATGATTCATTTGATATGCCATCCAAATTTCTAGTACCAATAGTAATGATGATATTGCAGAAAATTATTATTAGTTTACTCACCAACAAATGCATTATAAAATTTCCTTTCAATGCTACATTTTATGTTAATATATTCTTTGATTCCTTTGAGTAGGTTTCTTTGGTGAAGTTTACAGATGATGAAGCAACTCTGCATATCTAGAGAGTACCCTAGTGTTATGAAACCAACTTAGAAAATAGAAGAAAAGATAGATCAACGACTTAGAAATAAGCCTCTTCGAGGGGGAAACCTCCTTTACATTACATAAGTTAACAATTATTTGATGATACAATGACAAAACCCACCTTCTATATATAGGAGTCTTAGGGGTCACAATATAAAAATTATGGGGACCACATGGCCATAACAATAACAATAATGGACACCTATGGGGCACAATAATTACAATATGCAGACTACATGGCACAACAATAAGAATAATGGGGCTACACTAGTATTATAGTGACCCAACACCTAGTGGGACACTATTAGTGACACCATCAACACTCTAGTTGTAGTTTTAGGATATGATGTCACTTGTAAGAAAATTCTACCAAGGTGTCAAAAGTTGAAGGTTGAAAGTCTGTCATGTGATAGACAATTTATCCTTAGCTAATTAGCGATATTTCCACCAAAATATCTTGATTCAAATAAGTAATATGGGTACACAATCCCTTTTAAAACCCCTTCAATATCATAATCACTCTGAAATAGAGATCTTATATTACATCACCGATGTTAAGCCTAAAACATAACATAAGGAAGGTTCCTTGGATTTCGATTAGTGATCACTATAGTAATAGAAAACTCATATTCCGTCACCAATGTTCAACCTAAAATGCGACATAAGGATGGGCCCTTGGTTGTCCATTAGTGATCAATGTTCTTTGGTGAATAAATAAATTATAGGTATACCATGGATGAGTATGACATTTAGAAATATTCTACCTTGTTTCTAGCTTATAAGGTAATCAACATCTTTGCCAAAATATATGTAGAAATTGACTTAAATGAAAGTATCCTTAATCATATCACCATATAATGTGGAGAAATTTAATAGTCCTAAGTCTTAGATAATGAGAGTATGACTTTTCAACATTGGATTGGTTAACACACATTGATTTGAAGGGTTCTGGTCCATCAACCTTATGGATGAAAAGGTAAAATCAATATAAAACTAGAGAGGTGATGATAAAGAAAATATTTTAGTTATAAAATCTATTTCAAAAAGTTACAAGATAAATAATATTTCACCATTACTTCATACATAATTGAGAATAATGACCAAGAATTTTTTTATATAAAATAATATCCAAACAATGTATAACTTGATTGAAAATTTCACCACTACGTCAAGTACCCATTACCCCATCTCTAGTTGTAATATTCATATGGACTTAATGTCTCCCTCTTCTCTACCAATAATCACAATTAAAAAACAATTACACAATATAAAATAAGCTCAGTAAATTAGATCATTGAAACTTTGAAAAATGGTTTCTATATTACATTTAGAAGCAATATTTTAGTAGAACCAAGCTTCTATTTCTAAGAAACTATTAGCTAGCTATAAATATGTGAGAAAGGGAAGGAAAAACAGTAAAAATTAAAGTAAACCATTTCTTCAAAATTACAATGTAAAAAGGTATGGACGAAGAAATTTGGCAATGATTCAACGAAAGTATTTGTAAAAAATGACTCAGTACACAAATTTGTTTTTTAATTGGTACAAAATGTTTTCTATTAAGATAAAATAGTTTTACATTGAGAGCATATGATAGTAAAAAAGATTGATCTGGGAGTATGAGCCTCCAACCAAATTTCCATAGAGAGCATCAAGTCATCAAAATCAGAACCTAAATTTATCAACCTTTTCACTGTTCTTTTAAACATAAAGTAGTATGCATACTATATAACCACATAAATAAGAACTTCAGTAGTGAAAAAAACCATAACAAAAGGAGTGATTTCCATTTTTTCCCATTGACATCCAATTGCATTGAGAGCCATCCAAAATCTTTGAAAGGTAAAACCACCACCTCTATGCATTCACTGAGAACTGTTGTAAGCTGGAGGAAAAGTAGCAAAAAAGTTTGATGCATGAAACTACGACTACTTGTTAAGTATTGAAACATGGACCAAAATGGTAGCAACTTAATTTGAGATAATCACCGGAGATAGTAGAGATGTATTAGACTATGGAGAAGTAATAGTTGGTGGAGCATTGATAACAACAACAGGCTCAATAAGGTCCTCTAAATTATAATTTGAGACAACATATGTTTACAACCTTTGCATCTGTGAGAGTATATCAACCAAGAAATAATGAACATTCCTAAGTAGAGGCTTGATATCCTCTTTCCCTACAAAAAATTGGTAATTATCGACTTGATTGTCTCTGAGAAATAGACGAAAGAGAGTGTCCAAATGTTGATGAACCACTATAGTGTGTAAAAAATGTAATATCCTTCTTCTAAATTTCCTAGGGTCGAGAATCCACTTAAGGTCTTCGACGCCCACCTCTGAATCAAAGACGTACGGCATGTTTCCAAACCCTCTTGATTCTAGATGTCAGGTTTACTTTCTAATTTCTAGAGGGACAAAATCAAACAATTGGGCAGTCAAATTCCACCCAAATAAATGTCTTTGATGAGAAGTGGAGATGCTAGCACCCCCTCGTCGACTCAACATTCTTTGTCAAGGCAACATTGTGATAAATACATGCGTATGAAACACACTAAACTGACTTACCTAAAGACAACTAACTAGTATGACACAAAGAGACTATGGACTATATCTCAAGTTTTGAATACTTGACCTGAAAAATATTATATCATCACAAAAACATAGAAATTTCCTCTCGAGAATAATAAGATGCAAAATATAAACCCTGACGATCCTTGGTAGAACACGACCAAGGGTATTGGAAGCATAATCCCAATAATAAAGATACCTAAAAGCTTGAGACCTTATCCAGAACCAAGACTTGTCAACTTTATAGAGATGACAGGTTAAAATAGGGCACTCTTGGACTAGAGACCTAAGTTGGTCATAACACACAAACCACGACCAATATTTACAACAATCAGAAACATTAAACCATGAAACTCACAATTTCAATATTAAACTACAAGAGTAGTCAATATTGTTAGAACTATATTGAAAAGTTCTCAGGATATCATACGTCGCAAACCAGGATAGGACAATTGAATTACGTACTTGGAAAATCAATTCCTTGGACCACCTGGAAGGTAAAATGACGACCAAATCGAAAACGGGCCCAGAGGCAGTGTTGTGCAAGAATAAGATAAAGTACATTGACCTCCAATGAAAAACAAAATTATAGTGGGAGAAATATGACCAAAAACCAATATTTCCTCAAAAGGGTGGCGACTCGTCACCTTACCACCAGGTGGATGAAAACCAAACCAATCCATAATTGCTAACATGATAGAGTAATATACCCAATAAAAAGGGTAGCTCTTCTTTCTACCCTCCCATATCACTTTATACCTTTGCCACCTTGTGTCTGATCCTATACATTTATAATAATAGTACAAATGGAAATGTTGCGATGTGGGAAAATTGTTTGCTTGCTAGAGCAAGATGTAGGAATGACAAGTGTTGGTATTGGCACACTTGTTAAGAAAAACATTCCTTAATAAGCTTAAAGTATACATCACCCAAACCCACTTATAAATGTACTAACTCCATAATTTATAACTCGCTAATTATGATAGCAAAACCCAAAGATATAATGAATATCAAAACCTATTCTAATTTACCAGTTTTTATTTTTATTTATTTTTATTATAATGATGAAATTCTTTTTATACCCTGAATTATATTAATAAATATGGAGTATCATTGGAAAACGAGTTTCAAATAAGTATCAAACCCTGATGCTAAGTCGATAGGGTCTAACTTTCCATGTTTATCTCCTTCTAACATAGGATATTTAAATGAATACAAAATCTTATGCTTTTTATGATTTTTGGAATTTATGAATATTTCAGTTCTAATGGTTAAGAGTATTTGCTTGCTCTTAAAAAATTATGGATTCAAATTTAATGTTAGAGTGTGAGTGTTGTTGTTCAAATCCAATGGTAAATTTAATGTTAGAGTGTAAGTATGGTTGTTCAAATCCAACGGTAAAGTATGATTATTGTTTTTCAATTCTAATGATAGAGTATGATTGTCACTGTAAAATTTAGTAGTCAAATTATTGTGTGAGTTGTTCTAATGAAATGGTTAAGAGTATGTGTATTCATTTATATTTTGCCAATAGTTTTAATGGTTAAAAGTATGTGTTTCCTCTTAAAAAATTATAGATTCAAATCTAAAAGTAAAGTTTAGTCCCCATTAAATCATAGGTTCAAATCTTATATGAAGCAATTGAGAATACAAAAATTAAACTATCCCAAAAAACATCTAAACTTTCTTGTTACCAATTTAATATCTACCTTAACCATCACCCCAAAATTAAATTATTAATATACACTAATATAATATCTAAATAAACAATAACCTTAAAATTTAATTATTATTATTATTATTATTATTTAAAAGAACTATGTATATCCCTCGGCACCAGGCAACCATGGCAGAGTTAGGGGTACGTGTGAAGCTACGAAATGTAGAACCTTTTTAGTTATTGGCACGTTGCAGCATGCATATCCGCTCGAAAGCCTCACACGACTCCTTACTAATTTTAGCATGGACACTGCATTTTATTTTTGATTCCGCCAACTCTAGGTATGTAATTCATTTTGTCTACTTCTAGACAATCACAAGCAATCATGGCGGATTTAAGAAGACGTGTGGATTTTAGAAGCTGCCACTATTGGCACGTTGCAGCGTGCATAGCCACCTGAAAGCCCGAGAAGTGGTCCTTAGTACTATATAGAGCACTGAATTTTATTTTTGATTCCAGCAAGTTAAGGTCTGTAAATCTATTGAAGTTGGGGTCTATAATAGAACTATAAATCTACTGAAGTTGAGGTCTGTAATTCTATTGAAAATCATGCCGGGGCTTAAATTGGGCGATATTGTTCCAAATTTTGAGGCGCCTTCCACTCATGGCCGTATTAAGCTTCATGAGTATATCGGAGATAAATGGACTATCCTGTTTTCTCACCCTGGTTAGGAGATCCTGCAATATTACAAGCATGGTCTGATTTCTTGTTATATATGTGCGTGTCTCCATTCTGACTCTCTTAAAATTTTGATTGCAGCGGATTTTACGCCCATCTGTACCACTGAGTTGGCAAAAATCGCTGACTACACTGATGAATTTGAAAGGCGTGGAGTAAAACTTCTTGGGCTCTCATGTGATGATGTTGCAACACATCAAGCCTGGGTGAAAGACATTGAAGCCTTAGCGGTTAGTTAATTCTAACTTATGTGCCTCTCTCTTCTCTCTGATAATGATGATCTGGATTTGAAAATGATGTATCTGATAATGATGATCTGGAATTGAAAATGATGTATCTGATAATAATCTGGAATTGAAAATGATGTGTCTATGTGGTGGTCATGTGTGATTTTGACAGTCTGGGAAAAAAGTGAGGTATCCCATAGTGGGGGATCCAGAGAGGGAGATTCTCATGCAGCTGAACATGTTAGATCCTGATGAGAAAGATGCCAAGGGGACTCCATTGCCCTCCAGAGCCCTTCATATTATTGGTCCAGATAAAAGGGTGTGTGAGAATTAACCTATTAGCTATCTATTTCAGATTCATATTCATGTTTCGAGTATTAATGTTTGAATGGCGTGTGTGTGTTTTGAAGCAGTTGAAGTTGAGTTTTCTGTACCCGGGCACAACGGGAAGAAATTTTGATGAAGTGCTGCGTGTATTGGATTCTCTTCAATTGGCAGCTAAGCATCCGATTGCCACCCCTGCAAATTGGAAAGTGGGTGAACGTGTGATGATATCACCCTCTGTCAAAAACGAGGTGGCGAAACAGAAGTTCCCTCAGGGATATGAGACGATCAGCCTGCCATCTGGCAGAGATTATGTTCGGCTTGTACATGTTTGAAGTGGCTGTTTCCTTCGGTTTTTCTTCCACTAGTTTAAGAGCTCAGGGATATGAGACGATCAGCCTGCCATCTGGCAGAGATTATGTTCGGCTTGTACATGTTTGAAGTGGCTGTTTCCTTCGGTTTTTCTTCCACTAGTTTAGAACTCTTACCAGTAATAATATCTCATCTTTTAGTAGCATAAGCAGAATGTGAATAGTTAATTATACTATTTTTTTCCATGGATGTAAAACTTGTGAATCCTTTTCATATTGTACGTAAATTGAAGTTGAAGTTTGAAGTGGCAGTTTCCTTCGTTTTTTTTTCACGAGTTTAGTGCTCTTACCATATGTAATATCTTATCTTTTTAGTAATATAAGTAGAGTGTGAAATAGTAGTTAATTTGACTAATTTTTTCGATGGGTGTGAAACTTGTGAATCCGTGTTCATATGGTACGTAAATTGGAGTTGAATTTCTTTGTTTATTCGTAATTACGATATAGATTGCATGTGCAAAAGGCACCCTATGGTTTTGAATATTGCTCACAATCTATGTGCCAACTAATAGATTATTGACTCTACAATAGTATACTACGCAGCTCACTAATTTTTATGCCTTTCACTAGTGTTTCTTCCTTAAATATTCAGGAAGAAAAAATTAGACAGATAAAAACTATAGTTTGGTTTAAATGGTGTTGTTTTTTTTGTTTCAACGTTGGTTTTCATCCTATTATCCAAAAAAAAATAGTGAACATTAGTTCCTTGGTTTCAACGTTGGTTTTCATATTATTATTCACTAATAATATTCACTAATAAGACCTATTTTTTCTGTTTTGAATTCAAAAATAAATATTATTCAACCCTAGATTTTCTGATTGGAGTTCATTAATAAATACTAGTTCCTTTGGTTTAAATGTGTTGTTTTTTTTAAGTGAACATTAGTTCTTTTGGTTTAAATGTGTTGGTTGTTTTTTTTGTTTCAACGTTGGTTTTCATATTATTATTCACTAATAAGACCTGGTTTTTCTGTTTTTTTTTTGTTTCAACGTTGGTTTTCATATTATTATTCACTAATAAGACCTGGTTTTTCTGTTTTTTTTTCTTTCAACGTTGGTTTTCATATTATTATTCACTAATAAGACCTGGTTTTTCTATTTGGAATTCACAAATAAATATTATTCAATCCTTCAGAAGGGCCTTAGCATAGCCATCTATAACCCAAGTAGACTCGGGTTGTACATGGTGATGTGTCGTGCTTTCCCGTATTTCCAATTTCTCCACCAGACTCGGGTTGTACATCGTGAAGTAATTTCTCCGCCAGACTCTGGTTGTACATGGTGATGTGTGGTGCTTTTCCCTATTTCCAATTGCTTTCTCCACAAGTCTGTACACAGAGTACAGACTCTGTACATGGAGATCAAGTCTGTACATGGTGATGTGGGGTGCTTTTCCTTTTTTCCAATTTCTCAAAGTCCTTGGGTTGTTAATACCCCGAACAGTCTAACACTAACTCTGACCATTAAAAATGTCAATGTCACTCACTCATTACAGGTCTTTCTTGAACAATCTGACCCTTAAATGTAATGAGCCTGATTACCCACTCTTAAATGCAATGATCCTGATTACCCACTCATTAGAGGCCTTTCTTAAACAACCTGACCCTAAAAAAATGTAATGAGCATCTTACCCACTCAAGAGCATCTTACCCACTCATTACAGGCCATTCTTTAGGTCTAACTCTAAACCTAACTCAGGCCATTCTTAAGGTCTAACTCTAAACCTAACTCTGACCATTAAAAATGTCAATGTCACTCACTCATTATGAGGCTGATTACCTACTCATTAGAGGCCTTTCTTAAACAACATGACCCTAAAAAAATGTAATGAGCATCTTACCCACTCATTACAGGCCTCATTACAGGCCATTCTTAAGGTCTAACTCTAACTCTCAATGTCACTCACCCATTATAGGTCTTTCTTGAACAATTTGACCCTTACATGTAATGAACCTGATTACCCACTCATTACAGGCCTTTCTTAAACAGCCTGACCCTAAAAAAATGTAATGAGCATCTTACCCACTCATTACAGGCCATTCTTAAACCAGCTGAGCCTTGAAAATGTAATGAGTTTGATCTTACAAACCCGTTACAGGCCTTTCTTAAACAACCTCCCAATATAGAACTGGGTCATCTCGATTAAAGGTTTTTCCTGCTCTAGGACATCTCAATTATTAAAGGTTTTTCTTGAAACAGCCTCCCAATATAGAACTGGGTCATCTCGATTAAAGGTTTTTCCTGCTCTAGGACATCTCAATTATTAAAGGTTTTTCCTGCTGGAATGTAATTTCCAACTGCCCAAATGAATTTGCAGGTGGCAACAGGTTGATCAGCGCAGAGGTTAAAGCGGCAGCAGGTTGGTAGAGAGCTCATCCTGCGATCGGTGATCAACGGATAGTGGGAGTTCAAACAGCCCGACAGTTAATAGGAGCGAAGCCCCCGCAGTTGACCCGACGATCGGGCGTTGACCCACAATCAACGGTCGTGATTTAGTGCAGGGCTTCACCCCAATTGTTGTGTATGGGCGGAAGACAACCCCCACAACCACCGCTATGTGGTGTCTCCGCCCACGCACCACCGAACCACCACCGCCGCGGGAAATTCGCCACTTCTGCCACCAAGCCAAATTCGACATAAATGAATTTTTCAAGTGGTGCCGCAGAATTTATGATGCCATAAATGAATTCTCAAGCGGTGATTTTTTGTCAACGAATGACATTAAATTAGATCGGAGATATTTTGTTTATATAATAGAACAGAATTGTAATTTTTTTTTAGTTGTTATTAACATATAGGACAGAGTCGTTCTATTTTTTAAGTGATATGCACAGCAGTGCATTATTTAAAAAGACAGTGAGTGCAAATTTGAAGATACACAGCAGTGTATATATTAAAGAAAAAAAACAGTGAGTTTTTTTTTTAAAAACAGAGACAGTGAATGAAAATTCACAGCAGAGTTTTTTTTTAAAAAGAGACAGAGAAGAGTTTTTTTTTGTTTTGGAACTGTGTTTTGTAACAGTCCAGCAGTTGTAATCCCTGAGTGTTGAGGAAGGACTTGTAACAAATTTTTATGGAATAAATGTTTGTTTTATTGAGTTAAAACTCTGTTTTCTGAGAGTGAAATTTATTTCTCTGTGTTGAAGAGGGAAAGTTTTATTTCTCCATTTTTAATTCTGGAATTCTTCAATATTACAACATCTAGGTCCCGATACCAAGGTTTTTCCAATGCAGAGGATTTTTAATGATTTTTTTTATCATCAAAGGATAAGCAAGATCTGATCGAGGGTTTCTCCCATGAGGGGTGGGGGAGCTTTTATCTCACTTACAGGTTTTCCCACATGCTCTACCAGAAAAGGATGTATCATAAAAGGACCAAAAGATCCTTATCATAAAAGAATCAAAGATCCTATGAACTCTCATAAAAGGATCAAAGATCGGATCTTATCCTAAGAGGATATTCTTCATAGGATTCATAAAAAGGATATTCTTCATAGAATTCATAAAAGGATCAAAGATTTCAGATCTTATCATAAGAGGATATTCTTCATAGGATACTATATGAACTCCTATGAAGACCAATATATGAGATGGACCACCACACTACGACATAAAGGGAGAAAGGGACTTAGCAGTGTACAATATATGAGATTATGAGATAAGATACTATATGAAGACCAATATATGAGATTATATATGAGATTATGAGATGGACTGGGGAAGCAGTGTAAAGGAAATATTGTCATTAAGTAGTGTGAAGAAAATATTGTCATTATTGAAGGATTAAGTAGTGCGAAGGGGACTAATCAGTGTACGATAAGATATTATATGAAGACTAATATATGAGATTATGAGATGGACCACACTACGACAGAAAGGGGAGTAAGCAGACCAATATATGAGATTATGAGATGGACCACACTACGACAGAAAGGGGAGTAAGAAGTGTGCAAGAAATATTGTCATTAAGAAGTGTGAAGGAAAGTGTGAAGGAAACATTGTCATTAAGAAGTGTGAAGGAAATATTGTCATTATTGAAGGATTAAGAAGTGCGAAGGGGACTAATCAGTGTACGATAAGATACTATATGAAGACCAATATATGAGATTATGAGATGGAAAACACTACAACAGAAAGGGGAGTAAGCAGTGTGAAGGAAATATTGCCATTATTGAAGGATTAAGCAGTGTGTCATTATTATTGAAAGATATAGAGTGTGAGGGAAATATTGTCATTAATGAAAAATAATAGAGATAATAGAGATATGGGTGTGAAGGAAATATTTTCATTATTGAAAGATAATAGAGATAATAGAGATATGAGTGTGAAGAAAATATAGTCATTATTGAAGGATTAAACAGTGTGAAAGAAATATTGTCATTATTGAAAGATAACAGAGATATGAGAGATGTCAAAGAATGAAGAGAAATATAATAAAGATATGGGAGATGTTAAAGAATGAAGAAATCATGGAGCAGAAATTATTGTTCTTTTTTTGAGTATTCAAAATAGCTAAATGGATTACATGGAAAACATCAACAATAAATGACATGGCATGATTTTGACCTGACTACACCTATTGTTGTTCTGGTTTTGAGTATTCAAAATAGCTAAATAGATTACATGGAAAACATCAACAATAAATGACATGATGTAATTTTGAACCGACTATGACATCTAGACATCAATGAAATAAAACACTAAGACAATGAAATAAAACAATATATGACATGAAGTAATTTTGAACTGACTATGACACCTAGCAGACAATGAAATAAAATGTGATGACACCTAGGAGATGCAACATTCCCTCCTAATCTTAACTATTACAAGTAGAGGCACTTACAATGCTTAATTTCTCTCTTTGAAATTCAAATACATTTTTTCCCAATGGCTTTTTGAAAATATCTGCAGGTCGATTTTTGGAACAAAAAAAAGCAAGTACTATGTCCCCATCATTTACAAGCCCATAGATTAAATGAAAACATGTGTCAATGTGCTTGCTTTTTTGTGGAAAACATGATTTTTTGATAAAGAAATTGTTTAATTGTTATCATAGTAAATAGGAGCTGGCACCTTCTAAACACTTGAAATATCTTTCAATAATATTCTCAACCACATTGCTTGATAAGTTGTTGAATTTGTTTCTACATATTTTTCCTCTGCAGAAGATATTGAAACGATTGATTGTCTCTTGAATTCCCATGAAATCAGATTGGTTCCAAGATGAAAATCATACCCTGAGGTGCTTTTGCGATCATCTAAACTCACTGCATAATTGCTGTCTATAACCTAAAAGTGAACAATTTTCAAAATGTGTGTAGAACAAACCATATCTATCATACTTGCAATATACCTTATGATCTTGTTTGCAACTTTCTAATGAGAAATCTTAGGTGACTGCATAAACCAAGCTTGGTGTATTAGTTGGTTTGCAATTGGTCATTCTGAACTTTTCGATGACATCAATGTTATATTTTTGTTGAACAACAAAAATTTCATTAGCAGATTGCTAAATTTCAATGCCTAAGAAGTATTTCATGACCCTCAAATCAGTCATATCAAACTCTGTTTGCATTTCTATTTTGAAATATTATAACATCATGTAACATCATATTGTTTGTATAAAGAAGATCATCTACTTAAAGAAATACAATAAAATTTTTACCTTCATGAGTTTTGGTATACAAAGTTGGCTCATGTCTGCATCTGCAAAAACCACTTTTGATGAGATAGGTGTCGATGTGACTGTACCCACTCTTGGAGTTTTTTTAAACCCATACAAATATTTCTTCAATATGTATACCTTATGCTCCTATCTGGGAACTTCAAAACCAGGAGGATGCTCTACATAAAATTCTTCCTATAATATACCATTTAGGAAGGTATATTTTACATCAAGCTAATAGAATTTCCATTTGTGTTGAGCTGCTATGGATAAAATGGTTCTGGCAATGTCTAACCTTGCCACTGGAGCATGCGAAAGAATGAAGAGAAATCATGGAGCAGATATTTCTCTTCTTAGTATTCAAAATAGCTAAATATATTACATGGAAAACATCAAAAATAAATGACTAGAGTGGAACTAGACTAAACTGAAGTAATTTTGAACTAACTATGACACCTAGTAGAAAATGAAATAAAATGTGATGACACCTAGGAGACAGTGGTGATATTAATATCTCAACAAGAGAGCGTTGATCCTCATCATTAAAGGATAAATTAGATATGAGAGAGGATTTCCTATGAATACATATTTAGATGGTCTCCACAGCTTCTAATACTTCACAGCATAAACATACATCCAAACAAAGGCCAAATAAAACAATACTTTACTCAAATTCCAATACTTTATAGGATAAACATACATCCCAAAACGGTTAGAAAAAACAACACTTTATAGGATAAACAAAGGCTATGCCTAAGGAAAAAGTGAGGTGGCTAGAGAAAAAAAAGAGAGGAAAAAGAGAGGTCACTACAAAGAGGAAAAAGAGAGGCGGCTAGAGAAAAAAAAAAGGGGTCACTAGAAGAAGAAATGGAGAGAAAACAAAGCCTTTACATGATAAACAAAGGCTATGCATAAGAAAAAAGAATAGACAACATGATAAACAAAGGTTATAAGGGAAACATGGAAAGAAATTTACATGATAAACAAAGGTTATAAGGGAAATAAAGAAAAAAGAGAGAAATGATAAACAAAGGCTATGCATAAGGAAAAGGAAAAAGAGACATGGCTAGAGAAAACAAAGAGAGAAAACCAAAAAGAGAAAACAAATGTTATGCACAAGGAAAATAAAAAGAGAGGTGAAAAGAGGTAAAAGAGGTGGCTAGAGAAAAATATAGAAAACAAAGAAAATGAAAAGAGGAGAAAGAGAGGTGTCTAGAGAAAATAAAGAGAGGAAACGGAGAAGAAAACTATGCATAAGGAAAAGGGAAAAGAGGTAAAAAGAGGAAAAAGATACATTGCTAGAGAAAACAAAGAGAGAAAATAGATAAAACGAAAAAGAGAAACAAAAGCTATGCATAAGGAAAATAAAAAGAGAGGTGAAAAGAGGAAAAAGAGAGGTGGCTAGAGAAAACAAAGAGAGGAAATAGAGAAAACGACTATGCATAAGGAAAAGGAAAAAGAGAGGTGAAAAGAGGGAAAAGAGACGTGGCTAGAGAAAACAGAGAAAACGAAAAAGAGAAACAAAGCATATGTATAAGGAAAATAAAAAGAGAGGTGAAAAGAGGAAAAAGAGAGGTGGCTATAAAAAACAAAGAAAATGAAAAAGAGGAAAAAGAGAGGTGGCTAGAGAAAACAAAGAGAGAAAAATTGGAAAAAATAGAGAAAAAATAAGAGAAAACATATAAAGTGGTTAGAGGAAAAATAAGAGAAGAAAAAATATGTGGTTAAAGAAAAAAATAGAAAACATAGAGAAAACAAAAGGGGTGGCTAAAAAAAAAAACAGAAAGAAAAAAAAAAAGGTAAGGAAAAAGTGAGGAAACGAGAGACAAAAACAAAGAGAGGTAAGGAAAAAGAAATGAAAAAAGATAAAAAAAAATAGGTGGCTAGATAAAACAAAGAGAAGAAGCAAACTAAGAGAAAAAAAAAAGAGAGAGAGAGAAAAAAAAAGGGGTAAGGCAAAAGAGAGGAAAGAAACTGAGAGAAAAAAAGAAGAGGTGAAGCAAAAGAGAGGAAACCAAGAGAGAAAAAATAAGAGAAAAAAAATAGATCGTTAGAGAAAGACAAGAAAATAAAGAGAGAACAAAAGAGCTGGCTAGAGAAAACACACACAAAAAAAGAGAGGCAAGGCAAAAGAGAGGAAACAAATTGAGAAAAAAAAATGAGGTAAGGCAAAAGAGAGGAAACAAAGAGAGAAAAATTAAGATAAAATAAAAGAGGTGGTAATATAAAGAAAGATATAAATAAAGAGAGAAAACAAAAGAGGTGACTAGAGAAAAAAACAAATAAAACAAAGACAGGTAAGGCAAAAGAGAGGAAACAAAGAGAAACAAAAGAAGTGGCTAAAGAAAACAAAGAGAGAAAAAAAGAGAGTTGAGACAAAAGAGAGGAAACAAAGAGAAAACAAAAGAGGTGACTAGAGAAAACAAAGAGAGGTAAGGAAAAAGAGAGATGGTTAGAGAAAACAAAGAGAGAAAAAGAGAAAACAAAGAGACGTAAGACAAAAGAGAGGTGGTTAGAGAAAACAAATAAGGAAAAAGAGAAGAGAAAACAAATAATGCAAAAGAGAGGTGGCTAGAGAAAAAAAATAAGGCAAAAGAGAGGTGACTAGAGAAAAAAAATAAGGTAAACCAGAGGTAGCCTATGTATAAGGAAAAAGAGAGGAGAAAACAAATAAGGAAAAAGAGAGGTGGCTAGAGAAAACAAATAAGGAAAAATAGAGGTTGGTAGAGAAAACAAATAAGGAAAACAAGAGGTGGCCTATGAATAAGGAAAAAGAGAGGTGGCTAGAGAAAAATAAAACAAAAGAAAAAGAGAGGTAGGCTATGCATAAGGCAAAATAGAGGTGGCTAGAGAAATATAAGAAAAAAGAGAGGTAGGCTATGCATAAGGCAAAAAAAAAGGTAAAAGAAAGGTGGGATATGCATAAAGGTGGATAAAGAAAAATGAGACAAAAGAGATATAGCTTAGGCATAAGGAAAAAAAAAAAAAATAGATGTAGGCTATGCATAAGGCAAAAGTAAAAGAAAAATAGAGACGACTAGAGAAAAATAAGACAAAATAAAGGTAGGATATGTATAAGGAAAAAACGAAAGAAAAAGAGAGGTAGGCTATGCATAAGGAAAAAGAAAAAGAAAAAGAGAGGTTGGCTATGCATAAGGCAAAAGAGAGGTGGCTAGATAAAAATAAGACAAAAGAGAGGTAGGCTATGCATAATGAAAAAACAAAATCAAAAGAGAGGTAGGCTATGCATAAGGAAAATAAGAGGTGGCAAGAGAAAAATAAGACAAAATAGAGGTAGGCTATACATAAGGCAAAAAAAAGGTGGCAAGAGAAAAATAATAAAAAAGAGAGGTAGGATATGCATAAGGTAAAAAAGAGGTAGGATGTGCATAAGGAAAAAAATAGGTATGCTATGCATAAGGCAAGGAAAGAGAGAGATAGGATATGAATACAACAAAATAAAAAGAGAGGTGGTAAGAGAAAAATAAGACAAAAGAGAGGTAGCCTATGCATAAGATAAAAGAGAGAGGTAGGATATGCATAAGGCAAGGGAAAATATAGGTAGGTTATGCATAAGGAAAAAACAAAAGATAGTTTGCTAGAGAAAAATAAGACAACAACGCAAAAGAGAGGTAGGCTATTGGTGTAAAGAAAAACAAAAAGAGAGGTGGCTAGAGGAAAATAAGAAGACAAGGCAAAAGAGAGGTAGCCTATGCATAACGGAAAACAAAAAGACAACCAGCTAGAGAAAAATAATACAAAAGAGAGGTAGGCTATGCTTAAGGAAAAAGAGGCAAAAGAGAGGTGGCTAGAGGAAATAAGTGAAAAGAGAGGTAGGCTATGCATAAGGCAAAAGAGGCGACTAGAGAAAAAAGAAAAAGAAAAAAGAGATATAGGCTATGCATAACGAAAAAGAGGCAGAAGTAAGGTGGCTAAATAAGACAAAAGAGAGGTAGGCTATGCATAAGGAAAAAGAGGAAAAAGCGCAGTGGCTAGAGAAAATAAGGTAAAAGAGTGGTAGGCTATCAATAGAATAAGGTGAAAGAGAGGTAGGCTATGCATAAAGATTATGCATAAAGTGAGGTGGCTATAGAAAACAAATAAGAAAAAATAGAGGCAGGCTATGCATAAAGAAAAAGAGGCAAAAGAGAGGTGGCTAGAAAAAACGAATAAGGAAAAAGAGAGCTAGGATATACATAAGGAAAAAGAGAGGTGGATAGAGAAAACAAACAAGAGAGGGGAAGAATGCTAACAGTTTAGACTTTATGCAACTTCAACCTCATATTTCCATCACTAGCTGACAATAGTTTGGACCTTTTGCAACTTCAACCTCATATTCCCATCACAAGGTGATCAACCTCAAATTGTGTTGTAAGGAATACAAACTAGGAAACTATGATACATATATTTGTAAGCCATAAAAAGTAGGCATTTATCATGCATAAAAATAGAATGATAGTATTCCCATCACTAGATGATCAACCTCAAACTTTGTTGTAGGGCATAAAAAATAAGAAAATATCATACATGCAAATAGAATATTAGATTTTTGCATGCAGGAGTCATATTATATATGTACATATCTTCAAGCTTTCTTGTACAACTAAAATAACCCTTTTCAACATAATGGCAATCATCAAATCAACCTTTATCTCCATCCAAAACATCATGCACATACATTGTTAACAATGATACAATCCTCTCACATAACATAAATACATTGTTAACAATAATACAATCCTATAACATAGGGTGATTCAATTCCAACATGGGTACAAATAGCAAGTGTTACACCATTTTTTGGTCATCTAACCTATTATCATTAGATAAACCCAAGTACACCATGTAAGACCAATTTTACCCTAAGTAAAATTACTTTCACTATGTGAAATAACTTAGTAAAACACCTTTATTAAGTTTTTTATGGTCTAAACAGGAAACCCCAAAAGGAAATAATAAACAAATCTATATTTGTTTATATTTCCTAGTCATATTTAACCCAAAACAAGGAAGCCAATTAAATAAATCCTTATTTATTTGATTATTTCCTAGGAATAAGTTATTTAAATCCTATTTGAATAATATTCCTAGTTAAATTTGTCTAAGTCATTTATAAATAATTGTTTATTTAATTATATTCCCACCATTTCCTTAAAGATAGTAAATAAATCATTTATTTATTTATTATTTATAAATAAAGGAATTGACCTAAGTCAAAAATCCTTTTCCCTCTAACAAATATAATAAAATATTCCTAAAGGGTGGTTCTAGAATTTGATTAATAATATTTTATTCATGCACCAACTTCTAGATCGCCCCAATATTTTGTTATAAATAGGAGGGTTTTCCACATTCATTAGACACCTTTGATTGCATTAGATCACTTTGGATCTATACACCTGGTCACATTTTCTCCATTTTTTCCTTGTGAGCTCCCATTGAGTTCTATGTTTGTCCGGGTTTTCTACACCAACAAAAGAGAGAGAGATTTTAGATCTGAAATGCCGAGGACTCACAAGAACCCATCCTATTGAGAGAACTGTTAATTTTCTTGTTTTTCCTCTCAGGTGCCCCTTTTCAATATAATATAAAAATTCTTTCAAATACATCGTTCTTGTCTTGTCTATTAGATGCATGGAGCCACATTTTACTTTATCTGCTTAATTTCTTTTATGCTTAGATCTGGATTTGTGCAGCATTATTTGGATCACCTGATTGCAGATTTAAAGATATTTGGCAGCCATAATTAATGTTAGGGCTATTTGTTATGCGTAGCTAAAGTGGTATTTTACGAAAAAATATTCATACTAACAATTGGTGACTCCACACGAGTTTTATTTTGCGACTGCTGTCGTTTTATATATTCCTGCATATCCAGCTATTTCAGACCCTAGGGTTTCTCTCTAGTTTCTTTTTTTTCCTATTTTTATGGTGCTTTTCACCTCTAAAACCCTCAAACACTCAAATTTTTAACTTCTGTGTGTTTCTGGTCCTATTGCGCAAGTGACAGACATCAGCCGTAGCTGAGACGACAATTTTTTCTGAAATCTTCCGCCAAGAGACTGGGATCTGTAGGTCACACTTATTGGCCCAAAAACTGTGACCTGGACCTGAGGACGCACTTTTCTACCCCAAACCTGTGACCTGGACTGAAAACAGGTCAGAACCTACGACCTGCACATTTTTCTGCAATTTTCCAGCAATCTTTCTGGGTTTGTCTGAAGCTTCTGTCAGGGTTCTCCATCCTCTGTCTCTGCCCATTTAGACCTGTTTCTGATTTTTTTCACTCAGCTAAGTGGGAATATTGCCCCTTAGGGCTTTAGTACCCTCCACTTTTGGTGGACAACTTTTAGCTATTTCAGACTTCTGAATTTTCAGAGTTTCAGCCTTCTTCTTTTCAGATCTGATACCTCCTCTTTAGATCCCTTTAGATCAGCTCTTATCCCTTTCAAATCACCTCATATAGTTTTGTTTGGGCTTACCTCTAGGGCCACCTCTTTGTCACTCCTACCTTTAGCTGATTTTCCCTTCTGTTGCAGCAACCTTGCCTCTGCCTCTTTGCTGTGCTCTGCACTTTTTTCCCATAGGTTTATCATTTAGATCCCTATCCCTCCCGACCTTAGATCTATCGGCCTCTTTTTCGCATGTTTTGAATAGATTTTTTTTCCCTCTTTTTAGACTAGTTTTGAGAGACCCACCTTCTTGGGTTATATCGATGCATTGTTAGCTGTTATTTTTCTGTTATTTCAGCATTATATACTATTATTTGCAGATTTATTTTCAGTTACGTAACACACTTTTTATTTTAATCTCAAAATGTCTGGGTTTAATAAATTAAAATCAACACACGCCGCACACTGACCCTAAGTGAAGAAGAGCCTGGTTAACACCGCCTGGAAAATACTTTAAAATCAATTGACAGTACACCTCTCTACCCTTGTTTCGACATTGACCTCACTTGATTTTGCACCTCCCTGCCCTTGTCGGTTTTCTTCTTCCCATCATCATTGCGCCACCAAGGCGCTTATCCCGGAGACTTCTTGGCCTTCACCCTCAGTTTTCAGTTGGTCGACTTCCTCCTTCCCATCGTCCTCGAGTAAGTCCTCCCCAGATTCTGCACTCCGACTCTTCCTCTGATTGTTCGGGTTCTCCTCCTGTTACCTTCACCATGTCTATTTTAGAGCCTAACGCTAGCAACAACCCTAGTTCTACTACTGGGTCCGTTTCCAGTGGAACCACTACGGGACCTACCTCGACTGCCCCTTTGCTCCCTTATATGGCCGAGCTCAGTCTCCTTGACTTCAATCATCTGATCAATGATCCTATCTGCCACAATGTTAGTTGGCCTGCTATGCTAACCAAGCTCCCCTCCGACATTCCCAAGTTCGAAGGCCTTGCTAGTGAAGATCCTTCCAACCATATCCGATCTTTCCACATGTGGTGTTCCTCCAATTCCATCACTGATGACTCCATCTGTCTTAGATTGTTCCAACGCATGCTTATGGGTGAAGCTTCTAAATGGCATGTTTATTAGGCCACCTCTTCCCATACCACCTTTGCGACCATTGCCCAAGCCTTTTTATCTTATTTCTAGCTCCCTCTCCGATACAACACTGGTACTGAAATATTCACTTCTTTTTTCCAATCCTCTTCGACCCACCTTTCCGCTCATGTTCCGGAATGGCAGAGAAGACGAAGCTTATGTTGAGCTCCCCCCTTTGAAGATCGGGTTTATATGGACTGGTTCCTTCGCTCTCTCTTACCTCCCATTGGAAAAGATGTTGCATCCCATTTTCCCCAAACCGAAGAAGCCACCCTCGAAATAGCCTTGAAATAGCCTTGAAATATGACCTTATCTATGCTCAATCTGGTTATGTTTATACCGTCCTTCCTGACCTCCCCAAGCCCAGTGGCGCTCATGCCCCGGGGGCATCTCACTCCGCCGACGGTATCATTGGAGCTCTTTCACATACCTCTGCTCAACGTCTTATGGGCTATGGTTTACCCCCAGGAGGGACCAGCACCTCTAGCACTTTTCCCCCTCCAGGTAGCATGTATCTAGGATACAGCATGCCTCCTCCTTTTGCCTACACTCGTGCTTACCTCCATGTTGCCCATCCTAACCCTTATCCTTACCCACAGCCTGGTGTCCCATCTCCTCTAGCATTTGGACCTCTCCCTCCCTTGCCTCCTCCACCCCAGCAACCACACTTACTACCCCCTCCAAGGCAAGTATTTGCGTAGCAGGGCACGACTAATTCTCCCCCTTCTCAAAGAAAGAGGAGAGGAAATCCATCTGCCCCTGGTAATCATGGATCCAATCCTTCCAGTATTGATTCTAACACTGCCAACCAGCCACAGAGTTCTCAGCTTAAGCCGGACAAGCCGCTTTGCACCAATAAGCCTTGTTCGTGTTGTGGTGTTTATGGTCATTACACTCACGATTGTCCCCTATTACCCCAGATGAGGCAGATGTGGGAGTCTTAGACCATCGTGCGAGGACAACACTCCTCCCCTCCTGTCCCTCCCAATACGGCTACTTATCAACCCACTGTGTTTACAGATCCTTTCCCTCAACAAGGATTCATGGCTATCCAACCACCTCATTCCCCGGTAACCACTCCACCTTCCCCTTCTGGTTCCTCCGATTACCAGATCCTCATGACGGCCTCTGACCAACCTCTCACTTTCGACCTTAACCTCCAAACTCGGTCTCGTCAGTACTCCACAGCCCCCACTCCGTCTGTCACTGAGTCCCCATATTTAGGTCCTACAAAGCCTCTGTCGACACCAAATGGTCCCTTACAAATCCCTCCGCCCAAAGCTGAGGTTCACACCAAGATTCCTAAGGGCCCATTACACCGAAATGCTAACTCTATTCGGGCTTCCCATTCATATAGCATAGTAGATGATCTGGCACAATCTCCTGCTACCATTTCAACACTAGAACTCCTCCAGTCGTGTCCTTCTCAAAAGAAGGCTCTACTATCTGCCGTGGGTGCTATAGATCTTGCTGATGACCAATTGATTGTTTTCGATGCCCGTCAGTCAGACCATCCCCCACTCCCACTTCTGTTGCTTTCCAAATCCTAGTCAAAATCCAAAATGCCAAGGTCTCTTGGTGTATTATTGATGAGGGGGAATCTACTTGTGTGATGTCCACTTCAGTTTGGAAACAACTTGTCTCTCTTGAGCTGGCCCCTTCCACAATCACCCTTTTTGCGTGGAATGGCCATGCCTCCCAGCCCATTGGCCTATTCCGTAACTGTCCTATCACCCTTGCGGGAAAGACTGTTTGTGTCGACATTGAAGTTATCGACGCCCCTATTGACTACAACATTTTTTTGGGGCATAGTTACACCTATGCCATGTCTGTCGTCCCATCCGTAGTCCACCGCAAGATGTTTTTCCCTCATAATGGCAAGATTGTCACCATTGACCAGTTGACATATCATGAACCACAATCTCAAACCTCCCCTGAGTCCACTATTTCTGTTGTCACTAATAAGCCAACCATTGATTCTTTGCCCAGTGTTTCCCTTGACGTCTATAAAGACTCCTCCTTGCTTGGAACCTTTCTTGACCCTCCTCCTATTTCTGATCCTATCTTAGCAGACGTTTGCATGATGCAATCATGTTGGGCTGACCTTGCGCAACCCACTTTGGCTAGTAAGCAACCTCAACCTCACCCACCCCCACCAGCTCCTAGCCCTTCGCCTCCGCTAGCCAACCTTCTTCCTTCGGAATCTCCTTCCCCAAATAGTCCTCACACGCCTCTCTACCCTCCTGGGTCATTCCCGCCCGAGAACAACCCCCTTGGCCCCATTCCTCCTAGCCATTTCCCAGCTGGTCAGATTCCTTTCCTTGCTCCCCCTCCTGGATCTTATTCCGTCCCTATCTTGGCCACCCTATCCCTCCCCAAATTGACCTTAGGTATACCCATCTGGTACCTTGACCCCCCAGCCACTACCCTACCTAGTCAACCCAAACCATATCTTGCTTTGACCCCAGTTCAACCGATACCCATGACTTCTCCCGCTGCACCAGTACCTCAGTCACCTCATCAGGAACCTCCTCCTATTGCGATTGTGTCGGGTAACAATAGCAAAGCTCGCAGGGGGGCATCAAAGGACAAGGTTGCCCCAAAAAACTCTACCCCTCCTCGACCTCCAAAGCATCCCATCCAGTGTGCATTGTGAGATGTTTTCGGCCATGCCACCCATACCTGTCCTGAATTACCACATCTCAAAACCATGGTCAATGAAACGTTTCCGGAATCCGATATTCCTGAGGTCTATGTCACCATACCTGATTCCCTTCCGAAACTTAAAAACTTGTGCACCAATCACCCTTGTTCTTTGTGTGATTTCCATGGACATTATACCCATCTTTGCCCCCGCCTTGAAGAGTATCGTGCTTCTTTAGCCGCATACCACCAATTCAAAGCCAAACTTTCCCGTAATCCTTTTTCAATAACACCAGACCACCTATCTACCCCGATTACCATTTCTCATCTGACCGAACCTCTCGCCACTATTTCCTACTTTTCCTCATCACTGCGTTTCCTGGTAACCGACCCCCGATGTCTTTCCTACCCACTCATCTGCTTACTCTGTTGTCACCCCTCATAAAGACACGCATGTGAGTCTTTCCCCTCAAAATTAGGTGTCTCATATTTCTACCTCCTCAGGTCATCCTATTCCATCCACTCTTCCCATCTTCCAGTCCGATGAAGACATCATGGAAGCCATGACCGAACCTAATTTTCCGTGGGACGATATGCACCATCATGCATACTTCCTTCCACATCAATCCCATGACCAATATGCTCTCAAATATAAAGACTTAATTCCCGATAAAGTCGATTGGTTAAAAAACCTCATCCCTGCACCTGACACTTTCGAAGAAGGAAATATGGCTAATATCTCTGCTACCATCAAAATAGACATTTCTTTCAAACTAGGTATCAAAGAACATATCACCATGGGTGCCCAATGCACTCCGGAAGAAATTGAAGCCTACACCAAACTCTTCAAAGAATTCCGTCATATTTTCGCCTGATCCTACTCAGAAATGCCCAGACTCGATCCTGCCATTGTTGAACACCACATAGACACATGGCCTGATGCCACTCCAGTCCGTCAAAAGTTAAGACCCATTCATCCCTCTAGACGTGAAGCCATCAAAGCTGAAATCGATAAGCTCCGGTAGGACGGTTTCATTTATCCCATCGAATACACCACTTGGGTGTCCAAACCAATTCCCGTCCTCAAAAAACAAGGCACCATTCGTGTTTTCACTGACTTCCGCGATTTGAACAAAGCTTGTCCCAAAGACAAAATCCCCACACCATTTATTGACCAAATCATTGATGAGTGTGCAGGGCATGAGATTCTATCCTTTATGGATGGCTTCTCCGGATACAACCAAATCGTTATCTGTCATGCTAATCAACTTAAAACCACGTTCATTAGTCCATGGGGCACTTTCGCATACCGAGTCATGCCATTTGGACTTAAAAACGCCGGCGCCACTTTTCAACGAGCCATGTCTTATTTTTTCCATGACTTAGCTCATATTATCCTTGCCTATTTAGACAACCTTACTCCGTGTTCTAAACATTGGGTGCAACACCTTCATGATCTGCCTACCATTTTCTTCCGATGTTGCAAGTATAACATCCACCTGAACCCATTGAAATGTGTCTTCTGTGTTCCCGCTGGTCATATCCTTGGCTTCATAGTATCTAAAGATGGGATAACTCTCGACCCTTTGAAGGTTCAAGCCATTCTTGAACTTCCTATTCCTTGTACCTTACGCCAGCTACAAAGTCTCCAAGGTAAAGTTAATTTTCTTTGTCGATTTGTTCCTGACTATGTCACCACCACACAAGGCTTCCTTAGACTCCTTCGATCTCACACCCCATTTGTTTGGGATACCTACGCTCAAGAGTATTTTGATGCCCTCAAGCATGCTCTCACATCCACTCCCTTGATCCGTCCTCCTGACTTTGACCGCGATTTCATCCTATACATCTCCACTTCTACCTATTCGGTTGCTGGTGTCCTTATCCAAGAGGATGATAATGGTATCGAACATGTGATCTATTATGTCAATAAGAACCTTACCGGTCCACCTGTGTTCTACTCACATGAAGAAAAATTAGCACTAGCTGTCGTGTTCTCGGTCCAAAAATTCCGTTATTATATCCTCATGCATTCCACCAAGGTTGTGACTAATTCCAACCCCATGGCTTTCCTATTGAGTCGATGCATCCTCACTAGGAAGTACGCTCGTTGGGTCGTTATCCTCCAAGAATTCGACCTTCAATTTGTCACCCCAAAAAGTAAGAAAGGTTTATTCCTCGCGGAACTCATTTCTGATTTTCCTACCAGGACGCAAGATACTCCAATTAATGATGCTCTTCCCAATGAACATTTATTTTCCATCACCACCAACGATCCTTGGTACGGTGACATCCTTACTTACTTGTGAACCCAAAAGTTCACCCTTCATCTTGATCATGATGCCCGATGACGTATCTGACACCAAGCCACTCGCTACCTTCTAATCGGCGACGACCTTTATCATCGTGGAGTAGATACTGTCCTTTGTCGTTGCCTCACCCACGCTGAAGCCGAGTAAGTCCTCAATGCCTATCATAGCAGCGCTTGTGGTGGCCACCTCTCCGGCCTCGCCACCGCCCAAAAAATCATGCGCGCTGGATATTTTTAGCCTTCTCTCTTCTGTGATTGCATTGAAGTTGTCAAACACTGTTCCAATTGCCAACATTTTTCCCCCAAGGCTCAAGCTCCTCTCGTTCCCCTCCACCCTGTCGTCACAGCTGGTCCTTTTTGTAAATGGGCCATTGACTTTATGGAATGTCGCCCTCCATCTGTTGGTAACCACAAATATATCATCGTGGCGGTCGACTATTTCACCAAATGGGCCAAAGCTATGCCAACATTCAACAATACGGCAACCACCACAACCCTCTTTCTCTTTAACCACGTCATTGCTCAATTTGGAGTTCCAAAACAATTAGTCTCTGACCATGGATGACATTTTGAAGATGTGATTTGGCATGAGCTATCCTCCTTATTGGGTTTTGAGCACCAATATTCATCTTCCTATTACCCCCAAGGTAATGGCCAAGTTGAAGCGGTCATCAAAATTCTTAATACCATGCTTCAACGAATGTTGAATAAGCACAAAATCAATTAGCATCTCATGCTCTTCCCTGCTTTGTGGGCTTATCGTACTTCTGTTAAAACTGCCACCGGTTTCACTCCTTTCCACCTTGTCTTTGGCGAGGAGGCAGTCTTACCGATCGAGTGTGAAATCCCTTCCCTTCACTTGGCCGTCGAACTTCTCCCTGATACCCAACCTCTAGAACAACGACTTATCATGCTCGAGTGCACCTCTGAAGACCGTTTTGTTGCATTGAAAACTCTTGAAGTGGACAGAAAGTGCACCAAAGCTCAGTATGACCAAAAATTACACCCTCGTACCTTTCATGAAGGTGACCTTGTTCTAGTATATGACCAGGCCCACGATACCCTCGGTCATGGGAAGTTCGACTAATTATGGCTAGGTCCTTACATTATTAGCAAAGACCTTGGTAAGGGGGCATATATTTTAGAGGACTTTGAAGGCCACATCCTTCCTAATCCTTGCAATGCACTCTATCTTAAGAGATATTACCCTTAGCATTTCCCGTTCGAAATGCATGTTTTATTTTCTTTTAGAAAGCCAGCATCTGTTTGTTTTCGCACTTCGCTACTTCACCAGGACACCTGTTGTCCATGAAGTTTTCCTTAACCTCTCCTCAAAATCATATTTTCTCACTTACAACACATTTCATTGGGGGCACTACTTTTCCTCCATACTCATTCCTGTTCGTGTCAATTTCCATCATGAGATACCATTTTGTACTCATGTTTTTTATGTCCCCTTTGGATCTTCCCCTATCTCATCATCATCATTAGTCTCTGTCTGTTAGTCGCTCCACTATTTTCTCTCGCGCCTTAGTTGGGGATCCCTTATTGCCTCACCTATGGCGGACCTCCTTCTGTCGACATCAACTCATTTACTCCAAAAGCCAGGTCTAGAGGGCAATGTACCTTGGTTCGAGCTCCTGTCACCATGATCATGATCTGTATACTCGATGGGTCAGTGATGCAGCAACAACTATTGGTGATTCCCGAGTGTGTGTGAGATGTCTCAACCCTCATGAGGGGGTGGCCCTGCAGGTAACCCCCCAGATGCCCGAATGACTTCTTCATTTCAGCCTTTGATGCAGCTCCTTATATTTGATGATGTCGTCCTTAGCCGCTTGCAGCGCCTTTTCGATTTGCATGTATCAATCAGATTTTGCGAGCCCTTCCCCATGTATAGGGGGCATTTGGGGTGTATTTGTATCTCATTTACTAAACTATTATTGTATAAGTCCTGGCTGTTTTTCCAGGCACAACATGTATGTGGGATTCATCATTCTATTTTTTGGCTCCTATTTATGCCAGCATGTACTTTATCATTCGGTTCCTTGTTTACTGGACATACTATTCTTTTGTACTTTGTCTCGGCGGGCATAGGTATGCCTCCCTCGCTGCCTTTCGCGCAGGTACCACTTCATAAACTAGAGACTTGTTGCACCTGTAAGTCTCGTCTCCTCAGGGTCTAGTCCTTTAGCACATTATACTACCTTACACTTCTCTCTCTTACTTCCCTCTTGATGTCTAGTGATTGAGTTCTTACAACGTACTTCGGTCATACGATTTTATCCTAACACTCGTACATTGGGGGGCAATCAGTTACACCATTTTTTGGTCATCTAACCTATTATCATTAGATGAACCCAAGTACACCATGTAAGACCAATTTTACCCTAGGTAAAATTACTTTCACTATGTGAAATAACTTAGTAAAACACCTTTATTAAGTTGTTTATGGTCCAAAACAGGAAACCCCAAAAGGAAATAATAAACAAATCTATATTTGTTTATATTTCCTAGTCTTATTTAACCCAAAACAAGGAAATCAACTAAATAAATCCTTATTTATTTGATTATTTCCTAGGAATAAGTTATTTAAATCCTATTTAAATAATATTCCTAGTTAAATTTGACTAAGTCATTTATAAATAATTATTTATTTAATTATATTCCCACCATTTCCTTAAAGATAGTAAATAAATCATTTATTTATTTATTATTTATAAATAAAGGAATTGACCCAAGTCAAAAATCCTTTTCCCTCCAACAAATATAATAAAATATTCCTAAAGGGTGGTTCTAGAATTTAATTAATAATATTTTATTCATACACCAAGTTCTAGATTGCCCCAATATTTTGTTATAAATAGGAGGGTTTTCCCCATTCATTAGACACCTTTGATTGCATTAGATAACTCTGGATCTATACACTTGGTCACATTTTCTCCATTTTTTTCTTGTGAGCTCCCATTGAGTTCTATGTTTGTCTGGGTTTTCTACACCAACAAGAGAGAGATTTTAGATCTGAAATGCTGAGGACTGTCAAGAACCCATCCCATTGAGGAGAATCGGAAAACACCTTTCTTGTTTTCCTCTCAGGTGCCCCTTTTCAATATAATATAAAAATTCTTTCAAATACATCGTTCTTGTCTTGTCTATTGGATGCATGGAGCCACATTTTACTTTATCTGCTTAATGTCTTTTATGCTTAGATCTGGATTTGTGCAGCGTTATTTGGATCACCTGATTGTAAATTTAAAGATATTTGGCAGCCATAATTAATGTTATGGATATTTGCTATTTGTAGCTAAAGTGGTCTTTTACGACGAAAGATTCATACTAACAACAAGGCTAATAAATTCCATGTGTGTGCACACATACACATAACAAGGCTATGTATAAATAATTCAGTGGTTAAGCACGCATACTAATGTGAAAACATGTTAGGTTTTAAAACAATTAAATATATCATATTAAATCAATTATATGATAGTTATGTTATCCCTAGAAAACCGAAAACATATATAAATAAGAGAATGAATCATCAACAAAAATATGTATAAATAATAAATTACGCTAAGAAACCATTCTTCTATATGAAAAATATATGTACGCTTCTATAATTATCATCATACATAAGATATGACATTAAAATTTTATATGAGGTTAAAATCAATAGATGAGCAATATGGCTATTCTTTAATATTTACTATCAAATACACAATTTATATGTATCACTTAACAATTTTTATTATTTCATTGCTTATGCAGTGACATATATGATCAATTCTAAGCTATTAGTTTGTTTGTATTTCTAAAAAAAATCAATTTTCTATGGTGAACATTAGGCTCTTCCTTGAAATATTTAGGTGACATCAGCCCACCACCACATCCTCAGCTCTGGATGTCGATTGTGGAGGTCATCCTTCCATGCATGATAGACTGAGTTAATTGGATATTACAGAGTAGGTACATGAAAGGGTGATTATTCATACAAATAGGAGATAAGTTCGAATGCTTTGAGATCTAGTGGCGTAAATTTGGTTTTAAGATTGCTGGTGGACAATTTATTAATGGATTATTGATATTTATTTTTTTTCCATGTTCAAAGGCTATTCTTTATTTTCTTAGTGTTGTGATACTCATCAAGGCTGAAATTCTCATTTTTCTACATGTGTTTTCTTTGTGGCATAACTCCTCATTCTCATGATTCCATTGTTACTAAGTGAGTTATCTGTTGCATCTTTTTTTTTTCTTCAGTGGATGCGAGCAGTCAAATTTTTGTGTGAAACCCTAAAGGTGTTTGGTTATGTGCCATGAAGCAGGATTACCTACCTCCTCGATGAACAGATGACAGGTAAATGTATGAACATGAATTTTTGGTTTAATCATCGTGGTGCATAATTCCAACTTCTAATGGTTCACTGTTTCACAAAATTTGCAGGTTAGAATTTAGAATTTAGAGAACAACATTTTTTTGGGTAAGTATACTGCTAGATTCTACCAACGGAAACTTGGTGAGTTTTTGAGATCTCCCTACGAGAAAACTCTAGTTCAGTGCGTGTTTTTATTTCTTAACATAAAATTATGGAGTTTGTGGGTAAATATAAAAATAACACCAAACCTTCAATGATAAATACATTGTGGGGTCGATTTTTGATGCTTTGAATGTAGTGTTGTAGGAATAAACCAGTAGTAATTGACCACAACTAAGTCAGAAGTCAGCCCATATTTGCATTTGCACAAATGTTGTGAGAAAGGTGTTGACCCCGATTGCATATGGTTTAAATAGTCTTTCAACTACGATTCTATGTTTTTCTGTAGTGGTTACGACGAAGTTTTATAGGAATTTAACACTTTGAAAGTTTTGAAGTTAGAAGTATACACATCTTTGCATTTTCAAAAGGCTCATGAGCAAGGTTCCAACTCTGGATCCATATCAGCAATGATAATTGTAGCGGTAGGGGTTTGTCCTCATTTTTCATAAGCATCTTGGTGTGGAAGAAAATAACTCTGAGCTCAGTCGGGTGCAACGCATAGACACAAGGATGTTTTAATTATTAGATTTCTATAATTTACGATGTTGGAAGTTGACACATGTTTCCATCTCCACAAGACTTTTGAGCAAGGTCTAAACTCAAACTCCATATTGTGGCATTTTAAATATTCGGGGAGTTGTATTTATATCCGCATAAATATATAGCTGGTGAAGAAAATAAGGTTGACCCCAGTTAAGATCGATGCATAGACACAACTTTTTAAGTTTCTAAAATTTGTGATGTCGTAAGTTGACCATCCTTGAGAAATAAATATATGAAAATATAAATAAATAATCCATGTTAGATCATTAACTTTGCAGTTCATAGTTTCATCCTGCGTATACAAGTTTCTCATGGCTTTTACATTCACTCCACTATCATAGGACACACTATTGATACTATTTTTTTTTTTCAAAACACTAAATTTATTGGAATAAAATTTATAGTTTAACTGATTGGAAATTACAATATCACATAATTCCCAACTAGAAAAACAAAAACATAAAAGAATTGACACCAAAATTTAACCTTCAATGATTTTGGAAAACTTTCAAGACCAGTGCTACCAATATTCTGAGTTTCCAATGGTGGGATTTTCTAATGTATGTTCTTCCTCAATTTTCTACATAAATGAACATGCTTGAGCCACAATTGTAAGTGTGTGTTTAAAAAAAAAAAAATTAAGAAAAAGCACATCCATCTCAAAATCATTTTTTTGGGTTTCTTTAAAGTCAAATGAAAGTCATAGTCAAGGTCGGGTCTGAATTCCTCGTTGGGCAGTTAGAGTGTCTATGGAGAAGAATCACATGGAAAATGTCGACCTCTGACCCATTTTGGAAAAGGATGACCTTCAAGTGATAATTTTTTCTTTTGTTTTTTGAAAACTTGATTTGTAGGTCGGATCTAGAAAGATTTTGTAAAAATAATTATAAGCTCCGAACTGTCTGACCTTCTGACAACCCAACTAGAAAGTCAGGGTTACTACAAATTTGTTTTCCTAAATACTCTACTCGACCTCATGACCTCAACATTGCCCGACTGTTAAAATACCTGGCCTAATGAAACCACATGACTATGGTATAATCAAGGTCATGATAGAATAAATGAATCATAAAAAAAAAAAAAAAACAGTTGACTTTTTGACCTCCTGACTGTAGGATCAACCCAATAATAATAAAAAGACCCTTACAGTATGGGCAGTAATCTTGAAATTTTCGCTAAATCAATTTATTTATTGCTAAAAAATGAAGTATTCTAAATTAAATTTATTAAATAATATGTTATATGAAAAAATAAAATAATAAATTATAAACACACCAACTAAATGCATATATTTATTCTGTGGGCCCTCCTAGATGAAAGTCGGAGGTCGGGCTGACTATGGGGTCATAGGTTGACCTTTTATTTTGAATGATACTATGACACTCCTCGAACAATTAGCTCCTTGTAAACACACAACTATACACACATATTTATTTTGTATCCCCTACTGAAAGCAGGTTGGAGGTCAGACCCCACTATAAAGTCAAAGGTGGGCGTTGTCGTTTTAATGGCCTCTCTAGACACTCCCGACAACTGAGGCTCCCTAAAAAATTCGACTCCAACTACAATACTTCATTTGAGTTGGTGCAAGCCCATAACAATTCAATGGAGGTTGCAATATCTGTTTCATTTAAATATTATTTTAATAAAAAATATTCATGTATACATTAATGTTGATATTAGGTGAGATTAAAGTACTTTTAGTATTTTATGAGGAAATGAGTAGTAATGGTCAAATTATGTTGCTTCATGGCTTTTACCATTTGTGTTGAGATTTGAGAGTAATTATGCCATATATTACCTACAAATTGTAATTTATTTCCTTGTTCATATTTTATTTCTCTTCTCATTCATATTTGGCTTGTAATGTACTTTTTGTATTCAATATAAATCGGAAATATATTTTTTGCAATTTGTTTCCTAGAATTAGGTTCACTGCACATTATTATTATTATTATTATTTATAAATGACTTAAATGAGGTCTATGATTAGGTTTATCATCATCTAACATTTAGCTAAAAAAATTGTTAATGTAAATTTATTTTTTTATAAATATAAATAAGCAAGCACATAGTTTTTAAAATAATATGTGTTATTTGTCGGTGACTAATTTGTTTCATTAGTATTTGAAAAAGGAAATAAAAATAACCATATTCACAATATTTTTTTCTATAAAGGAGGGATAACAGGTTCATATGTTTTAATTTTTTTTATCTTATAAGAATAATTTATCGAATTTATATTTTTATTGATAAAAAATAAGTTTTAAATTAAATTTATTAAATAATATGTTAGATGAAAAAAACAAAATAATAAATTATAAATATAACAATTATATATATATATATATTTCTTTTGTCGGCCCCCCTAGAAGCAAGTAGGAGGTCGAGATGACTATGAGGTTGCAGGTTGGCATTGTTTTTTGAACGATATTATGACTCTCCTCGACCAATTTTACTGCTTATAAACCCGCCCAAATATACACACATATTTATTTTGTGGTCCCTATTGAAAGAAAGTCAGAATTGCGACCCCACTATGAGGCCGGAGAGGTCGAAGGTCGACCTTGTCATTTGAATGCTCTCTCTAGACATTCCCGACTATTGACACTCCCTGACCAATTCAGATCCAACTACAATACTTCATGCGAGCTGGTGCGAGTCATGAAAAATTCAATGTAGGTTGCGATATGTGTTATTTTTAAATATTATTTTAATTAAAACTATTCACATATACATTAATTTTGAAATTGTGATATTAAAGTGCTCCGTTGTTTTAAGAGGAAATGAACAACAATGGTTAAATTATTTTTCTTCATGGTTTTTATGGTTTGTGTTGAGATTTGAGAGTAATGATGTCATTTATTACCTGCAAATTGTAACTTATTCTTTTGTCCATGTTTTATTTCTCTTCTCATACACTTTTTTCTTGCGATGTACTTATTTATTCAATATAGATTGAAAATATATTTTTTGCAATATGTTTTCTAGAATCCAGCTTCACTCCTATTATTATTATTATTATTATTTATAAATGACTTAAATGAGGTCTATGATCATGTCTTTCATCATTTGATATGTTATATACTGAAACTTAAATATCTAGTAAAATTAGTTGTTATTATATATTCAATGGGTGAGATATAGCTAAAAAAAATGTTAATTTAAATTTATTTCTTTTTATAAATATAAATAGGCAAGCAAATAGTTTTTATGTTTGTGTTTTTTTTTTTCCTTCCCTAAATCAATTTTGTTTTAAATTTGAAAATTATATATTTAAATTACAATTTTAGACATTACATTCTAAAATATTAAGTATATTTAGATACTTAAAAATTATATATATATATATATATATATATATATATATATATATATATATATATATTAAATTAGACTACTTCTATTAGAAAAGCATATGATACGAGATGAAGTTACAATCATGATAGGCTAGATAGCAGGGAAACCATAAATGATGGACTGCCAACGTCGGTCCCGTTAAGTAACCAAGAGAGAAACAAAGAGAACCAAGAAGATAAACAAGGGAGCCTTAATAGACAGAGACATGAGTCTACCTAGAGTGGATTGAATCCTTAGTACATCATTTCTTTCCTTTCTTTTTTGAAACTTTAACCCAGCCATCAGGGGGTGGATGGGCTACAACCACTTGAATACTGTTGTTGACTAAAGGAGAGGTCTCCTTATCCAAATATGAGGAGAAGGTTTCATGAGACCGTTTCTAAGCACTCGAAGGAATGTTGGGCCCTCCAGGGTCTGTGGAGGTCAAATACTTCTCCTGCTTTTTTACCTCCTCATTTGCATCAATCTCTTCCTCATTCAAGCTGAAGGAGTCAATGTCATCCATGGGAGGCGGTGCACAAGGTTTCCAGATTTTGGAATTTGATTTGAAGTTGCTTCTCTTCTTTTGGGAAAAGAATGTGGTACAAGAGTTCTGAAGATGCCCTGTTTTATGGTAGTTTCGACACTGGAAGGGAGTGTTCTCATATTCTAGGGTTTGTGTCCAATGGAAGTCACCAACTTTGAGGTTTATTTGATCTGGAAATCCTTTACTTATGTCTATTTCAGAAAATATTTTTCCATAAGTGTATATGCCTGTTTCCTCCCCTAGAGGGATATGTTTCTAGAAAGCATCCAAGGGTGTTTCCAATTCCTTGAAAGAAAGAGTAGTTCCATAGAGGGGCAGGTAGATTTTGAAGCCTGATCCAAATAGGAATCTTGGTAATGACTATCATAGAAGGGTTGAAGTCTGGGAACAGGGTGTGATGAATAGCCCAAATTTTCCCCAAAACCAAGGACCTCCAGTTAAGGCATTTTGATAGTCTTCAATGAAAGAAAACAAAACTATAAAGAAGCCCTTCGAGCAGAAGAAAACCTTGATTTTATTGGTCTAAGTGGAATGAATCCATTGGTAGAGATCTGTCGAGTGAGTCCATAATCTGTTAAATCAGAAAATGATGGCCGATTCTGCATATGTTTGAAACTTGTTTTCAAGTGCTAGATGAGAGATTTATACTATTGTATTATCTTCCATTTTATCAACTAAAAAATTCTTGGGAGCCTCAGAGGTTTGGGTATCTTTCTTTGGGGGTTGTGCATGGACAAAAACCTTGTAAGAGAATGCATGAGCAGAGGATGGATGCCCAGATGCCCCGCTTCACAGATGTAGGGTTAAAACCAAAGAAGCATCTTTCTCAATATCATAAAATGAGAGTGGAAGAGATTTCTAAAGATATTTACCTCCATAGAGAAATCATTGCAAGGCAGAAGGAATCCCCAACTTGAGTTCAAGGACATGTGCAAGGCTCTGGACTAGATCCGAAGAGATAACCCAAAGAATCATGGTTTTCATAGTGAGAAGAGAGATTTGAATCTAGAAGGCGGGGAAACCACCTTGGCACATGTTGATCTAGGTGGATATCAGTGGCCACCCACCTAATCCATTTGGACCCACACCATCAATTCTTGCAACTTTTCGTATTCATCACCACTTACTATTTTTAGCAGGTTTTCAGGTCCTACACTCCCAGAGCCGTTTTGGGGCCTTAATGATCCAGGTGGATATTGGTGGCCACCCACCTATTCCATTTGAACCCCCACCATCAGTTCATTCAGTTTTTAAGTTGCAGCACAAATTACTATTTTTAGCAGCTTTTCGGGCCTTGAACTTCCGGAGCCGTTTTGAGGCCCTAAACGACGTTTTTTGGGAAAACCGGTCCATAAACCAATGTTTCTCACATAAAAAGTTGTACTCCTTGGATATATATTTCTAAAGAGCTATTAAGCACATCAAACTAAGATCGGATGCCAAAGTTACGTCCCCGAGAAGTTGAAACACCAATTTACCCAAACGGGACCCACAATTTTGGCGCTTCATCTCCTAGAGTTACGTTTTTGGATGTTTCAATTTTTCCATTGTATCTCAATAATAAATAGGCCCTCGAGCCTCATTTTAACATAGTTCAGAGGTCTGTAGCCACCACATCTCTTCTCATAGATTCGCTACCAGCACCCTAGCTATTTTATTTCCATTATGTCTGTAAGCATATTTCTGTTATTTGATATTAATGAAATGACGCATTATTTCCGCTGCATCTCTATGTTTATGGTTATTTCTATATTCTGTTGCATTCTTGCATAAATCCGGATCAGTGGTATCAGAGAGGTCTGATATTTCTTTGTTTTTCTTTGCATGTCCCCAACGTTGTTAGGGTATAAGGAGTTAGGGCTCGATCTGGTTGAACCCTTCCAAGATTAGCCTCGCAAACCCTGAAGACCTCCCATGGTGGAAGAAAAGAAATATGAGGGAGCAGGAGATCCTATCAAAATATTGCTCAAGGAGGCCCTCGAGAAACAAAGGAACGCGATGATGGATAAATTTTCTCATATCCTTCAATGACTGCGCATCTGCATCCAACAACCATTCTGGAGGTGCCACTCCCTTCAAGGTACAGGTAAAATTTAATATTCCTATATTTGAAGGCCAAATAGATGCAAACGCCATAGATAGATGGTTGAATTTACTGGAAGGGTATTTCTCGGTCCATGATTTCTCTGACCGAGAAAAGATTCTTTTTGCACTCCTTAAAGCCGCCCCCCATGTCAAAGATTGGTGGGAAACGTACCATGAGCAAGAGGACGAAGGGGAACCCTCTCTGTTCTCGGCCACACCCACTTGGAATTGATTCTGAGATGGCATCAAGGAACAATATTACCCCGTGGGGAGCTATGAGGACAAATACATCCAGTGGACCACGCTGCAGAAACAAAGGGATCAAGATGTGCACAAACTGACGAATCTGTTCCATACCCTACGCACAAATTTGGGTATTAAAGATTCAGAGAGACATTTGGTGCTCAAGTAACGAAGCTATCTACACAAATATATTCAAGAGGAAATTGAGTTCCTCGACATTACATCGCTTGGCATGACATATCGCTATGCCACCAAGATCGAGAAAAAATTTAAGAAGAAGAAGCGAGACTTTGGATCTGCGAATCCGAAAGGTGCCCCCGAGCCGAAGAACAAGGGGCAAGGTCAAAGATATGCTACTCAGAAAAAAACCACAAATCAAAAGGACACAGGGAAGTGGTGTGAATTTCATAAGAGCCCCACTCACAGCACAAATGAGTGTCGGGCCAAACAGTCATTGGTGACCGAACTAAAGGCACCCGAATTAGATGCATTTTCTAATCCTGAGTCAGAACCAGACAAAGGCAATGAAAAATGGAAGTATATCATTGATGCGGATCCCAGTGCCATTTTTGCCACCACCAAGATCCATAGGGCGGACCCAGAGGATCTAGAGGAGGGGGAGCGCTTCTTCCATTCGCAAATGTGGGTGAAGGATTATCCACTGCAATTTATTCTCGATAGCGGAAGCCAAAAGAACCTCATTTCAATAGAGTTCGTGAAGCGGCTCAGCCTACCGACCATAGCACACCCACACTCATATACCATCTGGTGGCTTCACCTAGGGAGAGATATCCGCATCCGCCAATAGTGCCTCCTTCCATACAGCATCAAGCCATTCACAGATGAGGTATTATGTGATGTTGCTCCTCTTGATGTAGCTGATGTATTATTGGGCCAAACATACTTGTGGAGGTGACCTGATGTGTATGAGTCTAGGCCTCGTACTATTATTATTACTTTGGGAAATAACTTGTACATGATACCAGAGGTAGCACTGCCTCCTTTGATCTCTTTGAATACTGCAAAACAACGCAGTAAGATTGTTTCGCAAATGAGGAAATTCATTTTCCTTACAATTTGCTCACAGGGAAAGAAGAATATTGTGGCCACAACCTTGAAATAGGGCTCCCCTGCATGGCTACAGTATATGGAAAAATTCATGGAGGAATACAAGGACATTTTCTCCTCACTCACAGAGGTTACTCTACACTGTCGAGACAAGCACTCCATTGATCTGACCCACAATGCACCATCACCTGATGTTGCCATACCTCCTAAAAATACACATACAGAATCCACACAGGTACTATGTGAGGCTGATAAAGAAACCAAATTTACTAAACACATCCAGCATTTCTGCCCACAGATCCATGACATCTTCAACAAATCTAATACCTAGTTCAACAAAATTTGCTTCATCTCAGGAAGGATCTCAACACAATGGGGACCATTGCTTCCTAAGGAGGGAGGAATGATCCAAGTGGATATCGGTGGCCACCCACCTAATCCATTTGGAACCACACCATTAATTCTTGAAACTTTTCACATTCAACACCACTTACTATTTGTAGTAGGTTTTTGGGTCCTGCACTCCCGGAGCTGTTTTGGGGCCTTAATGATCTAGGTGGATATTGGTGGCCACCCACCTATTCCATTTGAACCCCCAGCATTAGTTCGTTCAATTTTTAAGTTGCAGCACAACTTACTATTTTTAGCAGTTTTTCAAGTCTTGAACTTCTGGAGCCGTTTTGAGACCCTAAACGACATTTTTTGGGAAAACCGGGAGCAACATGGGTCCATGGACCGATGTTTCTCACATCGAAAGTTGTACTTCTTGGATATATCTTTCTAACGAGCTATTTAGCATGTCAAACAGAGATCGGATGCCAAAGTTACGTCCCCGGGAAGTTGAAACACCAATTTACCCAAACAGGACCCACAGTTTTGGCGCTTCATCTCCTAGAGTTAGGTTTTTGGAAGTTTTAGTTTTTCCATTATATCTCAATAATAAATAGGCCCTCGAGCCTCATTGTAACATAGTTCAGAGGTCTATAGCCACCACATCTCTTCTCAGATATTCGCTACCAGCACCCTAGCTATTTTATTTCCATTATGTCTGTAAGCATATTTCTGTTATTTGATAGTAATTAAATGACACATTATTTCCACTGCATCTCTATGTTTATGGTTATTTTTGTATTCTGTTGCATTCCTACATAAATCTGGATCAGCTGTACCCTGGGGGTGCACAATGGATCAAGGGTACCTTGAAGATTTGGGGAGTGTCATAGCTATCATCATCTTCCTCTTTGGTAACCTTTGGTCTCATGGTCATTGTTTCCTTTGGCATCATGTCAGGAAAGAGAACCAACCTGATCCAATTAGCATGGAGATCACCAATCTTCTCCACTTCCTCTCCATCCTAGCTATGATTTCAGCTGGGAAAAAGACGGGATAGTGTCTCCCCTGTTCTTCGAGCACCCAGATCCATGAGGCCAGTTTGTTGCATAACAATAACAATGGTATATTTTGCGCATATGCCTACACACACCCCTTAAGAAATTTTGATGTTGCTCTCGCAAATGAGTGCTTTACGAATGAGAAAGATCTATCCACTAACTCTATGATTGAGGGTCACATCTTCGGATCTGGTCCATATGTCAAAGATCTTAGCATATACAGATCAAAGTGATGCCCTTTCACTCTCCCTCCTCCTCCAGCTATAAATGCTCTGATCTCTCTTGCATTCGCGGTTGGGCAGTGACCAGGTCATTGGCTGCCCTGACTTTCGAGCGCCTAGTTCGTTGGGGTTGCGTTGATGCATGGCGACGGTACAGGTGGGGGAAGCCACGTGCTTGGGCCTTTCCAGAATGGGGATCGCAAAATTTTCATGAGGATTCATCTCTGCAAATCAGGATCTATCCACTGGATTTTTTTATCGAGGGGCACAACGTCGGCTCTGAACACTCTGATGGCAAACTTAGCTCCAGCCAAACCAAATGTAACCCTAGCACTCCATTTTCTTCTTATAAGAACCTTCATATATATATATATACATACATACATACATATATATATATATATATATATATATATATATATATATATATATATATATATATTGACAACACATATATAACCAAATTAATTAAAAATGTATATAAAATAATTAAACTTTTTTATGTTTCTTATCTATTTTCTATATATATTTGTAATTTGCTAGTACCTTTATATTTTTCAATTAAACAAAACAACATGTTTACATTGTCAATTTTTATACTTGGTAGCCTCAACTTGCCCGTAGGAGACTAGGTATGTTGGCCACCTCAAATAGTTAAAATCCAAACAAAATTGTTTAATCCTGTCTCTAGATACATTATAATGTATATTATCTACTACTTCATTTAACATATTGAAAAAGTAAATTCTATCCACCATTTGAATATTTAAACAAAAACAATAGACCTTTGAAGTTACTGATATGATGATTCAATAGGTGTCAGGTCCTTGACACTCGACCCTAGCATATCCACTTGATTCATATTTTGAGGTTGGAATTCCATGCGGCCCAAACAAACATTCTGGTGATTTTGCTGAAGGTGGATTTCCTGAATATCTCTACGCATTTCAGCCAATATGGAGGTTTCTTTTGGGTCTCCGCCCACTTCTTGAACTGCAACTATGGCCTTTTCCAATAAACATTTCATAGTCCAATAAATATGGATTGAGTGCTTAAACAAGGATAATATTCCTCTAGTATTCCCAGGATCAGTCGGCATAGGATCCATTTCCTCATCAATGATATCTTCCTCCAATTTCGTTTTAAGATCATTATCCCACCCTAAAATCAAGGATTTAACCTGCCCAGGTGTCGCCACTGCATATGCATGGAAAAGGTTTTGCATAATTTCTTTTCGAGGTGTTCTTCCTCTTTTTCTTGGTCCCACTTTTTTCTTACCTTTGTCTTTTCCTTCTCTTTTTCTAGCATTTCCTTTACATGCTTGATCTTTCACCATTTTCCTTTGTATTTGGTCTCCCAACAACTGTACCTTCACCCAAATCTACACTGGGATTATCCCCTGATGTGCAAAGACCTGAGTGTGAAAGATGCTAGGATGACCTATACATGGAGACAGAGAAACATTATTTTAAGTCAGAGTAAATAAAGTATTATCCTATTGTATGAGGGATAGGATTTTTTTTCTATTTGGTATGTGTTATATTCTTTCCATGAATATTTGCATGCGTAGGGGGGTGATAGCCCCCCAAATTCATTGCGTCGGGGGCAGCGGGGGTGACAGCCTCCACTCTCCATGGATTCGCACAAGGCAGGTAGTACCGTGTGCGGGGTCTGGGGCAACACCCCAGGAAAATTTTTTTAGACCCTAGTTAAGGTAGGCGGACCCGCCTATGGTTTTTTGTATGGGTTTTCACATGGTTTTGGGGCATGATGGTTTTCGGCCCCTAGTATTTTGTAGATCCAGTCAAGGGAACTATGGTTATGTTATAATCCAAGGTTAATGGATTGGGGTTTATGAATCCTTCATCATGTATATATGTGTGTTGTAACAATAAAAGGAATATAATGAAAAATAAATCTAGTAGTACCGATTTGGGATCTAGGGAAAAATATCTGTGTATATCTATTTTATTTTTTATGCTCTTGTTATTGTTTATTTTCTGTTTTAAGAATTCGTTTGCATCTCATTTCTATACAGGGTTAAAACCTACATTTGGTATCATAGTTTTTTTAGCTTCAAGGGGACTCCTTTGCCGTTGAGGGGTTTTTTTGTCAGGCCTGTGGTAGACCCTGTTCAATGGGAGATTTGCGGGATCGATTATTACGGTTAAAGAATATGGCAAGAAATGGAAAGATAGAGAATGATAAATTTAATGGTCATAGTTTTGAGTTGTGGAAGCTTAATATGGAGGATCTACTGGTGGATAAGTATCAACGGATTGCGGTAGATCTAGGTACTAAACCAACAACAATGTCAGATGAAGACTGGGTGAAGTTGGATCAAAAGGAAAAGAGCACAATATGGTTGTGTATCTCAAATTCAATATTTTCGAATGTATTTGGGGAAGCTACGATGAAGAATTTGTGGGCCAATTTAGGGACTTTATACCAATCAAAGTCTCTCATGAATAAATTTTTCACGCGGAAAAAGATGTATAACTTGAGGATGAAGGATGGAGACTCAGTGACATAGAATATGAACACCTTCAATATTGTGGTAAGTCAGTTATCATATGTTGATATTAAAATCTCATATTAATATAAGTGCATCTGTTTTTTTTTTTCTCTTCCAGATTCGTGGGACAGTCTGGTTCTTGCAATCGGTAGGAATAGAAATACCTTGAATTTTGATGAAATTTTATCAGCCTTGCTATCGGAGGAAACGAGATAGAGAAATATGGAGGGCCAGAATGGATATTCCTTATCTGTACAAGGAAGGTCCCATAATATAAGCAAAAATAAATTTTTGAGTGGGAGGTCTAAATCTCCAGGAAATTATGTAAAGGTGTGTTGGAACTGCGGAAAGGAAGGGCACTACAAAAAGGACTACAGATCTAAATCTCCTGAGAAAGGAAAGGGATCTGTTGATGCTCCTTATGCTGAGGCAAAAACCACCTTAGATGAAGGTGGGGATGTGTATTTGGTTTCTTCTTCAAATAAACATGTAGATCATGAGGCATGGTTGATTGACTTAGGTGCATCCTTTCACTTCACTCCCCATAGGGAGTGGTTCTACGAGTATGAGAAGTATGATGGTGGTTATGTCTTCCTAGGGGATGATAGGAAGGATAGAATAGTCAGACATGGAAAAGTCAAGTTGAAGCTGCATGGCCAGAAATCTGATTTCTATAAGCAAGATGGATGATGCAGGTGTAAAAACAATGATCGAGAAAGATACCTAGAAGATGGTTCGGGGAGCACTCGTATTAATGCGGGGAGTTTAGATTGGAACTCTATACAAGCTTTAGGGTAGCACTATTATTTATGGTTGAAATAGTTTTGTGGTTCCTGAAAGTGGAGAGAAAAGCCTAGCAGTCTCTCGAGAAAAGACCATGTAATGCCATCAAATGCTTGGACATATTGGAGAGAAGGGCCTTCATATAATGCTTGGTAATGGTATGGTAGAATGTATGTCTAATATCTCTCTGGGTTGCAATTTATGTGAAAATTGTGTATATGGGAAGAAAAATCGAGTGAGTTTTCCTTCTGGTGCTAAGAGGGCAAACAAGATATTAGAGCTTGTGCACAGTGATGTGTTTGGACTTGTGTCAGTTCCATCATTGGGTAAGTCTGTGTACTATGTTTCATTCATAAATGAACTCTCAAGGAATGCATGGATATATTTCTTGAGGAATAAATTTGAATTATTTGAAATATTTAAACAATTTAAGGTTGTAGTGGAAAACCAGAAAGAGAAGAAGATAAAAGTGCTAAGGACAGATAATGGTGGAGAGTTCTACAAGAAGGAATTTGAAGAATTTTGTGAGCATTTTGGTATAGCATGATAGAATAATACTCCATACACACCTCAAAAAAATGAAGTTTCATAAAGAATGAACATAACGCTGATGGAAAAGGTAAGAAGCATGCTTAGTGGTACCGGGTTAGGACAGGAATTCTGGGCAGAGGCAGTGGAGATTGCATGTTACCTTGTGTTGGAACCTTGTAATTTGCCGTATCACAAGGTGAATGCGTACTTTCTCTTTGAAAATTTTTCTTACTGTACATATATGTCAATATTAAAAATCTTTTCTGAAGAAAGAATCAAAGGAAGCAAAGGCAACAAAGAAGCAGGTAAGGCAGAAAACAACGAAGGGCAGAGTCATGAATGCGGGCAAGTCATGAACGAGTTTTCTACGAAAAAAAAAGAAATGAAACCAATCACTTCATCGCATTACAATCCATTTTTATTTAATTTTCCTTTGAAAACATTAAACCTTACCTTTTCCCACTTTTCTGCTTTATATTCCATTTTACCTTTTCACCACTATAACATTGTTTTACCTCCACTTTCCCGATTTCCTCGATTGCAATGAAAGTGGGCCATTCCTCCCTAACATGTAAACCTTCCCCACGATCCATTGCATTTCATAGATTATAATGTTTCGAATCGCAATCAAATCTTAAAACCCCCAATCGTCGATTTGTGATATATTGCATCGCACATTTGTTAACTTACCTTTGAAGTGCCCACAATCTATTTTCTTTAACTTTTGATGTGGCGGTTAGCCCCACCACAGTAGCTCTGCCCCCCACTTCATAGACATTTTAAATTCATTGAATCACATATTATATCAAACATCATAAAATTTACCTTACCACAGAAGCTTTCCGACTTCCGACTGCGATGTAGGTGGGTCCCTCTCCCCGCACTTCACAAGTTTTAGATTTTAACCCCCGCTGCTTATAACAAAAACCTAATATCTATGATTTGTGATGCATTCGGTCCCAATTTCACCTACCATGTCACCTCCCACTTCGCATTGCATTTCTAATTACATTCTTCATACACAGATGAGATGCGACTTAAGAACTCAATTCTACAGAATTTCAAGTCCAGATATATAGGTTTTTTACAAAGTTTTGTTTAAAAAAGGGTCAAGTCATGCATACGAGGTTTGAACATCATTTTATGAAGAAATAAGGTTAAATGTGACATAAAGAACTCAGGTATAAAAAGACAGAATGGGTCGAATCCAATCCCACCTTACCTGCCACGTCATTTCCACCTCATCACCCTCCACCTTTCCTCCATCTCCACTCATCCCCTCCTCATCTAATGGTCCTTGTTTCATTTTTCACTCCCACAACTTTCGAAATTTAACCATGGGGGGGGGTGGGGGGCGAGTTCCTAAATGGGTGGTATCCCTTACCACCATCCCAACTACGTGTCTCCCTTCTGCTATTTCACACCCCCTTCTCTATTATCCCTTACCACTAGAGGCCTCCTCTGAAAAAAAATTTCTATTGTCCTCCATCATCCATCCATGCCCGCCAAACACCATCCCTCCACGACCGCGCATATAAGGTCTATGTTCCATTTATGAATAAATAGGCTAAACATGGTAGAAAGACTCAGGTAGGACCCAACTACAAGGGAAAAAAGGTAGGGCGAGGCTGGACGTCACAAGGAAAAAGACAAAAAAGGTCAAGTTGGGAATTTGTGCAAAGATATAATAGCAGAAACTGAAGGGGAAACAAAGGACACCAGCACAGTCACTAATTGATAAAAATTAGCCAGTGCTGCACCAGACTTAATTACCCAAAGCCGTTTTTCTGAAGAGCAGGGCCAGATGTTAGAGCCACCAATAGTTACTTCTTTTTTACCATTACAGCCACCTCCAAGCATATTTTTTGATCTTCCTAGGAGCCATTGAGGCGTTTGGATCTACAAAGAGTTTTCCAAAATTAATTCCAGAAGAAGTGTTTTTTTTAGTGATGTATAATCAAGCCTTGCATGGTCACACTTTTCCATTCTCTGTTAAATTGTAATCAATGAAAGGTTGTTGAATACGATAAGGCAACCAACTTAGTCTTTAGATAAATACTGGATGCCTTAGCAGTATCAAGGTTGGGATATTGTTATCCCCTGCATTGTAAGAACTACTATATTGGCGCATTGTAATTTTGGAGCTGGACATCAATAATCAAAAACCGTTTATAGGATTATTGAGCTGTGTTAAAATGGTGATGTGATACTTCTCTATTTTAAATGTTTCTGTTGTTTTCACTGTTGTGCATATTTTCATCTAATTGTAAATTAGAAAGTTTATATTAATATTTGCTATCAGAGCACCTTAATTTTGTCTGCATTTACAATATTAATGTTTTCTGCTAAAGTATAATTAAATAATTCTTAACTGCTCTTTAGTCACTATTTAACCTCAATCTTTCTTTCACCTCATAATTCATACAACTCTAATGATCCATTTAGCATATTTAGCTTGCCCTGTGATGCTCTTGATGTTCATGTACCATTCCATCCTTTTGACTCCATAGCCCAATGGATTAGTCCATGTAGATCTCCTCATCCACCCAACCCAATCAATCAAACAAACAACCCTCATTTCTACAACTAGCCTAATATCAACACTTATAATCATCAAGTTAAATCATAAAAATAGAGAGAGCCCTCTCTGAGTCTAAGAAGGCTAGGTCTTGGACTCCAAAGTGGTTTGAAGCTGTCCTCTATCATTTTTTCTTGCCAATATTACAAATTACAAAGTGACAACATAATGGTTACTCCACTGGGGACTGATTTATTAAAAAATCTTAGTGTTTCTTCATAACTCAGAAACCTGAGTCAAAATTAGATGATTCAAGTATTTTTCAAAGATTAGTATCTGTTTCTTGATGGTGGAGAATAGCTAGCCATAAGAAAGTTGAAATCATCCACCTGGCAACTCCAATTCAAACCAGTTCCATTCAAAGACTCCACTGGAGGAAGGACCTGAAACATGACCATTCATCCTACAAGGAGAAAGTATTGAAGCCCAAATTGGATTAAAGAAATTGTTGTTTTTATCTGTAACTATGTTCTATCCTACTTTAAGCCTAATCAAGAGTACATTGTTGAGTTTTTCATTGATCATTGGCAGTTTGATGAACCTCAAGAAGCTAAGCCCCAAATTGTAGACCATGTACATACTTTTACACTTGTGCATATCCCTGATGCACCTGTAGAAAACCTCGTGGCACATGAGCCTTGTACTTCATCTCATGTTCTTGAAAAAGCTACAAATGGTTATAAGCCTTCCACTTTACTGCCTATACTTGTAAAATTCCTAGATGGATACAAGCCTCTGGCTTTGCCTCATATCCTACATGAACTCCCTACAAACTTTATCAATAATCTACCCATATTTGATGGCAAAAATGCAAAGATCATTGTTGAAAAGAACATTCAAAATCTTGAGGATTTCCTTGACCTGTTTGAGGTGGGAGAAGATGATGTGTGTATCAGAATTTTTCCCCTATCATTACAAGGAAAAGTAAAAATTTTATTTAAATATATTCCATCTGTAATCATTAGCAATTTTGATAAATTCACTCAAGTTTTCCTAGATAGATGGGTGGTCGTGGGAATTTTTTTTCTCATCATAGAAGAGTACAACCATTTAAAAAGACATCTTAGGGAGATAGTACAACATTTTTCAGCCAGGTTCAATAAGGTATACCATTCAATACATGCTAAGATAAATCCATCACCAAGATGGGATCTCTTGCATTACCTAGATGCCTTTGATCCAGAGATGGCATTCCAGTTAAGAGAAAGGGACCTTGTAACCCTAGAAGAAATGAAAAATGTGGGAGTTGATGTTGAAGCCAACCTGCTGAACAAAGAGGAAAAGTTAAAAGAAATAAAGAAGGACAAATTATATAAATAGAAACTGATATCTTCAGAGATAAAACTATAGATGTTGACAAACACAGTCAACAAAATGATGCATATGATTAGCAGGAAAGAGGGACTTGTTGTTCTGATACCTCTTGTTCCATTAGTTCTGGAAAATAAAAACATCAATGCACCTCAGAAGTTTGCAACCCATCCTGGACACCCTAAGACAAAAAATGAATTTTTCATGTACTCTATTAACAACACAGCCAAAGATGAAGTCCAAAATCAGGAGGCAAAGGAACCTTCAGCAATAATGTATGTGATATAGGACCTTGAATACAGAGGTATCCATCTTGAAAGTTATTATCAAGAGGAATACTATAAGGTTGAGGTTGAGGCTGGTTAGTCAAAGAAGCCAACAATATCTTCTTGGGAAAAACAAAATCATTTATCGCAATGTAAATATGAAAATCAAAATATGCATACTGAGTAAGATTATAAAGAGGAAAATGCAGGAAGGTGTCAAGTAAGTACAAAATGACTTCTTCTATCTTTCGCCTCACTCTTAAGAGAGCACTACAAGAAGGTTGCAAATAGAAAGGAGGAGAAATGACCTAATGAGTCAGTTGAGGAAAATAGGGATGATACAAAACCTTTTTCAGATCCAGAAGTTCTCTCCCTGAGTCATCTTGAAATCACAGAATATGAAATAGAGGAGGAACCAATACATCCTAATACTTTACCCTTATGTTTCAATTCATTTCAGATCATGAAAGGGAATCTGGATCACATTCTAGTTGATAATAATAGGAGAAGAAAACTCTCTCACCAATCATGTGAGAAAATCATAGATGATAAAAAAAAAAATTCAGATCCAGGGAATCAGCCCTTGAGTCTTTTTGAATGTCAAGTAGCAGATGAAATTATAGAATCTGAAACAAATGATGAATTGATAAATTTTGATTCTCTACCTTTGCACTTTAATTATTTTTAGGTTATAAAAGGGAATTGGGATCACATCTTGACTGATAGTTATAAGAGAAAACATGAGGTCTTAGAAGAACCAGCACTAACATCCAAAGCACCACCTTGGGCCAATAGTAGACACGTTGGATGGTTTCTTCTTTCAAAGTCAATCTTCCTGTGTTCATAATGCTCTCAAAAGTGGCTATGATATGGATATGAACATAAATTATTCCCCATTACTTGACCCAGTAGAAGTATTGACACAACATTCATCAGGTAGCATGAAAACATGTTCTGAGTTGATTGAATACTAGGAGAGCACATTTGCAGTATCAGGGTATGAAGCTGAGTTGGCTGAGTTAGAATACCCAGAAATAAATCAAGAGTATATTGATCCAGTGGCTATCTATATGGAGCAATGGTTATTTACAAAGCCAACACATATTTTCATCATGTCAGTTGTTTTTCAAAAGTACCAAGATCCATGTAAACAAGATCATGCCAGGAATTTCTATCAAACACCAGTGTCGGGTTTGTCTCTGACCATGGTGAAGAGAAATAAAATAATAAAGATATTAGAACAATTGCTTGATTGGGTACACTGGAATTATAGTATTGTTTAGAAGTGCAACCATTTTAGTAGATTAGGGTAGGTAGGCGTGAAAATAAGCTCAGTACTGTGAGCATTTTTCCAGTTTTAGTTTTAGATTTATTTCTAGTTTTTAGATCAAGTATGATCTAGACCTTAGTTCATAGAGAGTACTGATGTCCACTTGAAGGTCTTCAGCCACAAATATTGTAGCAGATCAAGTTGCAGGGTTTGGATCATCCCAATGGATCAGGCCACTAGTCTGCGGTGTTCTTGACACCTCTTGAAGGAGCTTCCATACCCAGTTGGAGCCATTGTTAGAACCCTATAATTTACAGTATCACAAGGTGAATATGTACTTTCTCTTTGCAAATTTTTCATATTGTACATATATGTCAATATTCAAAATCTTTTCCAATGAAAGAATCAAAGGAAGTAAAGACAACAAAGAAGCAGGTAAGGCAAAAAAACAGCAAGATCATAGTCGTGAACGTGGGCAAGTCATGAACGAGTCTTCTACAAACAACAAAGAAATGAAACCAATCACTTCATCGCATTAAAATCCATTTTCATTTTATTTTCCTTTGAAAACATTAAACCTTACCTTTTCCGCCTTTTTCACTTTATATTCCACTTTACCTTTTCACTGCTATAACATTGTTTTACCTCCGCTTTCCTGATTTCCCAAATTGTGATGAAAGTGGGCCATTCATCCTTGACACGTAACCCTTCCCCCATGATCCATCACATTTAATAGATTATAATTTTTCACATTGAAACTAAAACTTAAAACCTGCGATCACTGATTTGAGATATATCGCATCGTACATTTTTTAACTTACCTTTGAAGAGACCAAAATCTATTTTCTTTAACTTGTGACGCGGTGGTTAGCCCCACCACAGTAGCTCCACCCCCCACTTCATATTCATTTGAAATACATTGAAACACATATCATATAAACATCATAAACTTTACCTTACCGCAGAAGTTTTCCGACTTGTGATTGCAATGTAGGTGGGTCCCTCTCCTTTCACTTCGCAATTTTTATATTTTAAGCCTGCTTCTTATAAAAAAAACCTAATATATGAAATTTGCGATGAATTTGGTCCCACTTTCCCCTGCCATGTTGCCTCCCACTTAGCATCGCATCGTCAATTACATTCTTCATAATGTAAACGGTTAAACATGTGAAGTGCGATACCGGTGTGAATGCGATGTGGCTTAAGAACTCAATTCTACAGAATTTCAAGTCCAGATATATGGGTTTTTTACGATGTTTTTTTCTAAAGGTTCAAGTCGGGCATATGAGGTTTGAACAACATTTTATGAAGAAATAAGGTTAAACGCGACAGAAAGGATGGGTAGAAAAAGATAGAAAGGGTCGAGTCCAATTCCACCTTACCTGCCATGTCATTTCCTCCTCCTCATCGCCCTCCACCTTTCCTCCATCTCCACTCACCCCCTCCTCATCTGATGGTCCTTGTTTCATTTCACACTCCCTGTAGCTTTCAAAATTTAACCATGGGGGAGAGGAGGGGTGTGGGGGAGGGAGGGGCATCTGAAATGGGTGGTATCCCTTACCAAAATCCCCACTACGTGTCTTCCTTCCGCTATTTCGCACCCCCTTCTCTATTACCTCTTACCACTTGAGGCCCCATTTGAAAATTTGTTTCCGTCGTCCTCCATCATCCATCCACATCCACCAACCACCGTCCCTCGATGACCGGGCATATAAGGTTTGTGCTCCATTTATGAAGAAATAGGATAAACATGGCAGAAAGACTTGGGTAGGGCCTGACAAGGGACAAAAGGTAGGGTGAGGCTTAATGTCACAAGGAAAAATATAGAAAAGGTCGAATTGGGCATTTGTGCATAGATTTAACAACAAAAAATAAAAGGGCAGCAAAGCATACTAGCACAGTAACTAATCGATGAAAATTAGCCAATGCTGCACCAGACTTAATTACTCAATGTTGGTTTTCTGAAGAGCAGGCCCAGATGTCAGAGCCACTGCTAGTTACCTCTTTGTGACCATCACATCCACCTCCAAGTCTATTGTTTGATATTCCTAGGATCAATTGAAGCATTTGGATCTACGAAGAGTTTCCCAAAATTAATTCTGGAAGCGGTGTGGTCGTCAGCGATATCTGATCAGGCCTTGCATGGTCACACTTGTCCATTTTCTGTTAAATTGTAATCAATGAAAGGTTATGGAATAAGATAGGTAAACCAACTTAGTCTTTAGATAAATACTGCATTCCTTAGTAGTATCAAGGGTGGGATATTGTTAGCCCCTACATTGTAAGAACTACTATATTTTAGCACTGTAATTTTGGAGCTAGACATAAATAATCAAAGACCGTTTATAGGATTCTTGAGCTTCGTTAAAATGGTGACATGATACTTCTTTGTTTTAAATGTTTCCATTTTTTTCCCTGCTGTGCATCTGTTCATCTAATTGTAAATCCGAAATTTTAGATTAAGATTTGTTGTTAGAGAACCTTAATTATGTATGCATTTACAATCTTAATTTTTTCTGTTGAATTTTGATTAAACAATTCTTAACTAATGTTTAGTCACTACTGAACCTCGCTCTTTATTTCACCTCATAATTCATACAGCTCTAACAATCCATTTGGCATAGTTAGTTTTCCCTGTGATGCTCTTGATGTTGATGTGCCATTCCAGCCTTTTGACTCCATAGCCCAATGGATTAGCCCATGCAGATCTCCTCATCCAACCAACCCAATCAATCAAACAAACATCCTTCATTTCTATAACTAGCCTAATATCAACACTTATAATCATCAAGTTAAATCATAAAAATAGAGAGAGCCCTCTTTGAGTCTACGAAGGCTATGTCCTGGACTCGAAAGTGGTTTGATGCTATCCTCTGTCATTTGTTCTTACCAATCTTACAAATTATGGAGTGACAACACCTGGTTAATAGATCACCTTCATTAACATTGGATGATAAGACTCCACATGAGGTATGAACTAGTAAGAAACCCTCTCTTTCACATATGAGGGTATTTGGATGTGATGCATATGTACATTTTCCAAAGGAGAAAAGGACCATGTTGGATAATAAATATGAAAGGTGCATCTTTATTGGGTATAAGGATGGTTTAAAATATTACAAGCTTTCGAACCGAGAAACAAGGAAGGTTGTGTACAACCAAGATGTGGTGTTTTTAGAGGTGAAATATGTTGTTAAACATGAATTCCTATTAAATGAATCTGAGAAGATAGAGTTTGAGCTAAAGGAGGATGAATCAGAATCTACAACATAACAAGATTCAGAAGAGAAAGATCCACAAACTCCAGCTATGAGAAGATAAATTTGGGAAAGAAGGAAGCCAGAAAGGTATAGTCCATCTTATTTCTATTCAAATTTTTCTTTAACTATCACTGATGATGACCCTAGAACTATCAGGGAGGTAGTGGATTCAGAGGATGGAAAAATATGGAAGGAGACCATGGTTGAAGAAGTGGCATCCTTGCACAAAAATGAGGCATGGGATCGGGTGGAGTTTTTGGCTAGAAAGAAGCCCATCATGAGAAAATGTGTGTTTAAGAAGAAGATGAATGTAGAAGGTAAGGTGGAGAAATACAAAGCTCGCTTGATAGCAAAAGGTTATTCCTAGGTGTCGAGAATTGAGTTTGGTGATTTATTTTATCCTGTTTCCAAGGTTACTTCTATTAGATTACTCTTATCTATTGCTGCTGCATTTGATTTTATTGCAGAAAATATGGATGTGAAGACAACATTTCTTCACGGGGATATGGAAGAGGAGATTTAGATGAAGCAACTTGAAGGCTTTGTGGTGAAGGGTAAGAAAGAACTGGTATGTAGGTTAAAAAAGTCTCTGTATGGGTTAAAAGAGTCACCAAGGATATGGTATCAAAAATTTGATACCTATATACAGGGATTTGGCTTCACCAGAAGCAAAGAGGATCACTATGTGTATTTTAAATTAATTGGTGACCGTGCTATTTATTTGGTCTTGTATGTGGATGTTATGTTGCTGATTGGAAATGACAAAGAATTTATTCAAGATTTGAAGACCCAATTGTTCTCCAAATTAGAAATGAAATATCTTGGTGCTAAAAACTATATTTTGGGCATGGAAATTAAGAGAGATAGAGCAAAGAGGAAGATCTAGTTAAACCAGAGGAAGTATATTGAGACAATATTGGATAGGTTCAATATGCATGATAGTAAACCAGTGAAGGTTCCTATTCCTATAGCTATAAATCTATCTGCTGAACAATGTCCCAAGACACGAGAAGAAGAGGAGGATATGTCATGTTTTCCATATGCAAGTGCAGTGGGTAGCCTGATGTATGCAATGGTTTGTACTAGACTAGACATTACACATGCAGTGGGAGTATTGAACAGGTTTATGTAAAAGCCAAGGAAGGAGCATTGGAAAATAGTGAAGTGAGATTTCAAATATTTGTGTGGCACTAGTGATTATAGTTCTTGATACCAGGGAAGGCTAGTATTGGACAAAGTTTTGGACATCCGTGGTATTGTTGACATAGACTAGGTTGGAGATCTGGACCAAAGAAGATCTACAAGTGGGTATGTTTAGTCTATTTGGAGGTGCATCAATTGGATGAGTAAAAGACAGTTTGTAGTGGCTCTTTCAACTACAGAGGTAGAATACATGGAAACCACTCATGCAAGCAAGGAAGAAGTTTTGTTGAAAATATTGTGTTCAACTATGGCGTTGGTGCAATGAGCTATAAGGATAGACTGTGATAGCCAAAGTGCAATTTTATTGGCTAAGAACCCTGCTTATCATTCAAAGACAAAGCACATTGATGTTCAATATCACTTTGTGAGAGATATGGTTGAGGATAAAAGGGTGTTTCTGGTAAAGGTGGACACTTTGAAGAATGTTGCAGATGCATTGATGAAGTCTGTGAGCACTCATAAGTTCTCTTAGTGTAGCGAAACAATGGTTGTTGCACGGCTGAATAATTTAAATTGTAAGTTTTATTGATTTTACTTAAAATTGTGGATGATTGCAAAAATGAATTAAAGTTTCAATAATTTTTTAAATTGTTTTGACTAAACTTTATAAGAGTAAAAGAGACTCAGTTTAAATTGATGTGAATGTGAATTTAAATTTTATTTCAGTTTTAATTTAATTTCATTCATAAATTTTGTAAAGTAACTATTTGGAATATTAAATAATCAATTAAATTTTATATATATATATATATATATATATATATATATATATATATATATATATATATATATATATATATATATATATATATATATATATATATATATATATATATATATATATTAAAATTTCAATAATGGTATATTCTTTCAATTGTTTACATAATACTAAAATGTTTTATCATCAATATTTATTGTTTTTATATATAAATATATAGAATATTTAATTATTATATTAAGTCATTTTATATTTTCTTATTTTAAATTCCATGGATTTTAAAATTTCTTATTGGGCTAGTATCCTTGGACCTCATTGTGATTTTGTATCATTCTTATTGAATTTAAGAAAAAAAATGTAAATAAACATGACAATTACAATAATCTTATAGTTAATTAATATATTTTATTGTATTATATTATATTAGTTTAAATATATTTTGAATATATATATATATATATATATATATATATATATATATATATATATATATATATATATATATATATATATATATATATATATATATATATATATATATTATTATTATTTAATGGTGTATAGTTAGAAACATTTTATTGTTTTTATTAGTGATTTTTGTAAATCATGATGCATAATTGATTCAAGCAATAAAAATATAGAATCATGGTTACAAATCACTAGTAAAAATTATTCTATCTAGGTATTTTATGTAAATAGATCATCCACTAATTTGCTTCCTTCATAGCATTTATAATGTGCCTTCGAAATATATATTTTTAGGATTCTATAAAGTAATTTCCATATTAGCTAAGAAATATTTGATTTTGCATGTGTTTTTTATTTTATACATTGGGGTCTTATTGATTTTGATGTTGTAGACATTTGTGCAAGTTTGAATTTGCTCTAAATTTTAAAGTGCTAAATATTTTTATCTAGACTAGATTTAATATCCAAAAGTTGACATATTTTTTAGAAATTTTAAATGAACTTTATTCTTGTCATTTGGGGTTAAATTACAAATTATTTATGTCTTGGTGGCAAGCTAAACTTTTTTAAAATTTTGAATTATAGAATAATATTAATTTTTTTATGTAGAAATATGTGCATTCTTTTTTCAAAACAACTGAAAATAAATAAAAGACAAATGTAAAATAGAAGGAATTAAAGAACCTTCCAACCTTTGTTATTTTCAATTGTGGTAAATAATAACATTTAATGTATAATGCTTAAAGAAAATTATAAGTCTTTTCAAATAATTTAGATACTTAAATTTGAAAATTTGGCGAATCGACGTTTTGTATTATTTGAAGTACGATGTTTGATCTATTTACATTTGAACATCTTCGACTAAAAAAATTAGTTTTTAGAGAGATTTTTATTGGCATTATTGATTGTAGTTGATACTAAAAAGCCTTTAAAGAGTGATATTATTTATATTGTTAAATCATTATTTGACTTGAAGATATACTCGATTCAGGTGATGTCTACTAGTTTTGGTGGAACCTGTTAAAACACAATGTTATGAAACTGTGAATGATTTCGAGTCATGGAATCCGTAGTTTTGAAAATATAAAAATCATTGCAACAAATTATAGAAGAGGAGGAGAGTGATAATTGAAAATTGGATTCTGCAAATAAAACAAAGAAGAAGAAAAACAATGAGCGTAGTAAATGTAATTTCTGTGCCAGGTGGATTAGTTGCAATTTAAATTGGTGCAAATGTTAATTCTGTTGCATGCACTATATATGTTATAATCCAAAGAAAAGTGAATGACTATCAGATGCCAACTTGCAACAATTTTTTTGTGTTATTTAAATGATAAATTTATTGATTCACTATGTCTCATGTGAAAAAGAATTTTCAGAAGTTATAATGCTAAAATCAACAGATATTTCATGCATCTCTAAATCTCATAGTCATTTCTGATGTGAATATCTATTTGAAACCTTTATTTCAATATGAGTGGCCATAGAAGATTAAATTATTGCATTTCTAGTCAATTTTGGTGCGATATATTTTGCTCAAATTGACACATTTACTAAAGTACATATGCAATTTAATGTTGTTATAGTACTACGATTACATTTGAGTATAGGTTTTTATTTCCAATTACTGTAGTCATGTGTGACTAGAATGTTATTTTTTATTTATGAAATAGTAGATAATGATTTCAATGGCTAGCAAACAATATGATACAAAGTCACATTGCCCACCTTCATTTGCAATTTAATGTAGTTATAGCACTATGATTGCAATTGGTAGATGATTTTTTATTTATGGCATGGTAAATAATGCTTTCAATGACTAGCAAACACTATGATACAAAGCCACATTGGTGATCTTTGGTCATTGTTATTTGCGCAAAATAGATTATATATATATATCTATATATATATATATCGAGTAGCATTGAATGCAATGTTATTTTGTCGTTGTACACAAGCCCTATGTACCTTGCATAAATTGATGGCTACAATGCTATAAATGATACTATTAATAATGCAAATAATCCTACTTTTGAAAGCATTATGATTCTCATGTAGTCTCATTCTAATTATATCAATCTCTTAATGATCAATCGGTGATCACAAATACATTTGAACTATGTATAAGAAATGCATGAAGAAAAAGTATATAAAACTAATATGATTATTTTATTGTGCCATAAATCATAAAGAGACAATTGACATAGAAGAATTTTATAATCGTATATATAGCAAAAAAAAAAAAAAATTGGATAACAAAAACATTCCATAGGTATTTATGCAAAAAATAACAATGTGTGGTGTGTTTTATTGATCAAAACACTTACAATGTTTCTTTGGTGCTTCTTGCTACCTATAAATATGGATTGTTAGTTTTTCTAGTTGTCACTTTTTCCATTAACTCCATGCATTGTTTTTTTCCACCAATTATGTCCGTGTTTTGTTCCCATATGCACACACTAGCTATGATAGTCACTCCAAATGCTATGACGTGCATATGTCAAAATACTACAATTTTCATGTGTTAACCATAGCTATGCTAAATAAATTGGAACTATATTTATTTGCACCAAGCCTTAAAAAACAAATGCTACATTATGTTATGAACCTAAATACTTTACATTTTATTTGATATCATATTGTATTTATAATGAAACAACACCTTAGTAACTTAGACATGGTGCAGCTGATAACTTTATAGTAATAAGCATTTGAATATGTTTATTATTTCAATAAACTTTTGAATATGATTATTTTTTTAAGTAGCTTTCTGCTTGTTATTTTAAACTAAAGTTGTTTATTATAGAAATCTATATTGTAATTGGTTTTTGAAACTAATGTTTGGATTCTATTTGATTTATATGTTCTGAAAATAAAAAATAGAAATTGTCAAAAAAAAAATTACGGAATTTTGCAAGTTAAATATTTTGTTTTGAAATTTGTTAAAACGAGAGTAATGCTTTTATTGGTATAATTTTAAATTGTATAAATGTCTTTCATTTTAAATTATATTTCAATTGCAAATAATGCAACCTTCAAGGTTCCTTATGCCGATTTCGCCTACTCCTTTGTCATAATGCTAGGTACTCATTTTCAGAGTATTGTCAAACAAAAACCAAGAACAAAAGATAGTCACAAAGAAAATGTAGACTACATAATATATAATGTCTAATTTTTTTCTAGTATGATACCAGGTAATTGAACATTCAATGCAATCGATGCTCTTAATGCTATAAATCATTCTCACATTTAGATAAATTGTCATATTGTCTCAATATACTTCATGGAAATGAAAATTAGTTTTGTGTTGAAAGGATAAAAAATGCAAGAAATTGATCGCAAGTTATCTAGATTAAATTTACGTAGATTAGAGAATTTTTATTATTATCATGGTGACTATTTATTTGAATCATTTGTTTTTCTTCTTCACTTTCACTATACTTCAACTAAAATATGAAATGGAATTGTACACCACTTTTGACATTTATTATCTCATGGACATGATGATTCTTTGCATTTATTGCATGCAAAATTGAGTCCTTAATACCTTCAAGATCTTCATCATGTTAATGATATTAAAATGTACTTGGAAGGATCGTGTCAATCCAATTTAAGGGTTTAAATTAGATCATAAATTTAATTATCAATCTGTAATTCATGAACTTAGAAGCACACAAAAATCTATGGTTTAAAGACTAATTTTGAGTAATTAATGCTTTAACTAGCTTGATATCTTAAGCATTGTTACCGAGCAAACATCAAGCCCCCTTACAGGAGATGGACTCAGAAAGTGTCCATTGATGAAATCTATACTTTTAGACCATCAACTACTATCAATCAAATAATTGATTAACCAAATTTAAGCAATCCAATCACACATAAGCAATTTGACCAAAATGAGAAATTTTGACAATTTTAACCATTAAGAATGTAAGGAATATCAAGCTCGTTTATAGGGGGTCACTTAATAATACTTATTTTCAAGCATAAAAAAACAAATATTGTCAAATATAATTGAAATTCATAATAAATTAACACAATGAAATTGCAACAAACTAAAATAGCATACCATATAATTAAAAACAAGCGCACGGGCTAGGAAATGGGGGGCCTCCATGCTTTGCTTGCACACTTAAGTTGAAAACCAACTAAAAGAAATTGAATAATAGGCTAAGCATAATCCATCAAGAATAATGAAGAGATAAGGAAAGATGAATTAATTTACTTCAACCAGGTAGCAATATTTCATCAAACATAACATGACATAATATGTCTTTCTACCTCAAATCCTACATATTTATACAAGTGTTTTTGTAACGAAATGACTAAAAAATGCTCAAATGTTTACAAAAATCCTAAATTAAGGCTAACAAATCAAATTCATCCTTCTCATCACTAAAATTTGAGAGAAAACCCTCAAAATCCAACACTGCCCTAATTTTGTGCTCAAAACAAGGGATTTTCTGCATAAGTGGCCTAGTTTGACCAACGTTGATCGAGCATCTTCGTGAACCTTTTCAAGAGAAAAATATGAGTTTCACAATCCTTGTACAATGTTATTATCAAAAAAATTTCTTATTTTTCCCAATTTTCATGCATATATGAAAACCATGGAGCTATTATGAGAAGTTGCAACATCCCGTAATTACTACTAAAATTTTAATTTTAAAGAAAAAATTCATCAAAATTTAAATAATGTAAAGTAAATGACAACTGTACTAGATTTTATTAATTTCAAGGATTTCATGGATGAATATGGGAGTGGAAAAGGGTGAATGAAGATAAAAATGGCTTATGTGGCCAAAATATAACACAAAAAAGTGATTCTGATAAGATTGCATGCACCTTCTTCTATTTGTGCTCAATATATAACTATCTTATGGGGGGAATGTGTTTTGTATCAAATAGTTCTAAAAATGGTTGTTAGTTCCAGTCAATTTTTTTCTATTTACAAATGGCCAAACATATTTATGGTTTAATTCAGATATTGATGGATATCAATGTAATATTTTGCTACATAACCAAAATCCTACATGTGGAAATTTTGAGCCACTATCGTTACATAACACAATATATAGTGTAGATTCAATAAATAAATCAATTGGATCATGCATTTTTGCATACCAATTCTCACTTGGATAGTTTGACATATTGCCAATTGAGCAATCTTATTTGAACAAGGCTTCGATCTATCGATCAAATTTCAATGACTAATATGACTCTTTGTCAAGTCTATTTTCACACTTGAACCATGCTTTGATATGTATAATATGAAAAAAAAAATGGCACAAATGTCTTATAATTTTTTCATTTGTAATGACAACAGATCTACCAAATGCTTAAAACAACACCTGAATGCTAGAAACATTGAACAAGAGAAATGTATCAGTGATTTGCAAGCTTATATTATAAATTTATCAAATCCATATGCATATGTACATATAGAGGGATTTTTTTTTTCAATACAATGGATATGTGAACTATCTGATGTTAACATATATATCTAGAATATAGAAACAAAATATGTTTCCTTGAGATTCCATTCTTCAAAAAATTTCTCCAAAGTTTTGTACCTTATGCATGTACTAATATCTACATCACATGCACATTCCATGAAATTCTAGAAATTCAGAACGTTGAGAATATTAATCATAACAAAAAGACACCACAAGTGCTCCAAATAATCTCATAAAGAGAAAACTACAAGTCAATCTCAAATGTACCTTCTAGATATCTTGTTAGCAAAGAATCTAAGTTTACTAGATCTTGTACTCAATTAAAGAATTTTTTAATTAACAATATGTTGTGCTATACAACAACCCCCATTTATTTTTCATATATAGGGACCCTTTAGAAATAAATAGGAAAATACGTTTTAAAATTTCTTTTAAAAACACTTAAAAATAAAATTTCTGCCTAAAGCGCACCAATTATCACATATTTTATCCTTCAAAAAGAATCCTAAATCATAAAATATGTGAATTACGAAATGCGCTATTTAAAAATCCTTTCCAAAGAAATAAAAATATTTACTTTCCTTTTTCCGCATCGCACTTGATTTAGTTAAAACTTAAAGACACAAAGTAATATAATTTGCGACAACCGCAGACCCGACGAAGCGAATAAACTCGAAAATATAAATCCTTTTTCGCTATCGCATCCACTTTAAGCTTTCACAAATCACATCGTGCGTGAATTATAATATAGACATAAACATATCTTTTAAATCTTGTGATCTGCGATTTGCGCAGATCGCATTTCGCAACATTTATGAGACAATCACGAAATATTATAAGGAATCATTGCGATTTGCACATTTAATGATATCAGCATGTGCAAAGCAACTTATGTCATATCAAATTGAATTTCAGATCTTAACGGATTTAAACGATTGATAAGTATTGTGTGCCAAGTCATGTGAAGCCATGTTAAGCATTAAATTTTGAAATCATAAGGAATTATGAAGAGATGATTGATAAGATTGATAGTTTTTTGCGTGAGTTTGAAATAAATCCCTGATATATCTTTGTAATGCTCGTTATATGATATATTTCACTTTTATCTCAGGAAATCAATTATCGAGTTAAAAAAGTCAGAGATGAGTAAAAAGGGTAAAGAGGTGTCTCAAGCATCATCTTCAAAGGATACAGATATGCCTTCATTATTTTCAGACACTGTCTGTAACAAGGATTGTGGAATTTCTTCATGGGAAGCTATGTACAAACTTTTTGAGGATGAAGGACCAAAGGTGATAACAAAAACATCTATGACAGGTATTTTTTCCACCTATGGTGCAACCCTTTTCGACGTTGCATGCTCGTTTATTCACAAAATAACTGCGAGACCGAAGATTATGCCTTACATGGATATGATTAAGTGGGCATTTGAGAACTTAAATATTGAATATTGAGTTTTCAAGAATTCCAGAGGAGAGATTATGGGCTCTTTCAAAGCGGAAGATTTGACGGCCATGTATCATCTACCAGCTCCACAACAGAAGTATGATAATAGATATGTGAAAATGTTCAGAGTTAATCATCTAGATCTTATCAAATTCATCTATGAATGGAAAGACAATGAAGGGAAGTTGAAGTAGGACAAATCTGGTACGTACCCCATTACACAAATCCCTTATCGTTATTGCTATGCTGCTAGTATGTTGTGTAGGCTATTTTCCAAACCTGATAGCACTAGGTTCACTAGATATTGGGTTCCCTTAATTGACACAATCGTCAATTCATCCATCTTTAATTTGGAAGACCATTTATCAAATTATTTAGCCAAACATATTGCCGAATATAGGAATAAAAGGAGTGCTTCATCCCAAGAAAATTCACCCTTTTACATGTCTTCTTATGTTATGGATTCCATCTGTTTCACTTCTACATTTCCAATCATGGGTTGGAAATGGACCATTAAAAACCCTACCCCAATTCACATATACCATGAAGAACTCTGGGACTCTAAATTCCACCTACATTTCTACAAAGTCTGTTATGGAGTCAATTTTCCTATGTATCAAATGATTTTCAATGAAAATATCCCTAGGATTTCCAAAGAACTTATTAAATATATTCTTCCTACAGCTAGATGTTTTGCTGAAGAGAAATTCACATATGTTTGAGTATTTGGAAGTTTTTCTCTTCCACATGTTTTTCCATACTATTTTCCAGACAGATTGTTTGGGAGAGAGATAGCTTATCAGCTCATCAATGGTGTCACAAAATAGTTAAAAGATGATAAAAAGGCTATTTGGCCTTATTTCCCTCTATAATGCGACACCTTTTCTTTAGCTAATATCAGCCATACATACAAAGAGATTCCTAATATTCATATGTTAAATCTAGCATTCATGCCAGGAATATTATATGACCCTGATGATGTAATTAAAAATTACATGGCAAAGCTCAAAACAAAGCCTTTCATAAAAGAAGAAGACAAATTTTATGACTTCTTCCAAGGATTCGAAGATTTTTCTAATATTTTTAAAATCATTTCTAGTCAATCAAGTCAAGAAGAGGCTGAAGCCTTTCAGGTATATAGAAATGAGAGATTGAAAAATGTCCCTTTGAATTCGTTAGTTATTGAAGAAGAAAAACATACTCCAAGTGTCAGTATCGATGAAGAAATGATAAATGGCTCTGAAAATGAATCTGGTTAGTCTCAATAGCACTTTGATAAGTTAGATCAATCTGAGGATGAATATGAATCTACAAAAGCAAATTTGGAAATTGACTAAATTCTTCAAGAAATAGAGTTGCAAGAGAAAACAAAGAACAATGGCACTAAATAAAATTTAGAGTTAGTTCAAAAGGATCAGAGCATGGTAGATCAATCTAAATCATCTCAAGGTAAAGACCTGGTGAATGAATGGGAACAATTTTCCCAAGAAATAAAGAGTCCTAAAGAAAAGGTCAATACTGACCAAGCAACAATTTTTCTAATGCCAGAGCCTTCTCAGAAAATAGTTGAAACTGTCAACCCTCTACAGAGAATCCCAGCAACACAAAGTAAAGAAATCATTCTGGCTTACTCTGCAAATCAAATCATCCTACAGATTGAAGACATTCCATCATTGGATATTTTCTACAGTCCCAGCCATAGAGCTGTGGTTAAAAGGAATAAGAGAAAAATAATTGATGAGACAACTCCTAAAATGACAGATGAATCAGTTGATGTCCTTTGGAAGGATTCATTAGAGGATCCCACTAATCATCTAACTAAATTGTCACAATATGTAGGAGCTTATGCCACAACCACTATAGATAAGGCAATTTAAGTTACAACATAGTTGAAACAGAAAGATTCCAAAATACAGGAATTATAACATATGTTAGATGCAAAGAAATTCAAGACTACTGAACAAATCAGAGAAATTTCAGCACAGTTCCATAAAGATATTGAAAATCTTAATTTAGAACATCACGTAGAGCTTAAAGAGAAATAGACACAGCTGGAAAATGTCATGGCAGAGTTACATAATCAATCACAATCAGAAAAGTTCATTAAATAAGCACTTGAGATAAATTCTTTGATAAAGAAACAACAAAAACTATTTTGTCATAAAGCTGCTATGATTGATTCCTATTGTGATTCCAATAAAATAATGACTCAGCAATTTGCAATCCAAAAACTAGAATGTGAGAAACTTCAAAAGAAAATTGAAGAACACATTCAGTGGCAAGACTCAGATATGGGAAAGAAAAATAATCTACCACAAATATACAAGCTTCACAAAGAATTATTATTTACAGAATGGGAAGCATATATCATCCAAACAAAAAGAGCAACGACCAAGACATCCAACAAGTCAAGTGAGGTTATACAACTCTTATGTGACTAATTTTTTAAAATAGGACTTCTTGAAGAAAGAACGTCTGATGTGTTTTCCATAACAAAAGAAGTAGAATTAAAATGGACATATAGAGTAGAACAACAGGAAGAAATAATCAAGAAATTCAATAAGTTTGATCAGGAAAATTATTGGAATTTTCTGATCTAACGTTATCAACAGCAACAAAATCTTCTATTTCTCACAGAATTAGCCAAGAAGTCTCAGTCGAAAATCTCAAATGCTATCTTCAAGGACCAAATTCGATCATGAATTTCTCAACCATCTCAGCTCAATACAATGCTAGATATCTACCAACTTCATGATCACACATAAATTCATGATCCATAAAGTTAGGATTATCAGTTCTAAATTCCTAGATTATTGTTCAAGTTAAGTTTTAGAGAAAGGTTGTTTGAAACCTCCTCTACATTTTTGTAAATCATTTAATTAGTTTGTAGTTAGTTCTGGTTTTTAAAATCTTCCCATGCATTTAGAGAAGGGTCCAAGATTTTTTTAAGAATATTTGCAAATAATGCTTATTTATAAGTAAGTTTGTGAATCATGCCTTGATGAAGTAATGGAACACGACCTTTTTCAGTTATAAATATCATTTTGCTGAATCACTGTTGGTGTACTTCTGTATTCTTTGAACAACTCTTTGATTGAAGAATTGGATACGGCCTATTATCACTAATCCGATAAGAAGAAGTAATACACATTTGGTACTATTATCATGTATGTTATTTTTGTTTCTGAATGTTAGTGATGAACTCAGCTTTCATGAATCATATATAGAATTAATTATTTTTATCTAAAATATCAGATTCACTATTATACGATATAAAGATACGAATTAGTTATTTCATATATGGTCATCAGATAAATGCGATAAATCTTTCATTTTCTTTTTTTTTTAACTATTTTTTCAAAAGAATCATCTTACAAAGTTATAATTCTATTAAATCTGTGATGATTTCATCATCACAGATTGACTAGATATCTCTTTAGATCGCCTTTAAATATTATCCCCGGGTTAGATTAAATTTAATTCAAAGTTTTTCATTTAGAAATAAATTTATCTTAGTTTTTAGTAATTCATCACTGCAAAATGTTTTGAAAAGAAATCCCACAAATTATATTAAAAAACCCAAATCTAGGAAACTAGTCCCATCACACCCAATCGGAGCCGCCATCCCAAACGGAAAAGGAAATACTTTAAGGTCTGGATCGGGTGATTATCCCCCTTGTTGTTGCCACGAATTTCTGAGGCCTCAACATTTTTGGCACTAGAAGGAGTGCCTGATTATGAATGGCAGATAAATCTAAAATTCAAAACCCTCATAAGAGTTGATCTCCTCAAAAGCATTCTATGATTTCCCGATCACAATCTAGATCACCAACTCAGAAATCGGAAGTAGTAGAAACCTTTCCATCATCTCCTGAAGTATCACATTATCCACCTACTTCAGAAATCATTCCCGAATCTCCCGAATTTCAGTCTTTAATTCAGAAATTAGACGGAATATCTATTTCTACTGAAAAGCCTGTTAACCAAGAAACTTATGAGGAAAGTGTTACTTCTTTATTTAGAGAAACTAGTATTTTAACTTGATCTAAAAGTGAGAAGCTTGGAATTCACCATTTTGAGTTTCCATTAGAATATCATCACAAAAAAGTTTCTATATCGAGATCTAAGTCAGAAACAAGTGAATTCACATCAAATTTTCCTTCAATCATTCCTCCACATTCTTCCAATCAATCCACATCTTCTCTATCTTCCATTTATTCTACGCAAATAATCAGTGCTATCAAAAGTAGTACAATTTTAGTTTTAAGTTCTTCATTCATTACCCCTACTTTTGGATCTACTTGTACATATTCACAAAATCCAAATCCAGTTATGGCTAATCGACCTTGGACAAATCCTAGTGCTGTATTAATGGAAAATCCTAATCCTCTTCCAAATTATCCAGAAAAATGGTTACCTAAATATAATCCAGATGATGGTCTTCCTGCTGAAGAACACATCAATAATTCTATGTTACCCATGAATTTGAAAGGAATTTCTCATGAAGATGTTGTAATTAGATTACTTCCATACACTTTACAAGGATTTGTGAAATCCTAGTACATTTCTCTTCCAGCAGGATCACTTTCTGATTGGGAAATCTATGAACAATTTTTCCTTGCAAAATTTGGAGATGATAGGACTGTTGCATCCTTAATCAATGCCCTTTCCAATCTTAAAACGAATTCAGGTGAAAAGGTCAAATATTTCAACTCCAGATTTAATAGGTTATTAAATAAAATCCCAAATACTTCTAAACCTGTTTTTGAAGTACAAATATAATGGTATATTTCTTCTTTGCCTTCTAATATAGCTATTTTTGTAGATAGAGCTAATAAAGATACTCTTTTAGAAAACTTGAAAGAAGATCTCGCAGTAGAGAAAATAATCTTAGCATTAGAAAAATGATCAGAGACAAAAGAAAGTAAAACAAAGAAAGTGACATTTAGTCAAGATTCTAAAAAGAAAGTTTCAAAAGATCCATTTGATCTTGAAGGTCTTCAAAAAGTGCTAAAGACTATGTCAAATGATATGATTGATATAAAGAAACAAGTTGCTAATGTTGGCATGTGTTGTCCTTGATGGCAACTTAGTTGATGAAATAAGATGATTGGCAATATGAATGCAGAGTGTTGTTCTTGATGGCAACCTATCTGATGAAGTTGTACTTGATGATGTATCTACAATCAGTACAGAAGTTGCAGAAGAAAGAATCTCCAGTATGTGCAAGAAGAAGGTTAAACAAGGTGTGTCACAAAGCATACGCGGGTTTGTTTAGGGGAAGTCGCGTATGCACGCAAAAAAGATTGTTCCAAGTCGCGTATGCCTAATGGCACTCTAAACTTATAAAACCAGGGGGACTTACCATGTTATTGGCCCATTGTATTGAGCACTTGATTATATATTTGATCCTGTCCAGGAATACCATTGGTGTGGTGTGGTTTTGGCTCATGGTATTGTTAAAGGCTAAATCTATATAAGGAGAAGAAGATCATTGTGCAAGGGGCGCAAGTCTGGGCTTTGATGAATACTTAACTCTGAAGTTTATCTGTGTGGTTGAACTCTTTTCTTAATTGATAGATCTGAATCTATGATGCACCTATGAAGATGATGAAGGTTCAGAATCTCTAGATCTGAAATGATGAATCTCTAGGATGATCTAAAAGAAGTAATGAAGACTTGGTGCAAACCTGTTGAAGAAATTGAAGAAATCTGGGTAAGTTCATAAATCTGATATGTTCTTTAAAGTATATCTTTTATAGATGTATACGCGGGTCGTCTTCAGAGAAAGTGCGTATGGGTTGTGAAAATTAGATCTGTAATATGTTCAGATGTATCCGCGGGTTTATATGCATGAAAGCGCATATATACGTGGGACCAGAGAAAGGAAAGCGCGTATGAAAAACTAGGGTTTGCTGAAGTATGAAGTATGGAATGTCTGATTTGTTCTGCTGTGTTACTGCTATCTGTCAATGAGTTATAAGTATCAGTTTGATGTATGATTGAGCTTAAAAGTGTGGAGTGGGTCCAGTCTGAAAACATGATGAAAAGTGGCCTGCAAGTTGTTCTCTATTGAAGCTATTGGATCCAGTATAAAAATTTATGAAACGTGGTCCATAGAGGTGCTGAGGGTTGTAGCCTTCAGTCAAGGGGTTGTAGCTCCCTTCCAGGTGAGGCTGGTAAAGGAGAGCAGGGGGTCATAGCTCCCTTCCAGGAGAGGCTGGTAAACGAGCGCAGGTGGGTGCCTGCATACTGATATGATTCTGCACCAGTACATTGTTGTAAGATGTTTTCTTTATAATAAAATATTGAAGGATGAGACAACGGCAGCGGTGGTTTTCTCCCTACTTGGGTTTCCACCTAAAATCCTTGTGTTCATGTGTGATGCTTATGTGTGATGGTTTATTCTATTATTACTGCACATGCTTACTATTAACTAAACATCAGATGAATGAATGTTGCAAAAAACTAAGCTAAGAATTATCTGCATAATTATATCTTTGTTCATACGCGATTTTTATGAACGATATCTGCGTATATACGCTAGTTGGACTCAGAAAAGTAGCGTATGGGTCTTAGAGCATGAAAAAGTAAAATTTTTTGAGTATGTCCTAAATACTGATTCACCCCCCCCTCTCAGTATTTTTCCCAACAATTGGTATCAGAGCAGGTACTTCTGAAGGAGCTTGATCGCTTGAAGGAGATCCATTACAATGGGAAAGAAGCAACAGAAGAAGGCTACTCAAAGAAAGGAGATATCTCAGAAAACATGTGCAGCAGAAAATTAAGAAGATGAAACAGGTAGTGATTGTTGTTCTTGTGATATTCCTCTTTGTGCAAGCAATGGTGAAGATAGTTAAAATAATGCTATGGACCTAGAAGAAGTTATCAAAGATCAAAAAAGAATATTTAATGAGAGGGAATCTGCCTACAAAGATTTGATCTCTAGACTAAAAAGGATGTACGATAATGTATCCAATCAAAGTAAAGGACTTGAAGCAGAAATCATCTCCCTGAAAGAAGATCTCGAAGCATCGAATAATAAGAATAAGGAACTTCTACAATCATTTGAAGAAAAAGGACTTGAAGCTGAAATCATCTGACTCAAGAAAGATCTGGAAGATTCAAATAAGAAGAATGAAAGACTTGAAGCTGAAATCATCTCTCTCAAAGAAGATCTGGAAAAATCAAATAAGAAGAATGAAGAACTTGAAGCAAAAATCATCTCTCTCAAAGAAGATCCCGAAAAGAAGAATGAAGAACTTCTACAAACATTTGAAGAAAAAGAAAATGGGTTGAAAGAAGAGATTCTAAATCTGAATGAACAAGTAGAAGACGGAAGAAGGAAATAAGAAAGCATGAAGAAGCAATGCCAAAGCTTGGAGGTTGAGGTAAACATTCTCAAAGGTAAATTAGAAGAAAAGGATAAACTCTTGAGGTTTCATGATAGTACTAAGATTCTAGACAATATTCTTAGTAATCAAAGGTCTCCTTCTATTAAACTTGGTCTTGGCTTCCATGAAACTGTTAAAGGAGAATCTAGTTCACAAGGAAGTGCTAAAGATTCAAAGGATATCAATGCAAAATCTGAAGTGTTGAAAGAAACAAAAGGTCAATCGACAATCATGAACTCTCAAAGGAAATCATTCCCTCCTAACTATAGAAGCTTAAATAATGTTGAATGTTTTAAATGTCATAATTATGGGCATGTTGCAGCAAATTGCATAAGCATATTGTTTCAAACACAAACAAACAAATTCTACACAGAAAGGTACTCTGGTTTCTTTAAGGGATATTTTTTTTCATGTAGCAAGTATGGTCATAAAGCAATTGATTGCAATAGAAGGAAGAATAGAGAAACACACTATGATCTGTATGCTTACTTCTCTGGTCACATGAGATGTTATGCTTGTAACAAGTATGAACATGTGGAAAAAGAATGCAGGATGAACAGATATCAGAAGTTGGATAAATTCCAGCACACAATTAGAAAGTTCAAGAAAATTTTGAAAAAGAAGGAGGACCGGTCAGAAATGTAGGGAATTCTGACCCGCTTCTAAAAACTTACTTCTCTGAATGACTGCAGGACATATGTGAGATACATTATAGGATCAGTAATGTATCATCATAGGGGGAGCAATATATGATGATTCTCATGGTTAGTTTGGTTATTTTGGTTATGTTTATTTATGACAGAGCATCTGATGTGAAGAAGACAGGTACAGGTGATACAACTTCAGGGGGAGATGAAGGAATGTGAAGTTTTCAATGTTTCACTTTACATACGTGGGTTCGGTGAACTAAAGTCACGTATACACGCGAGTTACAGTGGAGACAGTTGTGTATTCACTTATGATAAGAAAATTTGTATAACAGCTGAAGATCAGGAGCACAGGTTTAGGGGGAGCATCAGTCTGACTACTAATGATTGTATTATTGGCACTATATCTACTTATTACTCAGTTCTAAATGATGATGAAATGATAAATGGTTTCTTATGATGAGATTATGGATGAGCCCTGATTGCTTTTTGCTGAAGAGTATCTTTTGTTTTCACACATGGATAAGATGGAAGTCTTGTGATTCAGAGATAAGGATAAATCATGCAGAGTTTGTTGGTGGTTGAGACCTCTCTTTATTCGTACACATGTTACATCATGATCATGATAAATCTTGAAGATCTTGGTGATATCAGATCACATGGATGATTTCTTGACACATATTGTTTATTATAGAACTTGTTCTAGTATGATAATTCCTCTTGAGAAGAATATGTTGATGCTGCAAAGAGTTTGAAGGCTTAGTTATGCTGTAACCATTGGATGATGCTTGAAGACACAACTACATTTTCCCATCTATCTGCTCTCATATATTCCAGGGAAGCATTCAAATATCTCAGAAAGAAGCTGAAAACTGTCTCTGCCTCTCAGAAGAGCAGATCTGATTAAACTCAGAAGATTAAATTGGATACGCGGGTTTCCTGAACGACAGTCGCATATATATGCGAGTTTATCCACAGAAATCCGCGTATGATTGGTTGCTAACAAATTTTGTTTGGGGTCAGCATTTCTCAGCACATCCGCAGTACTGTTCGATATCTCTGATGTTGTTTTATCTCTTATATTTCTGTTTTATTCTCTAATATTGGGTGAAGATGCCTTGATGATCTTCTGTTGAAAGTGATCAGGATGCACAAGCTAAGGGGGTGATGAAGGAGTAAACTGATGTACAGGCTCAGGGGGAGCATTAGCCTTGACTGAGTATTATGCATTATTGACATTGTGATTCTAAAATATGATCACCTTCTTGAAGTCCTTTTTGGTTTTGATTATAAAAATTGATATTTGTAATTTGATGTAAAGGTCATGTTGAGACCTATGATGTAAATTTGTAACATTCAATCGTGTAAGGATCTGTTCAAATTTGTAAACCCACTTGGTTGGGTAGTTGATTCAAATGTGTAAACCCTCTTGCTTGCTTATTTGAGTCTCTTTTGTAAATCCACTTGGTTGGATATTTGATGTAAGTATGAGTCCTTGGTGATAGGAAAGGTCATAGAGTCATGTACTTCATTGTAGAATATGTTTGAAGACTCAGCATGAACTCAGGGGGAGCATGGTCACTTCAGTACACATCAGATCTACAACGCTCTAGATGAGGAGAAAAACCTTGTGTTCGTTTTGATGCGCCCTTTTCCCTTGATGTCAGAGGGGGAGAATGACGTGGTGTTTGAATAGGGGGAGATTATCATGGTATCTATCTGATGAGGTGATCAAACACCATCGTGGTTGCCATCAAGTCCAAAGGGGGAGATTGTTGGCATGTGTTGTCCTTTATGGCAACTTAGTTGATGAAATAAGATGATTGGCAATATGAATGCAGAGTGTTGTCCTTGATGGAAACCTATCTGATGAAGTTGTACTTGATGATGTATCTACAATCAGTACAGAAGTTGTAGAAGAAAGAATCTCCAGTATGTGCAAGAAGAAGGTTAAACAAGGTATGTCACAAAGCATACACGAGTTTGTTTAGGGGAAGTCGCGTATACACGCGGAAAAGATCGTTCCAAGTCGCGTATGCCTAATGGCGCTCTAAACTTATAAAACCAGGGGGACTTACCATGGTATTGGCCCATTTTATTGAGCGCTTGATTATCTATTTGATCCCATCCAGGAATACCATTGGTGTGGTGTGGTTTTGGCTCATGGTATTGTTAAAAGCTAAATCTATATAAGGAGAAGAAGATCATTGTGCAAGGGGTGCAAGTCTGGGCTTTAATAAATACTTAACTCTGAAGTTTATCTGTATGGTTGAACTCTGTTATTAATTGATAGATCTAAATCTATGTTTCACCTATGAAGATGATGAAGGTTCAGAATCTCTAGATCTGAAATGATGAATCTCTAGGATGATCTAAAATAAGTAATGAAGACTTGGCGCAAACCTGTTGAAGAAATTGAAGAAATTTGGGTAAGTTCATAGATCTAATATGTTCTGCAAAGTTTATCTTTTATATATGTATACGCGGGTTTTCTTCAGAGAAAGCGCGTATGGGTTGTGAAAATTAGATCTGTAATATGTGCAGATGTATACACGGGTTTATATGAATCAAAGCGCGTATATACGTGGGACCAGAGAAAGGAAAGCGCGTATGAAAAACTAGGGTTTGCTGAAGTATGAAGTATGGAATGTCTAATTTGTTCTGTTGTGTTACTGCTATCTATCAATGAGTTATAAGTATCAGTTTGATGTATGATTGAGCTTAAATGTGTGGAGTGGGACCAGTCTGAAAAAATGATGAAAAGTGGCCTGCAAGTTGTGCTCTATTGAATCTGTTGGATCCAGTATGAAAATTGATGAAACGTGGTCCATAGAGGTGCTGAGGGTCGTAGCCTTCAGTCAAGGGGTTGTAGCTCCCTTTTAGGTGAGGCTGGTAAACGAGAGCAGGGGGTCGTAGCTCTCTTCCAGGAGAGGCTGGTAAACGAGTGCAGGTGGGTGCCTGCGTACTGGTATGAGTCTGCGCCAGTACATTGTTGTAAGATGTTTTTTTTATAGTAAAATATTGAAGGCTGAGACAACGACAGCGGTGGTTTTCTCCCTATTTGGGTTACCACCTAAAATCTTGGTGTTCATGTGTGATGCTTATGTGTGATGGTTTATTCTGTTATTACTGCACATGCTTACTGTTAACTAAACATCAGATGAATGAATGTTGCAAAAAAATAAGCTAAGAATTATCTGCATAATTAGATCTCTGTTCATACGCGAGTTTTATGAAGGATATCCACGTATATACGCTAGTTTGCCTCAGCAAAGTAGCGTATGGGTCTTAGAGCATGAAAAAGTAAAATTTTTTGAGTATGTCCTAAATACTGATTCACCCCGTCCCCTCTCAGTATTTTTCCCAACAATTGGTATCAGATTAGGTACTTCTAAAGGAGCTTGATCGCTTGAAGGAGATCCGTCACAATGGGAAAGAAGCAACAGAAGAAGGCTACTCAAAGAAATGAGATATCTCAGAAAACATGTGCAACAGAAAATGAAGAAGATGAAACAGGTAGTGATTCTTGATCTTGTGGTATTCCTCTTTGTGCAAGCAATGGTGAATATAGTGAAAATAATGCTATGGACCTAGAAGAAGTTATCAAAGATCAACAAAGAATATTTAATGAGAGGGAATCTGCCTACAAATATTTGATCTCTAGATTGAAAAGGATGTATGATAATGTATCCAATCAAAGTAAAGGACTTGAAGCAGAATTCATATCCCTGAAAGCAGATCTTGAAGCATCAAATAATAAGAATAAGGAACTTCTACAATCATTTGAAGAAAAAGGACTTGAAGCTGAAATTGTCTCGCTCAAGAAAGATCTGGAAGATTCAAATAAGAAGAATGAAAGACTTGAAGCTGAAATCATCTCTCTTAAAGAAGATCTAGAAAAATAAAATAAGAAGAATGAAGAACTTGAAGGAGAAATCATCTCTCTCAAAGAAGATCCAGAAAAGAAGAATGAAGAATTTCTACAAACATTTGAAGAACAAGAAAATGGGTCGAAAGAAGAGATTCTAAATATGAATGATCAAGTAGAAGATGGAAGAAGGAAAGAAGAAAGCATGAAGAAGCAATGCCAAAGCTTGGAGGTTGAGGTAAACATTCTCAAAGGTAAATTAGAAGAAAAGGATAAACTCTTGAGGTTTCATGATAGTACTAAGATTCTAGACAATATTCTTAGTAATCAAAGGTCTCCTTCTATTAAACTTGGTCTTGGCTTCCATGAAACCGTTAAAGGAGAATCTAGTTCACAAGGAAGTGCTAAAGATTCAAAGGATATCAATGCAAAATCTGAAGTGTTGAAAGAAACAAAAGGTCAACCGACAATCATGAACTCTCAAAGGAAATCATTCCCTCCTAAATATAGAAGCTTAAATAATGTTGAATGTTTTAAATGTCATAATTATGGGCATGTTGCAGCAAATTCTAGAAGTAGATTGTTTCAAACACAAACAAAAAAATTCTACACAGAAAGGTACTCTGGTTTCTTTAAGGGATATTATTTTTCATGCAGCAAGTATGGTCATAAAGCAGTTGATTGCAATAGAAGGAAGAATAGAGAAACACACTATGATCCGTATGCTTACTTCTCTGGTCACATGAGATGGTATGCTTGTAACAAGTATGGAAATGTGGAAAAATAATGCAGGATGAACAGATATGAGAAGTTGGATAAATTCCAGCACACAATTAGAAAGATCAAGCAAATTTGGAAAAAGAAGGAGGACTAGTCAGAAATGTAGGGAATTATGACCCGCTTCTAAAAGCTTACATCTCTGAATGACTACAGGAGTGATGTGAGATACATTATAGGATCAGTAATGTATCATCACAGGAGGAGCAATATATGATGATTCGCATGGTTAGATTGGTTATTCTGGTTATGTTTATTTCTGACAGAGCATCTGATGTGAAGAAGACAGGTACAAGTGGTACAACTTCAGGGGGAGATGAAGGAATGTGAAGTTTTCAATGTTTCACTTTACATACGCGGGTTCAATGAACTAAAGCCGCGTATAAACGCGAGTTACAGTGGAGACAGTCGCGTATTCACTTATGATAAGAAAATTTGTATAACAGCTGAAGATCAGGAGCACAGGTTTAGGGGGAGCATCAGTCTGACTACTAATGATTGTATTATTGGCACTGTATCTACTTATTACTCAGTTCTAAATGATGATGAAATGATACATGGTTTCTTATGATGAGATTATGGATGAGCGCTGATTACTTTTTGCTGAAGAGTATCTTTTGTTTTCACACATGGATAAGATGGAAGTCTTGTGATTCAAAGATAGGGATAAATCATGCAGAGTTTGTTGGTGGTTGAGACCTCTCTTTATTCATACACATGTTACATTATGATCATGATAAATCTTGAAGATCTTGGTGATATCAGATCACATGGATGATTGCTTGACACATATTATTTATTCTAGAACTTGTTCTAGTATGATAATTCCTCTTCACAAGAATATGTTGATGCTGCAAAAAGTTTGAAGGCTTGGTTATGCTATAACCATTGGATGACGCTTGAAGACACAAATACATTTTCCTATCTATTTTCTCTCATATATTTCAGGGAAGCATTCAAATATCTCAGAAAGAAGCTGAAAACTGTCTCTGAGTCTCAGAAGAGCAGATCTGATTAAACTCAGAAGATTAAATTGGATACGCGGGTTTCCTGAACGACAGTCGCGTATATACGCGGGTTTATCCATATAAATTTGCGTATGATTGGTTGCTGACAAATTTTGTTTGGGGTCAGCATTTCTCAGCACATCTGCAGTACTGTTCGATATCTTTGATGGTGTTTTAGCTCTTATATTTCTGTTTTATTCTCTGATATTGGGTGAAGATGCCTGGATGATATTCTGTTGAAAGTGATCAGGATGCACAAGCTAAGGGGGTGATGAAGGAGTAAACTGATGTACAGGCTTAGGGGGAGCATTAGCCTTGACTGAGTATTGTGCATTGTTGACATTGTGATTCTAAAATATGATCACTTTCTTGAAGTCCTTTTTGGTTTTGATTATAAAAAGTCATATTTTTAATTTGATGTAAAGGTCATGTTGAGACCTATGATGTAAATTTGTAACATTCAGTCATGTAAGGACCTGTTCAAATTTGTAAACCCACTTGGTTGGGTAGTTGAATCAAATGTGTAAACCCTCTTGCTTGGGTATTTGAGTCTCTTTTGTAAATCCACTTGGTTGGATATTTGATGTAAGTATGAGTCCTTGGTGATAGGAAAGGTCATAGAGTCATGTACTTCATTGTAGAATATGTTTAAAGACTCGGCATGAACTCAGGGGGAGCATGGTCACTTCAGTACACATCAGATCTACAATGCTCTACATGAGGAGAAAAACCTTGTGTTGGTTTTGATCCGCCCTTTGGCCTTGATGTCAAAGGGGGAGAATGACATGGTGTTTGAATAGGGGGAGATTGTCATGGTATCTATCTGATGAGGTGATGAAACACCATCGTGGTTGCCGTCAAGTCCAAAGGGGGAGATTGTTGGCATGTGTTGTCCTTGATGGCACCTTAGTTGATGAAATAAGATGATTGGAAATATGAATGCAGAGTGTTGTCCTTGATGGCAACCTATCTGATGAAGTTGTACTTGATGATGTATCTACAATCAGTACAGAAGTTGCAGAAGAAAGAATCTCTAGTATGTGCAAGAAGAAGGTTAAACAAGGTATGTCACAAAGCATACGCGGGTTTGTTTAGGGGAAGTCGCGTATGCACGCAGAACAAATCGTTCCAAGTCGCGTATGCCTAATGGCGTGCTAAACTTATAAAACTAAGGGGACTTACCATGGTATTGGCCCATTGTATTGAGCGCTTGATTATCTATTTGATCCCATCCAGGAATACCATTGGTGTGTTGTGGTTTTGGCTCATGGTATTGTTAAAGGCTAAATCTATATAAGGACAAGAAGATCATTGTGCAAGGGGTGCGAGTCTGGGCTTTGATGAATACTTAACTCTGAAGTTTATCTGTATGGTTGAACTTTGTTCTTAATTGATAGATCTGAATCTATGATGCACCTATGAAGATGATGAAGGTTCAGAATCTCTAGATCTGAAATGATGAATCTCTACGATGATCTAAAAGAAGTAATGAAGACTTGGCGCAAACCTGTTGAAGAAATTGAAGAAATCTGGGTAAGTTCATAGATTTGATATGTTCTGCAAAGTTTATCTTTTATAGATGTATACGTGGGTCGTCTTCAGAGAAATCGCGTATGGGTTGTGAAAATTAGATCCGTAATATGTGCAGATGTATACGTGGGTTTATATGCATGAAAGCGCGTATATACGCCGGACCAGAGAAATGAAAGCGCGTATGAAAAACTAGGGTTTGCTAAAGTATGAAGTATGGAATGTCTGATTTGTTCTGTTGTGTTACTGCTATCTGTCAATGAGTTATAAGTATCAGTTTGATGTATGATTGATCTTAAATGTGTGGAGTGGGTCCAGTCTGAAAACGTGATGAAAAGTGGCCTGCAAGTTGTGCTCTATTGAAGCTGTTGGATCCAGTATGAAAATTGATGAAACATGGTCCATAGAGGTGCTGAGGGTCGTAACCTTCAGTCAGGGGGTTGTAGCTCCCTTCCAGGTGAGGCTGGTAAAGGAGAGTAGGGGGTCATAGCTCCCTTCCAGGAGAGGCTGGTAAATGAGCGCAGGTGGGTGCCTGCGTACTGGTATGAGTCTGCGCCAGTATATTGTTGTAAGATGTTTTCTTTATAATAAAATATTAAAGGCTGAGACAATGGCAGCAGTGGTTTTCTCCTGACTTGGGTTTCCACCTAAAATCCTGGTGTTCATGTGTGATGCTTATGTGTGATGGTTTATTCTATTATTAGTGCACATGCTTACTGTTAACTAAACATCATATGAATGAATGTTGCAAAAAAATAAGCTAAGAATTATCTGCATAATTAGATCTCTGTTCATACGTGATTTTTATGAAGGATATCTGCGTATATACACTAGTTGACCTCAGCAAAGTAGCGTATGGGTCTTAGAGCATGAAAAAGTAAAAAAAATTGAGTATGTCCTAAATACTGATTCACCCCCCCCCCCCCTCTCAGTATTTTTCCCAACAATTGGTATCAGAGCAGGTACTTCTAAAGGAGCTTGATCGCTTGAAGGAGATCCGTTACAATGGGAAAGAAGCAACAGAAGAAGGCTACTCAAAGAAAGGAGATATCTCAGAAAACATGTGCGGTAGAAAATGAAGAAGATGAAATAGGTAGTGATTGTTGTTCTTGTGATATTCCTCTTTGTTCAAGCAATGGTGAAGATAGTGAAAATAATGCTATGGACCTAGAAGTAGTTATCAAAGATCAACAAAGAATATTTAATGAGAGGGAATCTTCCGACAAATATTTGATCTATAGACTGAAAAGGATGTACGATAATGTATCCAATCAAAGTAAAGGACTTGAAGCAAAAATCATCTCCCTGAAATCAGATCTTGAAGCATCAAATAATAAGAATAAGGAACTTCTACAATAATTTGAATAAAAAGGACTTGAAACTGAAATCGTCTCGCTCAAGAAAGATCTGGAAGATTCAAATAAGAAGAATGAAAGACTTGAAGCTAAAATCATCTCTCTCAAAGAAGATCTGGAAAAATCAAATAAGAAGAATGAAGAACTTGAAGCAGAAATCATCTCTCTCAAAGAAGATCCGGAAAAGAAGAATGAAGAACTTCTACAAACATTTCAAGAACAAGAAAATGGGTTGAAAGAATAGATTCTAAATCTGAATGATCAAGTAGAAGACGGAAGAAGGAAATAAGAAAGCATGAAGAAGCAATGCCAAAGCTTGGAGGTTGAGGTAAACATTCTCAAAGGTAAATTAGAAGAAAAGGATAAACTCTTGAGGTTTCATGATAGTACTAAGATTATAGACAATATTCTTAGTAATCAAAGGTCTCCTTCTATTAAACTTGGTATTGGCTTCCATGAAACTATTAAAGGAGAATCTAGTTCACAAGGAAGTGCTAAAGATTCAATGGATATCAATGCAAAATCTGAAGTGTTGAAAGAAACAAAAGGTCAACCGACAATCATGAATTCTCAAAGGAAATAATTCCCTCCTAACTATAGAAGCTTCAATAATGTTGAATGTTTTAAATGTCATAATTATGGGCATGTTGCAGCAAATTGCAGAAGAAGATTGTTTCAAACACAAACAAATTTTTTTTACACAGAAAGGTACTCTGGTTTCTTTAAGGGATATTGTTTTTCATGTAGCAAGTATGGTCATAAAGCAGTTGATTGCAATAGAAGGAAGAATAGAGAAACACACTATGATCCGTATGCTTACTTCTCTAGTCACATGAGATTTTATGCTTGTAACAAGTATGGACATGTGGAAAAATAATGCAGGAAGAACAGATATGAGAAGTTGGATAAATTCCAGCACACAATTAGAAAGTTCAAGCAAATTTGGAAAAATAAGGAGGACCGGTCAGAAACGTAGGGAATTCTGACCCGCTTCTAAAATCTTACTTCTCTGAATGACTTCAGCAGAGATGTGAGATACATTATAGGATTAGTAATGTATCATCACAGGGGGAGCAATATATGATGATTCTCATGGTTAGTTTGGTTATTCTGGTTATGTTTATTTCTGATAGAGCATCTGATGTGAAGAAGACAGGTACAGGTGGTACAACTTCAGGGGGAGATGAAGGAATGTGAATTTTTCAATGTTTCACTTTACATACGTGGGTTCAGTGAACTAAAGATGCGTATACACACGAGTTACAGTGGAGACAGTCACGTATTCACTTATGATAAGAAAATTTGTATAACAGCTGAAGATCAGGAGAACAGGTTTAGGGGGAGCATCAGTCTGACTACTAATGATTGTATTATTGGCATTGTATCTACTTATTACTCAGTTCTAAATGATGATGAAACGATACATGGTTTCTTATGATGAGATTATGGATGAGCTCTGATTGCTTTTTGCTGAAGAGTATATTTTTTTTTCACACATGGTTAAGATGGAAGTCTTGTGATTCAGAGATAAGGATAAATCATGCAAAGTGTGTTGGTGGTTGAGAGCTCTCTTTATTCGTACACATGTTACATCATGATCATGATAAATCTTGAAGATCTTGGTGATATCAGATCACATGGATGATTGGTTGACACACATTTTTTATTATAGAAGTTGTTCTGGTATGATAATTCCTCTTGAGAAGAATATGTTGATGCTGCAAAGAGTTTGAAGGCTTGGTTATGCTGTAACCATTGGATGACGCTTGAAAACACAACTACATTTTCCTATCTATCTGCTCTTATATATTCCAGGGAAGCATTCAAATATCTCAGAAAGAAGCTGAAAACTTTGTCTGCCTCTCAGAAGAGCAGATCTGATTAAACTCAGAAGATTAAATTGGATACGGGAGTTTCCTGAACTACAGTCACGTATATACGCAAGTTTATCCATAGAAATCTGCGTATGATTGGTTGTTGACAAATTTTTTTTGGGGTCAGCATTTCTCAGCACATGTGCAGTACTGTTCGATATCTCTGATGATGTTTTACCTCTTATATTTTTGTTTTATTCTCTGATATTAGGTGAAGATGCCTTGATGATCTTCTATTGAAAGTGATCAAGATGCAGAAGCTAAGGGGGTGATGAAGGAGTAAACTAATGTACAGGCTCAGGGGGAGCATTAGCCTTGACTGAGTATTATGCATTGTTGACATTGTGATTCTAAAATATGATCACTTTCTTGAAGTCCTTTTTGTTTTTGATTATAAAAATTCATATTTCTAATTTGATGTAAAGGTCATGTTGAGACCTATGATGTAAATTTGTAACATTCAGTCATGTAAGGACCTGTTCAAATTTGTAAATCCACTTGGTTGGGTAGTTGAGTCAAATGTGTAAACCCTCTTGCTTGGGTATTTGGGTCTCTTTTGTAAATCCACTTGGTTGGATATTTGATGTAAGTATGAGTCCTTGGTGATAGGAAAGGTCATAGAGTCATGTAATTCATTGTAGAATATGTTTGAAGACTCAGCATGAACTCAGTGGGAGCATGGTCACTTCAGTACACATCAGATCTACATCGCTCTACATGAGGAGAAAAACCTTGTGTTGGTTTTGATATGCCCTTTGCCCTTGATGTCAAAGGGGGAGAATGACATGGTGTTTGAATAGGCGGAGATTATCATGGTATCTATCTGATGAGGTGATCAAACACCATCGTGGTTGCCATCAAGTCCAAAGGGGGAGATTGTTGGCATGTGTTGTCCTTGATGGCAACTTATTTGATGAAATAAGATAATTGGAAATATGAATGTAGAGTGTTGTCCTTGATGGCAACTTATCTGATGAAGTTTTACTTGATGATGTATCTACAATCAGTACAAAAGTTGCAGAAGAAAGAATCTCTAGTATGTGTAAGAAGAAGGTTAAAAATGGTATGTCACAAAGCATACGCGGGTTTGTTTAGGGGAAGTCACGTATACACGTGGAAAATATCGTTCCAAGTCACGTATACCTAATGGCGCTCTAAACTTATAAATCCAGGGGGACTTACCATGGTATTGGCCCATTGTATTGAGCGCTTGATTATCTATTTTATCCCGCCCAGGAATACCATTGGTGTGGTGTGGTTTTGGCTCATGGTATTGTTAAAGGATAAATCTATATAAGGAGAAGAAGATCATTGTGCAAGGGGTGCAAGTCTGGGCTTTGATGAATACTTAACTCTGAAGTTTATCTGTATGGTTGAACTCTGTTCTTAATTGATAGATTTGAATCTATGATGCACCTATGAAGATGATGAAGGTTCAGAATCTCTAGATCTGAAATGATGAATCTCTAGGATGATCTAAAAGAAGTAATGAAGACTTGGCGCAAACCTGTTGAAGAAATTGAAGAAATCAGGGTAAGTTCATAGATCTGATATGTTCTGCAAATTTTATCTTATATATATGTATACGCGGGTCGTCTTCAGAGAAAACGCGTATGGGTTGTGAAAATTAGATTTGTAATATGTGCAGATGTATACGTGGGTTTATATGCATGAAAGCGCTTATATACGCGGGACTAGAGAAAGGAAAGTGCGTATGAAAAACTAGGGTTTGATGAAGTATGAAGTATGGAATGTCTGATTTGTTCTGTTGTGTTACTGCTATCTGTCAATGAGTTATAAGTATCAGTTTGATGTATGATTGAGCTTAAATGTGTGGAGTGGGTCCATTCTAAAAACATGATGAAAAGTGGCCTGCAAGTTGTGCTCTATTGAAGCTGTTGGATCCAGTATGAAAATTGATGAAACGTGGTCCATAGAGGTGCCGAGGGTCGTAGCCTTCAGTCAGGGGGTTGTAGCTCCCTTCCACGTGAGGCTGGTAAAGGAGAGCAAGGGGTTGTCGCTCCCTTCCAGGAGAGGCTGGTAAACGAGCACAGGTGGGTGCCTGCATACTGGTATGAGTTTGCGCCAGTACATTGTTGTAAGATGTTTTCTTTATAATAAAATATTGAAGGCTGAGACAACGACAGCGGTGGTTTTCTCCCGACATGGGTTTCCACCTAAAATCCTGGTGTTCATGTGTGATGGTTTATTATTTTATTACTGCACATGCTTACTGTTAACTAAACATCAGATGAATGAATGTTACAAAAAAATAAGCTAAGAATTATCTGCATAATTAGATCTTTGTTCATACGCAAGTTTTATGAAGGATATCCGCATATATATGCTAGTTGGCCTCATCAAAGTAGCGTATGGGTCTTAGAGCATGAAAAAGTAAAAAAATTTTAGTATGTCCTAAATACTGATTCACCCCCCTCTCAGTACTTTTCCCAACAATTGGTATCAGAGCAGGTACTTCTGAAGGAGCTTGATCGCTTGAAGGAGATCTGTCACAATGGGAAAGAAGCAACAGAATAAGGCTACTCAAAGAAAGGAGATATCTCAGAAAACATGTGCAGCAGAAAATGAAGAAGATGAAACAGGTAGTGATTGTTGTTCTTGTGATATTCCTCTTTGTGCAAGCAATGGTGAAGATAGTGAAAATAATGCTATGGACCTAGAAGAAGTTATCAAAGATCAACAAAGAATATTTAATGAGAAGGAATCTGCCTACAAAGATTTGATCTCTAGACTGAAAAGGATGTATGATAATGTATCCAATCAAAGTAAAGGACTTGAAACATAAATCATCTCCCTAAAAGAAGATCTCGAAGCATCAAATAATAAGAATCAGGAACTTCTACAATCATTTGAAGAAAAAGGACTTGAAGCTGAAATTGTCTCGCTCAAGAAAGATCTGGAAGATTCAAATAAGAAGAATGAAAAACTTGAAGCTGAAATCATCTCTCTCAAAGAAGATCTGGAAAAATCAAATAAGAAGAATGAAGAACTTGAAGCAGAAATCATCTCTCTCAAAGAAGATCCAGAAAAGAAGAATGAAGAACTTCAACAAACATTTGAAGAACAAGAAAATGGGCTGAAAGAAGAGATTCTAAATCTGAATGATCAAGTAGAAGACAGAAGAAGGAAAGAAGAAAGCATGAAGAAGCAATGCCAAAGCTTGGAGGTTGAGGTAAACATTCTCAAAGGTAAATTAGAAGAAAAGGATAAACTCTTGAGGTTTAATGATAGTACTAAGATTCTAGACAATATTCTTAGTAATCAAAGGTCTCCTTCTATCAAACTTGTTCATGGATTCCATGAAACTGTTAAAGGAGAATCTAGTTGACAAGGAAGTGCTAAAGATTCAAAGGATATCAATGCAAAATCTGAAGTGTTGAAAGAAACAAAAGGTCAACCGACAGTCATGAACTCTCAAAGGAAATCATTCCCTCCTAACTATAGAAGCTTCAATAATGTTCAATGTTTTAAATGTCATAATTATGGGCATGTTGCAGCAAATTGCAGAAGCAGATTGTTTCAAACACAAACAAACAAATTCTACATAGAAAGGTACTCTGGTTTCTTTAAGGGATATTGTTTTTAATGCAGCAAGTATGGTCATAAAGCAGTTGATTGCAATAGAAGGAAGAATAGAGAAACACACTATGATCCGTATGCTTACTTCTCTGGTCACATGAGATGTTATGCTTGTAACAAGTATGGACATGTGGAAAAATAATGCAGGATGAACAGATATGAGAAGTTGGATAAATTCCAGCACACAATTAGAAAGTTCAAGCAAATTTGGAAAAACAAGGAGGACCGGTCAGAAACGTAGGGAATTCTGACCCGCTTCTAAAAGCTTACTTATCTGAATGACTTCAGGAGAGATGTGAGATACGTTATAGGATCAGTAATGTATCATCACAGGGGGAGCAATATATGATGACTCTCATGGTTAGTTTGGTTATTCTGGTTATGTTTATTTCTAACAGAGCATCTGATGTGAAGAAGACAGGTACAGGTGGTACAACTTCAGGGGGAGATGAAGGAATGTGAAGTTTTCAATGTTTCACTTTACATACGTAGGTTCAGTGAACTAAAGCCGTGTATACACGCGAGTTACAGTGGAGACAGTCACGTATTCACTTATGATAAGAAAATTTGTATAACAGCTGAAGATCAATAGAACAGGTTTAGGGGGAGCATCAATATGACTACTAATGATTGTATTATTGGCACTGTATCTACTTATTACTCAATTCTAAATTATGATGAAATGATACATGGTTTCTTATGATGAGATTATGGAAGAGCCCTGATTTCTTTTTGCTGATGACTATCTTTTGTTTTCACACATGGATAAGATGGAAGTCTTGTGATTCAGAGATAAGGATAAATCATGCAAAGTTTTTTGGTGGTTGAGACCTCTCTTTATTCGTACACATGTTACATCATGATCATGATAAATCTTGAAGATCTTGGTGATATCAGATCACATGGATGATTGGTTGACACATATTTTTTACTATAGAAGTTGTTCTGGTATGATAATTCCTCTTGAGAAGAATATGTTGATGCTGCAAAGAGTTTGAAGGCTTGGTTATGCTGTAACCATTGGATGATGCTTGAAGCCACAACTAGATTGTCCTATCTATCTGCTCTCATATATTCCAGGGAAGCATTCAAATATCTCAGAAAGAAGCTGAAAACTGTCTCTGCCTCTCAGAAGAGTAGATCTGATTAAACTCAGAAGATTAAATTGGATACGCGGGTTTCCTGAACGACAGTCGTGTATATACACGAGGTTATCCACATAAATTCGCGTATGATTGGTTGCTGACAAATTTTGTTTGGGGTCAGCATTTCTCAGCACATCTGCAGTACTGTTCGATAACTCTGATGCTGTCTTAGCTCTTATATTTCTGTTTTATTCTCTAATATTGGGTGAAGATGCCTTGAAGATCTTCTGTTGAAAGTGATCAGGATGCAGAAGCTAAGGGGGTGATGAAGGAGTAAACTAATGTATAGGCTCAGGAGGAGCATTAGCCTTCATGGAGTATTATGCATTGTTGACATTGTGATTCTAAAATATTATCACTTTCTTGAACTCCTTTTTGGTTTTGATTATAAAAAGTCATATTTGTAATTTGATGTAAAGGTCATGTTGAGATCTATGATCTAAATTTGTAACATTCAGACATGTAAGGACCTGTTCAAAATTTTAAACCCACTTGGTTGGGTAGTTGAGTCAAATGTGTAAACCCACTTGCTTGGGTATTTGAGTCTCTTTTGTAAATCGACTTGGTTGGATATTTGATGTAAGTATGAGTACTTGGTGATAGGAAAGGTCATAGAGTCATGTAATTCATTATAGAATATGTTTGAAGACTCAGCATGAACTCAGGGGGAGCATGGTCACTTCAGTACACATCAGATCTACAACGCTCTACATGAGGAGAAAAACCTTTTGTTGGTTTTGATCCGCCCTTTGCCCTTGATGTCAAAGGGGGAGAATGACATGGTGTTTGAATAGGGGGAGATTATCATGGTATCTATATGATGAGGCGATCAAACACCATCGTGGTTGCCATCAAGTCCAAAGGGGGAGATTGTTGGCATGTCTTGTCCTTGATGGCAACTTAGTTGATGAAATAAGATGATTGGCAATATGAATGCAGAGTGTTGTCCTTGATGGCAACCTATCTGATGAAGTTTTAATTGATGATGTATCTAAAATCATTACAGAAGTTGCAGAAGAAAGAATCTCTAGTATGTGCAAGAAGAAGGTTAAACAAGGTATGTCACAAAGCATACGCGGGTTTGTTTAGGGGAAGTCACTTATGAACGCGGAAAAGATCATTCCAAGTCGTGTATGCCTAATGTCGCTCTAAACGTATAAAACCAGGGGGACTTACCATGGTATTGGCCCATTGTATTGAGCGCTTGATTATCTATTTGATCTCGTCCAGGAATACCATTGGTGTGGTGTCGTTTTGGCTCATGGTATTGTTAAATGCTAAATCTATATAAGGAGAAGAAGATCATTGTGCAAGGGGTGAGAGTCTGGGCTTTGATGAATACTTAACCCTGAAGTTTATCTGTATGGTTGAAATCTATTCTTAATTGATAGATCTGAATCTATGATGCACCTATGAAGATGATGAAGGTTCAGAATCTCTAGATCTGAAATGATAAATCTCTAGGATGATCTGAAAGAAGTAATGAAGACTTGGCGCAAACCTGTTGAAGAAATTGAAGAAATTTGGGTAAGTTCATAGATCTGATTTGTGTTGCAAAATTTATCTTTTATAGATGTATATGTGGGTCGTGTTTAGAGAAAGCGTGTATGGGTTGTGAAAATTAGATCTGTAATATGTGCAGATGTATACGTGGGTTTATATGCATGAAAGCGCGTATATACGCGGGACCAAAGAAAGGAAAGCGCGTATGAAAAACTAGGGTTTGTTGAAGTATGAAGTATGGAATGTCTGATGTGTTCTGTTGTGTTAATGCTATCTCTCAATGAGTTATAAGTATCAGTTTGATGTTTGATTGAGCTTAAATGTGTGGAGTGGGTCTAGTCTGAAAACATGATGAAAAGTGGCCTGTAAGTTGTGCTCTATTGAAGCTGTTGGATCCAGTATGAAAATTGATGAAACGTGGTCCATAGAGGTGCTAAGGGTCGTAGCCTTCAGTCAGGGGGTTGTAGCTCCCTTCCAGGTGAGGCTGGTAAACGAGAGCAGGGGGTCATAGCTCCCTTCTAGGAGAGGCTGGTAAACGAGCGCAGGTGGGTGCCTGCGTACTGGTATGAGTCTGCACCATTACACTGTTGTAAGATGTTTTCTTTATAATAAAATATTGAAGGCTGAGACAACGACAACGGTGGTTTTCTCCTGGCTTGGGTTTCAACCTAAAATCATGGTGTTCATGTGTGATGCTTATGTGTGATGGTTTATTTTTTTATTACTGCACATGCTTACTGTTAACTAAACATCAGATGAATGAATGTTGCAAAAAACTAAGCTAAGAATTATCTGCATAATTAGATCTCTGTTCATACATGAGTTTTATGAAGGATATCGACGTATATACGCTAGTTGGCCTCAGCAAAGTAGTGTATGGGTCTTAGAGCATGAAAAAGTAAAAAAATTTTAGTATGTCCTAAATATTGATTCACCCCCCCCCCTTTCAGTATTTTTCCGAACAATTGGTATCAGAGCAGGTACGTCTGAAGGAGCTTGATCGCTTGAAGGAGATCCGTCACGATGGGAAAGAAGCAACAGAAGAAGGCTACTCAAGGAAAGGAGACATCTCAGAAAACATGTGCAGTAGAAAATGAAGAAGATGAAATAGGTAGTGATTTTTGTTCTTGTGATATTCCTCTTTGTGCAAGCAATGGTGAAGATAGTGAAAATAATGCTATGGACCTAGAAGAAGTTATCAAATATCAACAAAGAATATTTAATGAGAGGGAATCTGCCTACAAAGATTTGATCTCTAGACTGAAAAGGATGTACAATAATGTATCCAATCAAAGTAAAGGACTTGAAGCAGAAATCATCTCCCTGAAAGCAGATCTCGAAGCATCAAATAATAAGAATAAGGAACTTCTACAATCATTTGAAGAAAAAGGACTTGAAGCTAAAATCGTCTCACTCAAGAAAGATCTGGAAGATTCAAATAAAAAGAATGAAAGACTTGAAGCTGAAATCATCTCTCTCAAAGAAGATCTGGAAAAATCAAATAAGAAGAATGAAGAACTTGAAGCAGAAATCATCTCTCTCAAAGAAGATCCGGAAAAGAAGAATGAAGAACTTATACAAACATTTGAAGAACAAGAAAATGGGTTGAAAGAAGAGATTCTAAATCTGAATGATCAAGTAGAAGATGGAAGAAGGAAAGAAGAAAGCATGAAGAAGAAATGCCAAATCTTGGAGGTTGAGGTAAACATTCTCAAAGGTAAATTAGAAGAAAAGGATAAAATCTTGAGGTTTCATGATAGTATTAAGATTCTAGACAATATTCTTAGTAATCAAAGGTCTCCTTCTATTAAACTTGGTCTTGGCTTCCATGAAACCGTTAAAGGAGAATCTAGTTCACAAGGAAGTGCTAAAGATTCAAAGGATATCAATGCAAAATCTGAAGTGTTGAAAGAAACAAAAGGTCAACCGACAATCATGAAATCTCAAAGGAAATCATTCCCTCCTAACTATAGAAGCTTCAATAATGTTGAATGTTTTAAATGTCATAATTATGGGCATGTTGCAACAAATTGCAGAAGCAGATTGTTTCAAACACAAACAAACAAATTCTACACAGAAAGGTACTCTGGTTTCTTTAAGGGATATTGTTTTTCATGTAGCTAGTATGGTCATAAAGCAGTTGATTGCAATAGAAGGAAGAATAGAGAAACACACTATGATCTGTATGATTACTTCTCTGGTCACATGAGATGTTATGCTTGTAACAAGTATGGACATGTGGAAAAAGAATGCAAGATGAACAAATATGAGAAGTTGGATAAATTCCAGCACACAATTAGAAAGTTCAAGCAAATTTGGAAAAAGAAGGAGGACCGGTCAGAAATGTAGGGAATTCTGACCCGCTTCTAAAAGCTTACTTCTCTGAATTACTGCAGGAGAGATGTGAGATACATTATAGGATCAGTAATGGATCATCACAGGGGCAGCAATATATGATGATTCTCATGGTTAGTTTGGTTATTCTGGTTATGTTTATTTCTGACAGAGCATCTGATGTGAAGCAGACAGGTACAGGTGGTACAACTCCAGGGGGAGATGAAGGAATGTGAATTTTTCAATGTTTCACTTTACATACATAGGTTCAGTGAACTAAGGCCGCGTATACATGCGAGTTACAGTGGAGATAGTCACGTATTCACTTATGATAAGAAAATGTGTATAACAGCTGAAGATGAGGAGCACAGGTTTAGGGGGAGCATCAGTCTGACTACTAATGATTGCATTATTGGCACTGTATCTACTTATTACTTAGTTCTAAATGATTATGAAATGATACATGGTTTCCTATGATGAGATTATGGATGAGCCCTGATTTCTTTTTGCTGAAGAGTATCTTTTGTTTTCACACATGGATAAGATGGAAGTCTTGTGATTCAGAGATAAGGATAAATCATGCCGAGTTTTTTGGTGGTTGAGACCTCTCTTTATTTGTACACATGTTACATCATGATCATGATAAATCTTGAAGATCTTGGTGATATCAGATCACATGGATGATTGCTTGACACATATTGTTTATTATAGAAGTTGTTCTGGTATGATAATTCCTCTTGAGAAGAATATGTTGATGCTACAAAGAGTTTGAAGGCTTGGTTATGCTGTAACCATTGGACAACGCTTGAAGACACAACTACATTGTCCTATCTATCTGCTCTCATATATTCCATAGAAGCATTCAAATATATCAGAAAGAAGCTGAAAACTCTCTCTGCCTCTTAGAAGAGAAGATCTGATTATACTCAGAAGATTAAATTGGATACGCGGGTTTCCTGAACGATAGTCGTGTATATATGTGATTTTATCCACAGAAATCCGTGTATGATTGGTTGCTGACAAATTTTGTTTGGGATTAGCATTTCTCAACACATCTGTAGTACTGTTCGATATCTTTGATGTTGTTTTAGCTCTTATATTTCTATTTTATTCTCTGATATTGGGTGAAGATGCCTTGATGATCTTCTGTTGAAAGTGATCAGGATGCACAAGCTAAGAGGGTGATGAAGGAGTAAACTGATGTACAGGCTCAGGGGGAGCATTAACCTTGACTGAGTATTATGCATTGTTGACATTGTGATTCTAAAATATGATCACTTTCTTGAAGTCCTTTTCGGTTTTGATTATAAAAAGTCATATTTGTAATTTGATGTAAAGGTCATGTTGAGACCTATGATGTAAATTTGTAACATTTAGTCATGTAAGGACCTGTTCAAATTTGTAAACCCACTTGGTTGGGTAGTTGAGTCGAATGTGTAAACCCTCTTGCTTGGGTATTTGAGTCTCTTTTGTAAATCCACTTGGTTAGATATTTGATGTAAGTATGAGTCCTTGGTGATAGGAAAGGTCATAGAGTCATGTAATTCATTGTAGAATATGTTTGAAGACTCAACATGAACTCAGGGGGAGCATGGTCACTTTAGTACACATCAGATCTACAACGCTCTAGATGAGGAGAAAAACCTTGTGTTGGTTTTGATCCGCCCTTTGCCCTTGATGTCAAAGGGGGAGAATGACATGGTGTTTGAATAGGGGGAGATTATCATGGTATCTATATGATGAGGTGATCAAAAACCATCGTGGTTGCCATCAAGTCCAAAGGGGGAGATTTTTGGCATGTGTTGTCCTTGATGGCAACTTAGTTGATGAAATAAGATGATTGACAAGATGAATGCAGAGTGTTGTCCTTGATGGCAACCTCTCTGATGAAGTTTTACTTGATGATGTATCTACAATCAGTACAGAAGTTGTAGAAGAAAGAATCTCCAGTATGTGCAAGAACAAGGTTAAACAAGGTATGCCACAAAGCATACGTAGGTTTGTTTAGGGGAAGTCGCGTATGCACACGGAAAAGATCGTTCCAAGTCGCATATGCCTAATGGCGCTCTAAACTTATAAAACCAGGGGGACTTACCATGGTATTGGCCCATTGTATTGAGTGCTTGATTATCTATTTGATCCCGTCCAGGAATACCATTGGTGTGTTGTGGTTTTGGCTCATGGTATTGTTAAAGGCTAAATCTATATAAGGAGAAGAAGATCATTCTGCAAGGGGTGCAAGTCTGGGCTTTGATGAATACTTAACTCTGAAGTTTATCTATATGGTTGAACTCTGTTCTTAATTTATAGATATGAATCTATGATGCACCTATGAAGATGATGAAGATTGAGAATCTCTAGATCTGAAATGATGAATCTCTAGGATGATCTAAAAGAAGTAATGAAGACTTGGCGCAAACCTGTTGAAGAAATTGAAGAAATCTAGGTAAGTTCATAGATCTGATATGTTCTGCAAAGTTTATCTTTTACAGATGTATACGCGGGTTGTCTTCAGATAAATCGTGTATGGGTTGTGAAAATTAGATCTGTAATATGTGCAGATGTATACGCGGTTTTATATGCATGAAAGCGCGTATATACGCGGGACCAGAGAAAGGAAAGCGCGTATGAAAAACTAGGGTTTGCTGAAGTATGAAGTATGGAATGTATGATTTGTTCTGTTTTTTTACTACTATCTGTCAATGAATTATAAGTATCAGTTTGATGTATGATTGAGCTTAAATGTGTGGAGTGGGTCTAGTCTGAAAACATGATGAAAAGTGGCCTGCAAGTTGTGCTCTATTGAAGCTGTTGGATCCAGTATGAAAATTGATGAAACGTGGTCCATAGAGGTGCTGAGGATCATAGCCTTCAGTCAGGGGGTTGTAGCTCCCTTCCAGGTGAGGCTGGTACAGGAGAGCAGGGGGTCGTAGCTCCCTTCCAGGAGAGGCTGGTAAACGACCGCAAGTGGGTGCCTGCGTACTGGTATGAGTCTGCGCCAGTACATTTTTGTAAGATGTTTTCTTTATAATAAAATATTGAAGGCTGAGACAACGACAACGGTGGTTTTCTCCCGACTTGGGTTTCCACCTAAAATCCTGGTGTTCATGTGTGATGCTTATGTGTGATGGTTTATTCTGTTATTACTGCACATGCTTACTGTTAACTAAACATCAGATGAATGAATGTTGCAAAAAACTATGCTAAGAATTATCTCAATAATTAGATCTCTGTTCATACGCGAGTTTTATGAAGGATATCCGCGTATATACGGTAGTTGGCCTCAGCAAAGTAGTGTATGGGTCTTAGAGCATGAAAAAGTAAAAAGTTTTGAGTATGTCCTAAATACTGATTCACCCCCCCTCTTAGTATTTTTCCCAACAATTGGCATCAGAGCAGGTACTTCTGAAGGAGCTTGATCGCTTGAAGGAGATCCGTCACAATGGGAAAAAATCAACAGAAGAAGGCTGCTCAGAGAAAGGAGATATGTCAGAAAACATGTGCAGCAGAAAATGAAGAAGATGAAACAGGTAGTGATTGTTGTTCTTGTGATATTTCTCTTTGTGCAAGAAATGGTGAAGATAGTGAAAATAATGTTATGGACCTAGAAGAAGTTATCAAAGATCAACAAAGAATATTTAATGAGAGGGAATCTGCCTACAAAGATTTGATCTCTAGACTGAAAAGGATGTACGATAATGTATCCAATCAAAGTAAAGGACTTGAAGCAGAAATCATCTCCCTGAAAGCATATCTCGAAGCATCAAATAATAAGAATAAGGAACTTCTACAATCATTTGAAGAAAAAGGACTTGAAGCTAAAATCGTCTCGCTCAAGAAAGATCTGGAAGATTCAAATAAGAAGAATGAAAGACTTGAAGCTGAAATCATCTCTCTCAAAGAAGATCTGGAAAAATAAAATAAGAAGAATGAAGAACTTGAAGCAGAAATCATCTCTCTCAAAGAAGATCTGGAAAAGAAGAATGAAGAACTTCTACAAAAATTTGAAGAACAAGAAAATGGGTTTAAAGAAGAGATTCTAAATCTGAATGATCAAGTAGAAGATGGAAGAAGGAAAGAAGAAAGCATGAAGAAGCAATGCCAAAGCTTGGAGGTTGAGGTAAACATTCTCAAAGGTAAATTAGAAGAAAAGGATAAACTCTTGAGGTTTCAATATAGTACTAAGATTCTAGACAATATTCTTAGTAATCAAAGGTCTCCTTCTATTAAACTTGGTCTTGGCTTCCATGAAACTGTTAAAGGAGAATCTAGTTCACAAGGAAGTGCTAAAGATTCAAAGGATATCAATGCAAAATATGAAGTGTTGAAAGAAACAAAAGGTCAACCGACAATCATGAACTCTCAAAAGAAATCATTCCCTCCTAACTATAGAAGCTTCAATAATGTTGAATGTTTTAAATGTCATAATTATGGGCATGTTGTCGAAAATTGTAGAAGTAGATTGTTTCAAACACAAACAAACAAATTCTACACAGAAAGGTACTCTGGTTTCTTTAAGGGATATTGTTTTTCATGTAGCAAGTATGGTCATAAAGCAGTTGATTGCAATAGAAGGAAGAATAGAGAAACACACTATGATCCGTATGCTTACTTCTCTGGTCACATGAGATGTTATGCTTGTAACAAGTATGGACATGTGGAAAAAGAATGCAGGATGAACAGATATGAGAATTTGGATAAATTCCAGCACACAATTAGAAAGTTCAAGCAAATTTGGAAATAGAAGGAGGACCGGTCAGAAACGTAGGGAATTCTGACCCGCTTCTAAAAGCTTACTTCTCTGAATGACTACAGGAGAGATGTGAGATACATTATAGGATCAGTAATGTATCATCACAAGGGGAGCAATATATGATGATTCTCATGGTTAGTTTGGTTATTCTGGTTATGTTTATTTCTGACAGAGCATCTGATGTGAAGAAGACAGGTATAGGTGGTACAACTTCAGGGGGAGATGAAGGAATGTGAAGTTTTCAATGTTTCACTTTACATACGCAGGTTCAGTGAACTAAAGCCGCGTATACACGCGAGTTACGGTGGAGACAGTCGCGTATTCACTTATGATAAGAAAATGTGTATAACAACTGAAGATGAGGAGCACAGGTTCAGGGGGAGCATCAGTCTGACTACTAATGATTGTATTATTGGCACTGTATCTACTTATTACTCAATTCTAAATGATGATGAAATGATACATGGTTTCTTATGATGAGATTATGGATGAGCCCTGATTGCTTTTTGCTGAAGAGTATCTTTTGTTTTCACACATGGATAAGATGGAAGTCTTGTGGTTCAGAGATAAGGATAAATCATGCAGAGTTTGTTGGTGGTTGAGACCTCTCTTTATTCGTACACATGTTACATCATGATCATGATAAATCTTGAAGATCTTGGTGATATCAGATCACATGGATGACTGTTTGACACATATTGTTTATTATAGAAGTTGTTCTGGTATGATAATTCCTCTTGAGAAGAATATGTTGATGCTGCAAAGAGTTTGAAGGCTTGGTTATGCTGTAACCATTGGATGCCGCTTGAAGACACAACTATATTTTCCTATCTATCTTCTCTCATATAATCCGGGGAAGCATTCAAATATCTCAAAAAGAAGCTGAAAACCGTCTTTGCCTCTCACAAGAGCAGATCTGATTAAACTCAGAAGATTAAATTGGATACGCAGGTTTCCTGAACGACAGTCGTGTATATATGCGAGTTTATCCACAGAAATCTGCGTATGATTAGTTGCTGACAAATTTTGTTTGGGGTCAGCATTTCTCAGCATATCTGCAGTACTATTCGATATCTCTGATGCTGTTTTAGCTCTTATATTTCTGTTTTATTCTCTGATATTGGGTGAAGATGCCTTGATGATCTTCTGTTGAAAGTGATCAGGATGCACAAGCTAAGAGGGTGATGAAGGAGTAAACTGATGTAAAGGCTCAGGGGGAGCATTAACCTTGACTGAGTATTATGCATTGTTGACATTGTGATTCTAAAATATGATCACTTTCTTGAAGTCCTTTTCGGTTTTGATTATAAAAAGTCATATTTGTAATTTGATGTAAAGGTCATGTTGAGACCTATGATGTAAATTTGTAACATTTAGTCATGTAAGGACCTGTTCAAATTTGTAAACCCACTTGGTTGGGTAGTTGAGTCGAATGTGTAAACCCTCTTGCTTGGGTATTTGAGTCTCTTTTGTAAATCCACTTGGTTGGATATTTGATGTAAGTATGAGTCCTTGGTGATAGGAAAGGTCATAGAGTCATGTAATTCATTGTAGAATATGTTTGAAGACTCAACATGAACTCAGGGGGAGCATGGTCACTTTAGTACACATCAGATCTACAACGCTCTAGATGAGGAGAAAAACCTTGTGTTGGTTTTGATCCGCCCTTTGCCCTTGATGTCAAAGGGGGAGAATGACATGGTGTTTGGATAGGGGGAGATTATCATGGTATCTATCTAATGAGGTGATCAAACACCATCGTGGTTGCCATCAAGTCCAAAGGGGGATATTTTTGGCATGTGCTATCCTTGATGGCAACTTAGTTGATGAAATAAGATGATTGTCAATATGAATGCAGAGTGTTGTCCTTGATGGCAACCTATCTAATGAAGTTTTACTTGATGATGTATCTACAATTAGTACAGAAGTTACAAAAGAAAGAATCTCCAGTATGTGCAAGAAGAAGGTTAAACAAGGTGTGTCACAAAGCATACGCGGGTTTGTTTAGGGGAAGTCACGTATGCACCCGGAAAAGATCGTTGCAAGTCGCGTATGCCTAATGGCGCTCTAAAGTTATAAAACCAGGGGGACTTACCATGGTATTGGCCCATTGTATTGAGCGCTTGATTATCTATTTGATATCGTCTAGGAATACCATTGGTGTGGTGTGGTTTTGGCTCATGGTATTGTTAAAGGCTAAATCTATATAAGGAGAAGAAGATCATTGTGCAAGGGGTGCAAGTCTGGGCTTTGATGAATACTTAACTCTGAAGTTTATCTGTATGGTTGAACTCTGTTCTTAATTGATAGATCTGAATCTATGATGCACCTATGAGGATGATGAAGGTTCAGAATCTCTAGATCTGTAATGATGAATCTCCAGGATGATCTAAAAGAAGTAATGAAGACTTGGCGCAAACCTGTTGAAGAAATTGAAGAAATCTGGCTAAGTTCATAGATCTGATATGTTCTGCAAAGTTTATCTTTTATAGATGTATACGCAGGTCGTCTTCAGAGAAAGCACGTATGGGTTGCGAAAATTAGATCTGTAATATGTGCAGATCTATATGCGGGTTTATATGCATGAAAGCGCGTATATACGCTGGTCCAGAGAAAGGAAAGCGTGTATGAAAAACTAGGGTTTGATGAAGTATGAAGTATGGAATGTCTGATTTGTTCTGTTGTGTTACTGCTATCTGTCAATGAGTTATAAGTATCAGTTTGATGTATGATTGAGCTTAAATGTGTGGAGTGGGTCCAGTCTGAAAACATGATGAAAAGTGGCCTGCAAGTTGTGCTCTATCGAAGCTATTGGATCCAGTATGAAAATTGATGAAACGTGGTCCATAGAGGTGCTGAGGGTCATAGCCTTCAGTCAGGGGGTTGTAGCTCCCTTCCAGGTGAGGCTGGTAAATGAGAGCAGGGGGTCATAGCTCCCTTCTAGGAGAGGCTGGCAAACGAGCGCAGATGGGTGCCTGCGTACTGGTATGAGTCTGCGCCAGTACATTGTTGTAAGATGTTTTCTTTATAATAAAATATTGAAGGCTGAGACAACGACAACGGTGGTTTTCTCCCGACTTGGGATTCCACCCAAAATTCTGGTGTTCATGTGTGATGCTTATGTGTGATGGTTTATTCTATTATTACTGCACATGCTTACTGTTAACTAAACATTAGATGAATGAATGTTGCAAAAAACTAAGCTAAGAATTATCTGCATAATTAGATCTCTGTTCATACGCGAGTTTTATGAAGGATATCCGTGTATATACGCTAGTTGGCCTCAGCAAAGTTGCGTATGGGTCTTAGAGCATGAAAAAGTAAAAAGTTTTGAGTATGTCCTAAATATTGATTCACCCCCCCCCCCCCCCCCCCCCTCTCAGTATTTTTCCCAACAGCTAAAACTTCAACTACTAAAAAATTAGTTGGTCCATTAAAGAAAAGTCCTCCTTCAACATCTCAACCTCCAAATGAGATTTCAAATGATGAATCTGATCAAGATACTGAATACCCTCACCTTCTGAAAACAAATTAGAGTCTAAAGAAGAAGTCGAATTAAATGGTTTATGGGATTTTATTATTCCCACAAAAGAAGAAAATGAAGCTATGCCTGTATCTAAGAGAAGTAAATCTTCTTCAGATCCAATTGTGTCAAATCCCAAACAAAATTATGTTCCCACGGAAGAAAAAATCAAAAAATATAAAACTGTACAGACACATATGATTTTATCAGATCCTTCTACAACTTCTAAAACTTTAATAGTTTCAGATACAGTCGAATATAACATAGTTGAAGACATGAAAAAGGTTAAAGCAAATATTTAATTACATGAAATGACCAAACTCAAACAACAACATAAAATCTTGCTTAGAGAACTCAAAGAAATTCCTGTAGAACCTATACAACCGCCAATTATAGCACAAGCTTCAAAAGATATGGGAAAACCTCCATCATCTACCAATAAAGTAAATTCCAATGATCTTGTTTTAATTGGTGATATATATGTCTCTCAAACTCCTCCTTTTCTTTTGAATTATGAAATTTTCAACAAAAATGTTCATAATTGTCTTATTGATTTAGGGGCTTCTTCAAACATTATGCCAAGAACAGTATGTACAAAATTAAATATCATTCCTAAAAAAAAATCTGTACATATAGTTCAATTGGATAAAACAAAAGTTGAAGTTATTGGAGAAATGTTGTCAGTATCTATCAAGTTGTCGTATAATCCAAAGGTATTACAAGTGATTTATATTTTGGTCGTAGACATCCCTAAATTTTATGGTCTTATTTTAAGCAGGGATTGGTCTAAAAAATTACATGGATATTTTTCTACTAATTGGTCACATATGTGGTTACCATATAATGGTAAACTAAATCAAATTAGAATTGAACGTGAAAAATTTATGAAACATACAGTTACTGAATTAGAAGGACCAAATGAACTTGTAGCTTTTACTAATAATATCATAGGATATTATTCAGCTGAATCATCCCTTGTATCATTCAATGCTCATGTCTCCTATTTTCCAACAAATACTATTATTTCTCAAATTGAAAATTTTTCTCAAACAGATTCTTCTAAATGTATTAATTTTAGCAATCAGATTCCAAAACAATATTTATTTCGGACTCTATTTTTTGAAGGTTCAAAATTAGAAGATGGTGCAGGGGCAGGTTGCATTTTAATCAATCCACAAGGAGAGAAAATGATGCTAGCTTGCAAACTCGAGTTTTAGTGCACAAACAATATTGTTGAATATGAATCATTGATACAAGGTCTGTATAAAGCTATAGGATTGAATGTTAAATATTTGGAAGTATATGGAGATTCTGAAATAATACTTAAACAAGTTAGAAATATGATTCATTGTATTTTTGGACACTTGAAACATTATCAAAATTTAGCTCAGAACCTTATTTCTCATTTTATTGCATTCAATATCTCTACAATCCCTAGATTACAAAATGTGAACGTTGATTTACTTGCTAATGTAGCATCTAGACTTATACCACCTGAAGAGTTTAGCCCAGATAGATTTTCAATTGAATTGATTTTTAGACCTTCCATTCCTAACAATATAGCAAATTGGAGAGTATTTAACGATGATGCAGATACAGTAGACTTTCTTACATCAGACAGAGCTTATGAAGGTCAAATATTAGATGAACATGAACATGATTTACAGATTGAGGATAAAACAAACAAAAATCCAATTCCCAAATCTGTAGTCAAAATGAAGGACCTTTATGATTTGAAATATATATTTAAAAAAGTGACGAATTCAAAAACTCAAAGTTCTACTTTAAAGTTTGAATTCATTAATCTTGGTACTCCAGAAAAGCCTCAAAACATCAACTTATGTCTTGGCCTAAAATATGAAGAAAGGATATCATTTATTAAATTGTTGAAAAAATATAAAGAGGTCTTTGCATGGGATTATTTAGATCTTAAAACATATGAAACTTCCAAAATTTAGCATACCATTCCTATGATCTCAAATGATAAACCTGTCCAACAAAAAATCTGAAAAATTCATCCAAATTTAGAAAGTCAAATTAAATCTGAACTGAATAAAATGCTCAAAGCTAAATTCATTTTTCTTGTTAGACATTCAAAATGGGTGTCAAACATGGTTCCAGTTATGAAAAAGAATGGAGACATTAGAATTTTCATAGAATTTAGAAACTTGAATAAAGCCTGTCAGAAAGATAATATTCCCTTACCCACCATGGAACAGATATTGCAATCATTTGCAAGGTATGAATTGATGTCTTTTCTAGACGGATTTTTGGGGTATAATCAGATCATGGTACATCTTGACGATAGATTGAAAACAATGTTTAGAACAAAATGGGGAACATATGCATATCAAAAAATTCCTTTTGGACTGATTAATGTTGGTGCCACATTTCAACGTGCGATGGATATAACTTTCAGAGGACTAATCAATAGCTCGGTTGTTATATACTTAGATGAAATTGTTGTTTATTCTAAGCATAGGAACAATCATATTAATCATTTAAAAAACATTTCGAAAGATGCAGAAAATATGGAATTTCTCTTAATCCTAAAAAGTGTTATTTTACCTTATCAGAAGGTAAATTATTAGGATTCATTGTTTCTAAAAAAGGAATTCATATAGACCCTGATAGGATTCAAGAGATTGAAAATATACCTCTACCACATAACAAAAAAAACAATGCAATCATTTTTAGGACAAATTAATTTTGTGAAAATATTTGTTCTAGATTTCTCCCAAATTGTCCTACCCCTACAGTAAATGATTAAGAAAAATTCAATATTTAGATGGGGAAAAGAAGAAATAAATTCTTTTGAGTTAAAAAAACTATTGTTGAAGCTCCCTCTTTAATA
>CM076577.1:380102120-380248010 GCA_034641835.2 Pinus albicaulis
GGCTTTTCTAACAACTCCTGATTTTCTCAAATCTTTTCTGTTGTACACATTTTCTTATGATACAACATATGTAGCTGTTTTAACACAGTTGAATGATCAAAACATTGAAGCACTAATTGCATTTTTTAGCTCTAATCTTCAAGGTGTTGAGTTAAATTATTCAGCTATAGAAAAACAAGCCTATGCTGTATTTAAATCTTTGAAACATTTCAGACCTTTTCTCTTAAAAACACATACCAAGATGATAGTACCTTACTCAGTAGTAAGGAAATTATTAACACAACGAGAAGTAGGAGAAAAAAGAGAAAATTCGGCTAATGCACTCCAAGAATATGATGTAGAAATACATCCAACTAAAATTATTAAAGGACAAGGTCTTTGCAAAATGTTAACTAGAGCTTCTCATTTGTCAAAAGAGGAAGATCAATCAAATGAAATACAGTTATCTAAGGTAATTCTAAACGATTCTTAATCACAATATGCTGATATGAAATTATTATTAGAAAATGGACATGCTCCATCATATCTCAATTATACAACAAAGTGTGCTTTGAGACTTAAAGCAAATCAATATCAACTTGTAAATAATGTATTATTTAAGAGAAATTATGATTTTGTATTATTAAGATGTTTAGAAAAAGCTAAAGCTGAAAAAGTATTGCATGAACTACATCATGGATTAGCTGGAGGTTATTTCGAAGGAAATACCACAGCTCATAAAATATTGCATGTTGGTTTTTATTGGCTGACTCTGTTTAAAGATGCACATGAATATACAAGGAAATGTAAAACATGCCAAACTACAACAGGAAGAGAAAGGAAAATAGCATTCCCATTACAGCCAGTAAATATCTAGCAACCATTTGAATAATGGGGGTTAGATATTATAGGTGAAATAACTCCTAACTCTTCAAAACAACATAGGTATATTCTAACTGCAACTAATTATTTCACAAAATGGGTAGAAGCTATCCCATTAAAGTTGGTCAATTCACAGAATATTACTAATTTTATTGATCAATTCATAATTACCAGGTTTGGCTTTCCATCAACTTTAATATTTGATAATGCATCTTACTTTTCTGGAAATGACATGATTGAATTTTCTTTGAAAATAGGTTTTAAGTTAAAATACTCATCTAATTATTACCCACAAGGAAATAGATTAGCTGAATCTACAAATAAAAACCTTATCAGAATCATCAAAAGAACTGTAGAGAAAAATCATAAGAATTGGCATAAAGCCTTATTGTTTGGTCTCTGAGAAGATAGAATCACCCAAAAATATTCAGTAGGTACTTCACCATTTGTATTAGTTTATGGTAAAGAAGAAATTCTACCCTCAAATGTAACAATACCATCATTTTCTTTAGTACAATTAATTGATGAAAATCCTTCTTCCTCTCTTCAATTTAGACAAGATCAAATCCTTAAGTTAGAAGAAGAAATAGAAAAAGATAAACAAACTCATATCCATCATCAACAAATAATAAAGGCTTCATTTGATTTAACTTTTGTTAGTTCAAAAGATTTTCAAATTGGTGATTTAGTATTAAAGTGGGACAAAGCTCACGGGGAAAAGGGTAAACACACAAAGTTTCAAAAACTCTGGCTAGGACCATTTCAAATAATTGAAAAAATTGGCTCATCAAAATTTCTGTAACAGGATTTATTAGGTAAGAAATATTGTTTACCTGTTAATGGCAAGTTTTGAAAAAATATTTCTCATAGAAGGTAACCCTTATATCTTTGTACATTAATTTTTTTTTTTCTTTCATATAGAAATAAAAATTTGTTTCGTACTGAAATTTGAACTTTCAAAATAAGTCTTAGATAATTCCTTTTTGCACTTTATTTTTCCACTTGTTAAAAAATAGAACTGTTAAAGAAAGAAAATCGAAAGATTTAGGAAAAAAACAGCTTAATTTTATCTTTCTAGAAAAATGAAATTCCAATAAAAAACTTATTTTGTTTGAAGAACTCTCATTTTTATCTAGTATGAAGATTCTTTTGTCAGTCATAAAAAGAAAATTATATTATAGTAAGAAATTTTTTTCATAAAAATAAATCTAATAACTCGACATTATCATCCAACATCTTAAAAAGAAATATGATTCATCCCATCCGGTAAATCTTATAATTTTCAAAAGTAGATAAAATAAAATAAAAAGAAAAGTTTGGAGAAAAATTAAAAGATAATAAGTCTCATCACGAGATTGTTTACCATGTTCATAAAGAAATAGTTGAAATGACATTACTAATACTGTCTACCAAAACAGTGTAATGACTTGAGATTATATCATAAACACAAGGGGTCTCATCAAGAGCCAGCTTGATCAGTTTAATTACTATTTGTGAATGGCATTGTCACTATTTGGTTACCTAACCAAGACAATGACTTTTAAGTAGACAAAATATATAAAAAAGAAAAATATATAAATTACTTATGAAAATGATGAGAAATACTGGATGGAAAAATGGATCATAGCTGGTTAAAAGGTAGCCCTGCCAAAAGCTTAAAACTACCCATTGGAATAAGCCTCTATCTCTGATAAAAGAGTAAATCTATAAAAAGCTTATCTGTAAATATTATTTGCTATTTATTTTTAACTAAGTAAAGACTGACATTGATTTTTATACTTATATCTCTATAGAGGAATTCTCTTGAATAAGTGAATAAATGAAATTTTTGTTATTTGAAAAAAGATATTATTTATTTGAAATTTCATTTCTTTAACTATTTTATTTTTATATAAAAGAATTTCAGATTTTCAAAAAAAAAAATTTAGAGACATCTGGTTCGTCCAAGTGAATCGCCAATTGTTGTGCTATACAACAACCCCCATTTATTTTTCATAAATTGGGACCCTTTAGAAATAAATAGGAAAATCCGTTTTAAAATTTCTTTTAAAAACACTTAGAAAATAAATTTTCTTCCTAAAGCACACCGCTTATCACATATTTTATCCTTAAAAAAGAATCCTAAATCATAAAATCTGTGAATTATGAAATGCACTCTTTAAAAAGCCTTTCCAAAGAAATAAAAATATTTACTTTCCTCTTTTTCACATCGCACTCGATATAGTTAAAACTTAAAGAAACAAAGTAATATAAGTTGTGACAGCTATGGACCCAACGAAGCGAGTAAACTCAAAAATATAAATCATTTTTCACTATAGCATCCACTTTAAGCTTTCAAAAATCGCATCATGCGCGAATTATAATATAGACTTAAATGTATATTTTAAATCTTGCGATATGGGATTTGTGCAGATCGCATTTCGCAACATTTATGAGACAATCACGAAATATTATAAGGAATCATTGCGATTTGCGCATTTAATGATATCAGCGTGTGCAAAGAAACTTATGTCATATCAAATTGAATTTCAGATCTTAATGGCTTTAAACGATTGATAAGTATTGTGTGCGAAGTCATGTGAAGCCATGTCAAGCATTAAATTTTGAAATCATAAGGAATTATGAGGAGATGATTGATAAGATTGACAGTTTTTCGCATGAGTTTGAAACAAATCCTTGATATATCTTTGTAATGCTTGTTATATGATATATTTCACTTTGCTCCCAGGAAATAAATTATCGAGTTAAGAAAGTTAGAGATGAGTAAAAAGGGTAAAGAGGTGTCTCAAGCATCATCTTCAGAGGATACAGATATGCCTTCATTATTTTCAGACACTGTTTGTAACAAGGATTGTGGCATTTCTTCACGGGAAGCTATGTACAAAATTTTTGAGAATGAAGGACCAAAGGTGATAACAAAAGCATTTGCGACAGGTACTGATTCCACCTCTGATTCAACCCTTTTCGATGTTGCATGCTCGTTTATTCATAGAATAGCTACAAGACTGAATATTATGCCTTAAACATATATGATTAAGTGGGCCGTTGAGAACTTAAGTATTGAAGATAGAGTTTTCAAGAATTCCAGAGGAGAGATTATGGGCTCTTTCAAAGCTGAAGATTTGATAGCCATGTATCATATACCAGCTCCACAACAGAAGTATGATAATAGATATATGAAAATGTTGAGAGCTAATCATCCAGATCTTATCAAATTCATCCATGAATGGGAAGACAATGAAGGGAAATTGAAGGAAGAAAAATCTGGTACATACCCCATTACACAAATCCCTTATCCTTATTGCTATGTTTCTTTTTATGTTGTGTAGGCTATTTTCCAAACCTGATAGCACTAGGTTCACTAGAGATTGGGTTCCCTTAATTGACGCAATCATCAATTCATCCATTTTGAATTGGGTAGACCTTTTATCCAATTATTTAGCCAAACATATTGCTGAATATAGGAATAAAAGGAGTGCTTCATCCCAAGAGAATTCACCCTTTTACATTTCTTCTTATGTTATGGATTCCATCTGTATCACTTCTACATTTCCAATCATGGGTTGGAAATGGACCTTTAAAAACCCTACCCCAATTCACATATACCATGAAGAACTCTGGGACTCTAAATTCCACCTACATTTCTACAAATTATGTTATGGAGTCATGTTGCCTATGTATCAAATGATTTTCAATGAAAAGATCCCTAGGGATTTCAAATAAGTCAGTAAAGATATTCTTCCTACAGCTATATGCTTTTCTGAAGAGAAATTCACATATGTTTGAGTATTTGGAAGTTCTTCTCTTCCACATGTTTTTCCATACTATGTTCCAGATAGATTGTTTGGGAAAGAGATAGCTTATCAGCTCATCAATGGTGTCACAAAACAGTTAAAAGATGATAGAAAGGCTATTTGGCCTTCTTTCCCTCTGCGGCACCTTCGCTTTGGCTAATATCGGTCATACATAGAAAGAGGTTCCTAATATTCAGATGTTAAATCTAGCATTCATGCCAGGAAAATTATATGACCCTGACAATGTAATTGAAAATTACATGGAAAAACCCAAAACAAAGCCTTTCATAAAAGAAGAAGACAAATTTGATGACTTCTTCCAAGGAGTCAAAGATTTTTCTGATATTGTTAAAAGGATTTCTAGTCAATCAAGTCAAGAAGAGGCTGAAGTCTTTTAGGTATATAGAAATGAGAGATTGAAAAGTTTCCCTTTCTATTTGTTAGTTATTGAAAAATAAAAACATACTCCAAGTGTCAGTCTCGATGAAGAAATGAAAAATGGCTCTGAAAATGAATCTGGTCAGTCTACACTTCACTCTGATAAGTCAGATCAATCTGAGCATGAATCTTAATCTACAAAAGAAAATTTGGAAATTGAAAAAATTCTTCAAGAAATAGATTTACAAGAGAAAACAAAGAACAATGGCACTAAATCAAATTTAGAGGCAGTTCAAAAGGATCAGAGCATGGTAGATCAATCTAAATCTACTCAAGGTAAATACCTAGTGAATGAATGGGAACAATTTTCCCAATAAATAAAGACTCCTAAAGAAAAGGTCAATACTAACCAAGCAGCAAGTTTTCAAACGCCAGAGCCTTCTAAGAAAATAGTTGAAGCTGTCAAACCTCTACAGAGAATCCTAGCAACACAAAGCAAAGAAATCATTCCGACTTACTCTACAGATCAAATTATCCTACAGATTGAAGACATTCCATCATTGGATATATTCTATAGCCCCAACCACATAGCCGTGGTTAAAAGGAATAAGAGAAAAAGAACCGATGAGACAACTCCTAAAACGACATATGAATTAGTTGATGTCCTTTGGAAGGATTCATTAGAGGATCCCACTGATCATCTGACTAAATTGTCACAATATGCAAGAGCTTATGCCACAGCCACTATAGATAAGGCAACTGAAGTTAGAACATTTTTGAAACAGAAAGAATCCAAAATACAGGAATTAGAACAGATGTTAGATGGAGAGAAAGTCAATACTACTGAAAAAATGAGAGAAATTTCAGCACGGCTCCATAAAGATATTGAAAATATTAAGTTAGAACATCACATAGAGCTTAAAGAGAAACAGACACAGCTGGAAAAAGTCGTGGCAGAGTTACAGAATCAATCACAATTAGAAAAGTTCATTAAAGAAGCACTTGAGATAAATTCTTTGATAAAGAAACAACAAAAATTATTTTGTCATAAAGCTGCTACGATTGATTCCTATTGTGATTCCAATAAAATAATGATTCAGCAAATTGCAATCCAAAAACTAGAATGTGAGAAACTTCAAAAGAAAATTGAAGAACACATTCAGTGCCAAGACTCAGATATGGGAATGCAAGCTAATCTACCACAAATAGACAAGCTTCACAAAGAATTACTATTTACAGAATGGGAAGGACAGATCATTTGAACAGAAAGAGCAGCGACCAAGACATCCAAAAAATCAAGTGAGGTTATACAACTCTTATGTGACCAATTGTTTAAAACAAGACTTCATGAAGAAAGCATGTCTGATGTGTTTTCAATAACAAAAGAAGTAGAATTAAAGTGGACACAGAGATCAGAACAACAGTAAGAAATAATCAAGAAATTTAATAAGTTTGATCAGGAAAATTATTGGAATTTTCTGATCGAACCTAATCGTCAGCAGCAAACTCTTTTATTTCTCACATAATCAAACAAAACGTCTCAGTCGACAATCTCCAATGCTATCTTCAAGGACCAAATTTGATCACGAATATCTCAGCCAGCTCAGCTCCAGACAATGCTAGATATCTGCCAACTTCGTGATCACATAGAAATACATGATCCATAAAGTCAAGATTATCATTTCTAAATTCCTAGATTATTGTTCATGTTAAGTTTTAGAGAAAGGTTGTTTGAAACCTCCTCTAAATTTTTGTAAATCATTTAATTAGTTTGTAGTTAGTTTTAGTATCTAAACCCTTCTCATGCATTTAGAGAAGGGTCCAAGATGTTGTTAAGAACATTTGCAAAGAATTATTACTTCTAAGTAAGTTTGTGAATGCCTTGATGAGGTAATGGAACACTGCCTTTTTCAGTTATAAATATCATTTTGTTGAATCACTTTTGGTGCACTTATGTATTCTTTGAACGACTCTTTGATTGAAGAATTGGATATTGCCTATTATCACTAATACGATAAGCAGAAGTAATACACATCTGTTACTATTGTCATGTATGTTATTTTTGTTTCTGAATGTTAGTGATGAACTCAGCTTTCATGAATCATATATAGAATTAATTATCTTTATATCAGTTGCACTATTGTATGATTTAAAGATACAAATTAGTTATTTCATATATGGTCATCAGATAAATGTGATATATCTTTCATTTTCTTTTGATTAACTATTTTTTCAAAAGAATCATCTTACATAGTAATAATTCTATTAAATTTGTGATGATTTCATCATCACAGATTGACTAGATATCTCTTTAGATCGCATTTAAATACTATCCCTACGTTATATTAAATTTAATTCAAAGTTTTTCATTTAGAAATAAATTTATCTTAGTTTGCATTAATTCATCATTGCAAAATATTTTGAAAATAAATCCCACAAATTATCTTAAAAAACCCAAATCTGGGAAATTGGACCCATCACACCTAGTCAGAGCCACCATCCCAAATGGAAAAGGAACTGCTTTAAGGTCCAAACTGGGTGGTTATCCCCCTTGTTGTTGCCATAGATTTCTGAGGCCTCAACACAATACAATATATATAAACATAAAATTAGCTAAAGTATCGAAGGATTTCACATCATCAAATGAGGACAATAATATTTTTTCTATTGAGACCCAAAATAACAAAGAAGTCTCTACCTCTTTTACTAATGGATATAATAAGCAGTACAATCACTTACATCAGTTGAAATATGCAATACGAGAAAAATGTTCTCTAATACAAGGATCACAAAAGAAAAAATGAAATTGAAATAAATAAATCGAGGAATATTTGCAATCAATCCAATACATGCCTACATATGCATGTTGTATTTGTGATAGATTTTCCTTTGGAAAGGACATGCAATATATTAACAAACACATATTATCTACTATTTTCTATTTGATGTCTGCATCAAACTTCAAAGCCATTAAACCCAATGACCAAATGTGCAAATATTATAATAATGCAGTACTTAATGAAATTTTTCCTACATTTGCATCACCTCTTCATATTCGATGAAACGAAAAATTGATTGCCATTGCACAATTGACATATTTTGAAGAGAGATTAATGGGACCAAGAATGTATTTTCCACAAATAAGAAAACTTGGTTACACAAGATCGCAAATCAGATTAAAATGAACAATCATAAATGTTCCTTATAGTCAATATAGAATTCAAACAACATTACTTAGAGATATTGATGAGAATATGATAGTGGGAATTGTGCTAAAAATAAAATTGGAACACAAGAATTATTATTTATTTGGAAATATTTGAACCAAAAAGGTGATTTCGACATTACATGATTTGTGGAACCCATTTCTATACAAGATTGAAAAAATATTAATCAACTATGAATGGAAAAAAAAATTGATCAAAGTAGGCAAGATCATCAGAACGATATTCCAAAAATGAAGAAACTAGACTCACCAAATGTAGATAATGATCTAGAGCTAGAAAATAAAACACCTATACATGGTTATTTGGGGGCCCACCTTATCCATTCTCTTGGTACAAGAATAATACAAATTTCACCTTCTGAAGGGTTTCTTCCCCTATGATATTTACAAGCTAGATTCTTTGAAGAACTGAACTTCCCAACACTGTTCTTTAGATAAATTTTCCCTACTAATGTTATCAATCACTCTTCATATCAAAAAAATTCACAATGGGAACTATTACACATGTATGGTGACTTTTCAACACATATTACAAACATATTTTTTAAAGAAATTCATATTTTGATAAATCGGGTTTCTAACTAAGCTTGGATTTCTATTCACAAAGGAGAACTGAAAGGAAAAAACTAGTTGATAAAGACATAAAAAATAAAGAAATCTTCAAAAATCATTAAAAAAACCAATTGCATATCAATTTTTAAGAAGTATTCACACATCTCCTGACTATTTTGAAAATTTAAAAAATTATATATTTTCAATGATATGATAGCTTGACCCAACGACTTTCTTTGTCACATTCACTAGAGTTGTGCATATTTGAGAACCATTGATAAATACAGATACAAAACATTGAATCCATAACAAATCAGGCAAATAAATTTGATGATGAATGCATTGACACATTGATCAAACGTCAACTGATTATTTTTAGTCGATATTATAGGCATATAATCTCATCACTAAATTCCTTGATAATAAAAAACAATGAATTATTTGGTCAAGTGAAAGTTTATTTTTTTATTACAGAATTCAAAAGTACAGAAAAATAGCATTACCATGGATTACTTTGGATTCAATATTCGCCAATATATCAATGATCCTCTAATGTCGATGTCATAGGTTTCATTGATTATTATTTGAGTTATGATTCAATAGTTTTTTTGAATCAAATGATTCAATTTCAAACTCATCACAACACAAAAACTTGCAAAAAAACATAAAAATTCTACTTGTAGATTTGGTTTACCTATCCCACCAATTGATGAAACTTGTAGCTTACACCCTTTGTGCAATGAAAACAACGATATACAAACAATGCAAAAGAAACCTTCATTTCTTCTACATGATAAATCCTATTAAAAATAAATAACATTTTCCATGTTTTTCGTCGACCTTGGAATTAAAAAACAAGAATAGATCATGCTTTTTCATTTTTTGCATTGCTTGGCCAATTGTACTACTAAAAATAAATCCCTGCAATGTGTCGATAAATGCGTTTTCAAAAAAAAATCCTTTGTTGTGGCAAGAAAACAAATATGCTCAATTTATTTTAGATGCCTATGTTGCACCAACATATTGCACCTCTTATATGAAAAAAATGGATCGCTCCATGATAACTACATCCAAAACAAATTCGAGAAAATTTCATAACTTGTGGAGAGAACAAAGTTGAAACGATTCGAAAACTTGGAAATAAATTGCTACATATGCAACAAATATCAAGTCGACAAGTAGTCCACATTACTTTGTCATTGCCTTTGTATTCAGCTTCTAGAAAAACGAATTTCATTAATACTGCTCCAGTTGAAAAACAAGCATATGTTCTAAAAATACCTATTTTTTTAGAACAAGAAACCAGTAACTCTGAAGATATTTTTGGCATGACAACCATTGATAAATATGTTTGAACTACCTGTTTCCCTTGAGCAAGTTTTCTTGGACAAATATGTTTCCTCTTATTCAATCATGAAAACCACATCAAAAAAATAAAATGACCACGTGTCATAAGATTCATTTGATATAATGAACACATGGACCCAAAAACGATTATAGAGAAAAAATGATGCTCTAAATCACATACATAAAGTCTTAATACACATTAAAAAAAAATGAAGAGACATGGGCCGAAGCATACTTTTCGCATAAACACATTGTCGATGTCACTGGAAAAAAAAAATCTCGTTTAATCACACCATGGGGTGATATTGAAAGAGCATCTACTATAATTGCATCTAAAAGTAACGAGATATTTATCCTTAACTTTCCATTATAAACTGACAATAGGGATTGTTCTCATGACAAATATGAAATTCAACAAGTCTTGTAGGACAAAATGAAAATAAAAAACACTCAAATTAAATATACAAAAAAAATTAATTCATTAAGCATCCTTTTGTTTTGGACACATTGGCATACCATGAAATTATTAGACAATTAAATCAAGAGCAACAATAAATAATCAAACAAATAGTTCCATGGGAAAAAAATATCCGGGTAAGTGCTTCTATTTGTTCATTATTGGAGGTGCAAGTACAAAAAGTACATTCACTACACAATAACTTTAGCATGAACTAGTACATATTTATAACAAATACTTAGAAAGTGAACCCTTGAAAAAAAAGGGTCGAATAATTGCATTTATTGGAAAAGATGTATATATTGCACATGGTATCACAGACCATTCAACTTTTCATTTTCCACTTTTACCATGTCACTGGTGCCATTGGATTTTAATGCACTTGATATATTGAGCAACGAATATGAACAACTTAAATTTCTTTTGATAGATGAGGCTTCATTAACTGGCTCTCGATTGCTATATAACATTAATAAGTGACTTCAAAAAATTATGCATACTCTAGCTTCCCCATTTGGGAACCTTGACATAATATTCTTTGGTGACCTATGTCAAGCACGACCAATATGTGATTGTTGGATATTTGAACAACTACGTCTTAAAGGAACTAGTGCTCCTTACAACTTTTGGAAATAAAATGTGAAACTTATGAACTAAAAAAAGTAATGTGACAATATAATAGAGAATCTGTATCCATATTAAACATAATTAGGACATGTTCACATACTAATGATGATATTGCATTATTGAATAATTTTTTTTATAGATCGGCACCAAATGATCCAAATTTTCCATAACTCTTTGATTTAAACAAGAATGTACGTGAACATAATTAAATAATGGTGTCTCTCATAAACAAATAATCAATTGTATTAAATGCATATGATAGAACATTTGAATTAACAAATATAAATCACAATAAACACATCAAAATATAGTTTCCATCTTCCATTATGCTCAAAAAATATGCTTACTGAACTAATGGGAAGAAATTACAATATTCAAGGTGACTTGGTCAATGGTGTAGAAGGAATTTTTAGAGCATCCATGCATTTGAACATGGCACAATTTGGATTGAGTTTGATGATCCAGCTATTGGAACTATTCAACACAAAAAAAATGACACATCTATACAAAGATGCAGTAATGTCTACCTAGAAACCTATTACTAGAGTTTGTACGAATAATGAATCAAATAACAAAATTAGCTTTACAAGAGAACTATTCACTATTCAACTGGCATGTCCATGAACTATACATCGATCACAAGGGTCAACAATGGACAAATTGGATTTTGACCCAAAAGGAGTTAGGAAACATGGACTCGTCTATATAGCAATTTATCATGTAAAATATATTAAGTCCTTGTATTTTTTAAACAAATTATAACATAACAACTTTTCAATCAATGAGAAAATTCCTATTGAGCTAAATAGACTTACAAAAAATGCCTCTTATGAGCTTGAATATAGCATATATCAAAAAAAAAAATGACAATTTGACAATATGTTCATTAAACACTCGTAGTTTCTCCTTGTATTTTGAATATATCATTGTTTACTATGATTTGATGAGTGCTAACATTCTTTGTTTCCAAGAAACAAAAAAAAAATTGCCTCCATAAAATCCATTTTTGTGAAACAAATACCACTACATACATTTATACCATTTACATGGAATTCTCACATATTAGAGAAAAAATATTGTAGTTGACAATCATTTCACTTATACAAGAAGCCAAATTGAATCAATAATTGCAACATTCCATGTTGAAAAAAAACCATTACAGTTGCAAATGTATGCATTACACCAAATGTAAGTATTGAAGAAATAGTTAATTTCATTAAGTTCATTTTAGAGAATGCATGCAAAAACTACCCAATTGTGCTTGTTGGTGTTTTCGATTTGGACATGTTACAAAATATTCGTCAACAAAGAAAACTACTTTCACTTATGCAAAGTAATGACTTCAATTTTCATACAAAAAACAACTAACTATAGCTCAATGTTACACCACTTTTGGACAAATCTCTCAACTAGTACTGTTTATTTCCATGTCTTTGACACTTATTGGACAAATCATCATACAATTTTTCATACCATATTTTTGTTGTCAACTTGAGTCATTTTTCCAATGTTCATGTTCTATAATTTCATTGTTGACTTGTCACGATATTTGTCACATTTGCAAATGTGCACCTTTGACATATGATTTTCTTTGAAAACTTTGAAATCAAAGGAATTATACACAACAAGAAACAATAAAACAACAAAAAAATGCAAATATCAAATTTTGGTAAGTCTTTGAACCATAGACATAATTTTTTTCAATTTGTCTTCTATAAATGTAATTTTTTATGTCAAAGTTAGCATGGAAATTACACATTTCTATTTTCACTTTGTGACATTTTGTTCTAAATACTAAATAGTATAGTTTTCTTTAGCTTCTAGTTCATATTCCATTATATCTTTTCCAACCGGCTTTGAAACAAAAAGAGAATTTTTTTTTTATGGCCATAGTGATTCTTAGTAACACATTCCAAAAATAAAATTTATGTGTAATTGTCAATGAAATCTATAAACATTTCTTTATTGTAACTTATATACATTTACTACATAGCCACCAGCAATGGCTAATAGTACTATAAAAACATAATACATATCACTGTAGAGCATACATTGATTTAAACATTATCTATACACTTGTTTCAGACTTAATGACTTAGATTTTCATTTTTTGGCAACGATTGGTCTAGTCATTTGGAACAATATCATGGAAAAAACTAGCTCTAGCAAACAATCATTCAAAGAAGAATTGGTGGAAGATGAGAATCCAAAATGGTTAGGTTTGTGTTGCACTGAATATTTCTAAAGTCAAATGAAATATTTTCATTAAATCAATGACAATGTTTTTTAAAGCACAATGTTGTAAGTTTTCATATAAAAAAACAAAAAATAATGGAACCAGCATCCTCATCAATCATTGAAATATGCTCATCGGCATATTAAAATAATTTTGAAGCCGATATCTTGGTTATTTATGGGCCAACACAAACTAAAAGTCCTAACTTTTCTGCAAAGGTGCAATTGTTCCATGCTGATTTGGTTGATAACCATGGTCATATGACTATCACAGTGAACACGAGAAAAAATCTTATAGAGTGTTTCCAAAATATGTTTATTGTTGGAAACAATGTTCAAATTAAATATTTTGCGATAAAAAACAAGGTTATTTATGAATGAGGAGACGAAAAAAATTTCATAGTGTAATAGGACAAAATCACGGTTGACTCAATTACACAGGTTTGTGAAAAATGTACACTGACTCCAGATACAAAAGTACATAGTCTTGTCTCAAATGATACATATGCAATTGGTTCAATAGGAGAAAAAATGGTAGGATGTCAGGAAAATAACAAGCAACTTGAACTCAATATAAAATATAGTGAAGTTGCAGATGACAATGCAATTGTAAGTCTACTGCTACAATAACTATACTTACATTTTCCCTCAGATGCGAGTGACTAGTTCGATACAGGAGGTGGTAGCTCTATTACCTGGCACATGGCCTAGCCACGTGGCCACGCATGGGGCCTATCCTGCAGCCCTTAAATTCTCCATATGCTCACCTCAAGTTAACATCACTATCTCTACCTCACACCTTAATGCTTGTTTGGTCTGTAGGCTTGAGCATTACTTCATGGCATCGCACCCTCCTTTGCTGTCATTCACTTCTTGTCGCCTTTTTCTCTAAACTATCTCTACTTAGAGCTCCTCTTTTCCCTCTAATATCCTGTGTCACCTTCATCTCAATCTAGCCTCGATGCCTCATTTCACCCACCATCCCACTTCCTTGCTGCCTCTGCATGCCAACCACCCCATGACCTCGACACCTCTATAAGCCATCCTCCCCACTGTCACTCTTGCTCAACCTCACGCTCCTTCTTACTCAACCATGCCGCGGAGGCATAGAATGCATTGCAGACAAGGTCAAGGCAGGGTCTAGTCCTCACACCTGTCCATCTCAATTCATGCAGATAGTCACCCCCCACCTCCTAAGGACAATTCATCTCAATTCCATTTGATTTCTCCCTGGACAGACCTAGAGTCACCACCACCATCACTATAAGATTTTAGGAGACGCCTTCGAGCTATGTTGGGTCTGGTTCTAGAAAACGTCCTAGGAAATCAACAATTTCTCTGGGTCCGCATCAGCACTCTCTGAAATATGAGGCTCTTCCAGTCAAACTAGGATCGCACACCTCAAGCAGCGATGGTAGTGGCAGCAGTAGTCCACAACGCTCTATGGATGAGAAGGGGAAAGGCAGTGGAAACCTTGTGCGCACCACTACCATGCCTAAGCCCAATGTGCAACATTCGAAGAAAGACGAGGATTCTTATGATGATTACAAGTGTCTCATTATTGAAGAGCCTCCACCACAACCTCATGACACTTAGCATGACATGCAGCCACAACAATGAGAGGTTACCCATCCCTGTTTTGTTTCATATCTCAGATATCATGTTTTTCCTGAACCATTTGGAAAACTCTTGGTATTTTTTTGTTAAAGCTGGTTTCCCTACTAAGGACATCGATTTTTGGACCAGTTTCCCCATCTGGGGCGGTCAAATTTTTGTTTCTCTGAACTCTTCTCCCTCTGGAATTGGCTAGCATAGCAATTCCAGAGGTAAGCTTTGAATGTATATTATGTGAAAATTAATAGATTAGTCTTATTTAGAAAAAAAAAAAAACTATACTTACATTTTCACCAAAAGCTAATATTTTGTTTCAAACTACGTTCTTGTATCTTTGTTTTCCATTATTATCAAAGGTAGAGATTATCTCATTATTTCTTTCACTAACTGCTTAACAAAATATATGTTTCATGATTCACACAACTGCTATCAAATGATAGTCATAGAGAACATTTTTTCAAAATATAGCATGAATTGGAATCAAAGACAACTTTTCTATATTTATTCAAAAACATTGATAGAAATGATGTGAAAGGCAATCAACATGATTTGCGCTCTGGATCAACAACTTTTGTTGACCCATTGAATGATGAATTTGCAAGAGTGCTTTTATTATCTTTTTTCATGTCAAGAACACAGGTATATTTCCTAATAGCTTCTGTGTTCAACTAAAAATATTTTTACTTTGATGTACACGATATTTAATTTTGATGATACATATTTGAACCTAACAATCCAATTTTGTGAAAAAAATAAATAAGTCAAAGGAGTGTTGAAAGACAAAAAAAATTTCTCTTATTTTCAGAGAATTTACAGTAAATGCAAACAACACGTTCATCCAAACACAACTAGATGGAATATCTGTATAGCTAACACAACATTTAACTATGAGCACAGTGTTGAATGCACAATTTAAAAATATAGTTACAAAATTTATTGTATGCTACAAACGCAACAGATAAAAGAACATTGCCTAGTTATTGATGAGACAAGCTCTCAACAATACATGCAAAATGTATCATCTACAATTTTCAATTTAAAAGAAATTGTATTGGAGGAATTTTTTATTTTTTGTAAGCTAGGTAGGACTACATGTTTATCCTCATGTCCAAATACATCACCCAAATTCGGGAGGGGATTTGAACTGGTGACTTAACATCAAGGAGTGCCTTAACATCACACCCGATAACCGTCTATCCAATACCCTGTGGACGTATTCGAGGTTTTTTTTTTTTTAAGTTAATAACATTATTTCTGAGATAAAAGATTTGTGAAAAGCAAAAAAGAATCTTCCGCTATACATCAAGTTCATGCATTTTGAAAATTAAGATATTCTTCCTCTTTCCATTTCTACTTCATGTATTTCATCAAATCATAATTCCCAAATACTTGCAACAACACTAATGTATATTTTCTCTTTTATTGTGGGTTTCAAAATTACACAACACAACAAACATGTAGTCCAATACTTTCTGGATATTTACTACAATACCTTAATCAAGGATACTTTTTTTTTGTGATATCTAGTTCTTGTTTTCTTTTTCTTGTAACTTTTGAATCAAGCATATTTTCTTGTTGCAAATGAAAACAAGAGCAAGATGCACATTATGAAATATTTTACTTCAGTTATATAAAAAATTATGCCAGTCTATGGTCTCGTTTTTTTTGTTAATAAGAATATAATATCTCAGTTACACACTAATATAATGTAACTCCAAAATACGTATTCGATATTATATATATGTCAATATTTTTCTCTCCACTGCTAAAATATTAACTTGGACTCCAATTTGTTGTAAATTATGGAATTTTGTTGTGCTAGGAAAAAAAATGAAAGAAAAGGGTTGCATGTGTATCAATGTCTTCATTTTTGTATATGATCAATTAAATGCTCTATGTTAATAGAAGACACTACAGGAGAATTGAGATATTTGTGTTCTAGTTTTCTTTTCTTACACATCAAATTGTCCTTATTTTCCTATTTGCACAACTATTTTTCATGTTGTTTTCATTTGATGTTTAGCTCTTTTGTTCTTATTTTCTGAGCTATATAGTGTTGCGTTGCACTTATATACAATTGCAAATTTATTGTGCAATGAATAAAGAAAATTTGTATCTCATTTCTATTTTCTAGTATTTTTTTTGTCTCTTCTTAAAATGCATTACAACTTAGAAAGAAATGCAAATTTATCTATAACTAGGAAGATTGTGGTTTTATTGCTACTATCTGCTTCGATTATGGTTCTCAATTATTTTTTACTTTTTTTTTTCCTGAGACATAGATGGAAACCAATGTGTATAGTTACAGCAATGATTTGTTCTTTCAAAAATGTCTGCCAACCCAGTGCATCATTTTGTTAATAGGACCATATTATCGTAGTTGCACAATAACATTGTATAATAAAAAAAAATATTATACCATATTACATACATAAACATGTTTTTATTTCCACTGTTACAATATTAACTTGAATTCTCATTTTCTGTAAATTTTGAAATTGTGTCGTCTTAAAGAAAAAATAGGAAAAAATATTCAAGTATCTCAATTGCTTAATTTCTGTATATGTTCAATGAAATGTTTTTTGCCCAAAAAAAACCTCTATAGGAGCATTAAGACATCCATTTTCTCTATTTTTGTTCGCATATATCAAATCTTCCAGAAAATTTATTTTTTATTGGCATAAGTATTTTCTTCAGGATGTGTGCTTTTGTTGATTGGCTTTCTTGTACAAGGATTTTTATTTCCTAAGTTGTATAGTGTTGTATTGCAGTTATATATAATTGTGAATCTATGATCTAATGAATTAACAAAACGTACATCTTTTTTTTGTTTTCTAATTTTTTTGTTTCCTCTTATAATGCATATCAACTTGCAAAAAATTGCAAATTTAACTATAGTGTAAGGAAACTATGGCTTTTCTAACAACTCCTGATTTTCTCAAATCTTTTCTGCTGTACACATTTTCTTATGATACAACATATGTAGCTATTTTAACATAGTTGAATGATCAAAACATTGAAGCACTAATTGCATTTTTTAGCTCTAATCTTCAAGGTGCTGAGTTAAATTATTCAGCTGTAGAAAAACAAGCCTATGCTGTATTTAAATCTTTGAAACATTTCAGACCTTTTCTCTTAAAAACACATACCAAGATGATAGTACCTTACTCAGTAGTAAGTAAATTATTAACACAACGAGAAGTAGGAGAAAAAAGAGAAAATTCGGCTAATGCACTCCAAGAATATGATGTAGAAATACATCCAACTAAAATTATTAAAGGACAAGGTCTTTGCAAAATGTTAACTAGAGCTTCTCATTTGTCAAAAGAGGAAGATCAATCAAATGAAATACAGTTATCTAAGGTAATTCTAAACGATTCTTAATCACAATATGCTGATATGAAATTATTATTAGAAAATGGACATGCTCCATCATATCTCAATTATACAACAAAGTGTGCTTTGAGACTTAAAGCAAATCAATATCAACTTGTAAATAATGTATTATTTAAGAGAAATTATGATTTTGTATTATTAAGATGTTTAGAAAAAGCTAAAGCTGAAAAAGTATTGCATGAACTACATCATGGATTAGCTGGAGGTTATTTCGAAGGAAATACCACAGCTCATAAAATATTGCATGTTGGTTATTATTGGCTGACTCTGTTTAAAGATGCACATGAATATACAAGGAAATGTAAAACATGCCAAACTACAACAGGAAGAGAAAGGAAAATAGCATTCCTATTACAGCCAGTAAATATCCAGCAACCATTTGAATAATGGGGGTTAGATATTATAGGTGAAATAACTCCTAAATATTCAAAACAACATAGGTATATTCTAACTGCAACTGATTATTTCACAAAATGGGTAGAAGCTATCCCATTAAAGTTGGTCAATTCACAGAATATTACTAATTTTATTGATCAATTCATAATTACCAGGTTTGGCTTTCCATCAACTTTAATATTTGATAATGCATCTTACTTTTCTGGAAATGACATGATTGAATTTTCTTTGAAAATAGGTTTTAAGTTAAAATACTCATCTAATTATTACCCACAAGGAAATAGATTAGCTGAATCTACAAATAAAAACCTTATCAGAATCATCAAAAGAACTGTAGAGAAAAATCATAAGAATTGGCATAAAGCCTTATTGTTTGGTCTCTGAGAAGATAGAATCACCCAAAAATATTCAGTAGGTACTTCACCATTTGTATTAGTTTATGGTAAAGAAGAAATTCTACCCTCAAATGTAACAATACCATCATTTTCTTTAGTACAATTAATTGATGAAAATCCTTCTTCCTCTCTTCAATTTAGACAAGATCAAATCCTTAAGTTAGAAGAAGAAATAGAAAAAGATAAACAAACTCATATCCATCATCAACAAATAATAAAGGCTTCATTTGATTTAACTTTTGTTAGTTCAAAAGATTTTCAAATTGGTGATTTAGTATTAAAGTGGGACAAAGCTCACGGGGAAAAGGGTAAACACACAAAGTTTCAAAAACTCTGGCTAGGACCATTTCAAATAATTGAAAAAATTGGCTCATCAAAATTTCTGTAACAGGATTTATTAGGTAAGAAATATTGTTTACCTGTTAATGGCAAGTTTTGAAAAAATATTTCTCATAGAAGGTAACCCTTCTATCTTTGTACATTAATTTTTTTTTTGCTTTCATATAGAAATAAAAATTTGTTTCGTACTGAAATTTGACCTTTCAAAATAAGTCTTAGATAATTCCTTTTTGCACTTTATTTTTCCACTTGTTAAAAAATAGAACTGTTAAAGAAAGAAAATCGAAAGATTTAGGAAAAAAACAGCTTAATTTTATCTTTCTAGAAAAATGAAATTTCAATAAAAAACTTATTTTGTTTGAAGAACTCTCATTTTTATCTAGTATGAAGATTATCTTGTCAGTCATGAAAAGAAAATTATATTATAGTAAGAAATATTTTTCATAAAAATAAATCTAATAACTCGACATTATCATCCAGCATCTTAAAAAGAAATATGATTCATCCCATCCGGTAAATCTTATAATTTTCAAAAGTAGATAAAATAAAATAAAAAGAAAAGTTTGGAGAAAAATTAAAAGATAATAAGTCTCATCACGAGATTGTTTACCATGTTCATAAAGAAATAGTTGAAATGACATTACTAATACTGTCTACCAAAACAGTGTAATGACTTGAGATTATATCATAAACACAAGGGGTCTCATCAAGAGCCAGCTTGATCAGTTTAATTACTATTTGTGAATGGCATTGTCACTATTTGGTTACCTAACCAAGACAATGACTTTTAAGTAGACAAAATATATAAAAAAGAAAAATATATAAATTACTTATGAAAATGATGAGAAATACTGGATGGAAAAATGGATCATAGCTGGTTAAAAGGTAGCCCTGCCAAAAGCTTAAAACTACCCATTGGAATAAGCCTCTATCTCTGATAAAAGAGTAAATCTATAAAAAGCTTATCTGTAAATATTATTTGCTATTTATTTTTAACTAAGTAAAGACTGACATTGATTTTTATACTTATATCTCTATAGAGGAATTCTCTTGAATAAGTGAATAAATGAAATTTTTGTTATTTGAAAAAAGATATTATTTATTTGAAATTTCATTTCTTTAACTATTTTATTTTTATATAAAAGAATTTCAGATTTTCAAAAAAAAAAATTTAGAGACATCTGGTTCGTCCAAGTGAATCGCCAATTGTTGTGCTATACAACAACCCCCATTTATTTTTCATAAATTGGGACCCTTTAGAAATAAATAGGAAAATCCGTTTTAAAATTTCTTTTAAAAACACTTAGAAAATAAATTTTCTTCCTAAAGCACACCGCTTATCACATATTTTATCCTTAAAAAAGAATCCTAAATCATAAAATCTGTGAATTATGAAATGCACTCTTTAAAAAGCCTTTCCAAAGAAATAAAAAAATTTACTTTCCTTTTTTTCACATCGCACTCGATATAGTTAAAACTTAAAGAAACAAAGTAATATAAGTTGTTACAGCTATGGACCCAACGAAGCGAGTAAACTCAAAAATATAAATCATTTTTCACTATCGCATCCACTTTAAGCTTTCACAAATCGCATCACGCGCGAATTATAATATAGACTTAAATGTATATTTTAAATCTTGCGATATGCGATTTGTGCAGATCGCATTTCGCAACATTTATGAGACAATCACGAAATATTATAAGGAATCATTGCGATTTGTGCATTTAATGATATCAGCGTGTGCAAAGAAACTTATGTCATATCAAATTGAATTTCAGATCTTAATGGCTTTAAACGATTGATAAGTATTGTGTGCGAAGTCATGTGAAGCCATGTCAAGCATTAAATTTTGAAATCATAAGGAATTATGAGGAGATGATTGATAAGATTGACAGTTTTTCGCATGAGTTTGAAACAAATCCTTGATATATCTTTGTAATGCTTGTTATATGATATATTTCACTTTGCTCCCAAGAAATAAATTATCGAGTTAAGAAAGTTAGAGATGAGTAAAAAGGGTAAAGAGGTGTCTCAAGCATCATCTTCAGAGGATACAGATATTCCTTCATTATTTTCAAACACTGTTTGTAACAAGGATTGTGGCATTTCTTCACGGGAAGCTATGTACAAATTTTTTGAGAATGAAGGACCAAAGGTGATAACAAAAGCATTTGCGACAGGTACTGATTCCACCTCTGATTCAACCCTTTTCGATGTTGCATGCTCATTTATTCATAGAATAGCTGCAAGACTGAATATTATGCCTTAAACAGATATCATTAAGTGGGCAGTTGAGAACTTAAGTATTGAAGATAGAGTTTTCAAGAATTCCAGAGGAGAGATTATGGGCTCTTTCAAAGCTGAAGATTTGATAGCCATGTATCATATACCAGCTCCACAACAGAAGTATGATAATAGATATATGAAAATGTTGAGAGCTAATCATCCAGATCTTATCAAATTCATCCATGAATGGGAAGACAATGAAGGGAAATTGAAGGAAGAAAAATCTGGTACATACCCCATTACACAAATCCCTTATCCTTATTGCTATGTTTCTTTTTATGTTGTGTAGGCTATTTTCCAAACCTGATAGCACTAGGTTCACTAGAGATTGGGTTCCCTTAATTGACGCAATCATCAATTCATCCATTTTGAATTGGGTAGACCTTTTATCCAATTATTTAGCCAAACATATTGCTGAATATAGGAATAAAAGGAGTGCTTCATCCCAAGAGAATTCACCCTTTTACATTTCTTCTTATGTTATGGATTCCATCTGTATCACTTCTACATTTCCAATCATGGGTTGGAAATGGACCTTTAAAAACCCTACCCCAATTCACATATACCATGAAGAACTCTGGGACTCTAAATTCCACCTACATTTCTACAAATTATGTTATGGAGTCATGTTGCCTATGTATCAAATGATTTTCAATGAAAAGATCCCTAGGGATTTCAAATAAGTCAGTAAAGATATTCTTCCTACAGCTATATGCTTTTCTGAAGAGAAATTCACATATGTTTGAGTATTTGGAAGTTCTTCTCTTCCACATGTTTTTCCATACTATGTTCCAGATAGATTGTTTGGGAAAGAGATAGCTTATCAGCTCATCAATGGTGTCACAAAACAGTTAAAAGATGATAGAAAGGCTATTTGGCCTTCTTTCCCTCTGCGGCACCTTCGCTTTGGCTAATATCGGTCATACATAGAAAGAGGTTCCTAATATTCAGATGTTAAATCTAGCATTCATGCCAGGAAAATTATATGACCCTGACAATGTAATTGAAAATTACATGGAAAAACCCAAAACAAAGCCTTTCATAAAAGAAGACGACAAATTTGATGACTTCTTCCAAGGAGTCAAAGATTTTTCAGATATTGTTAAGAGGATTTCTAGTCAATCAAGTCAAGAAGAGGCTAAAGCCTTTTAGGTATATAGAAATGAGAGATTGAAAAAATTCCCTTTGAATTTGTTAGTTATTGAAAAAGAAAAACATACTCCAAGTGTCAGTCTCGATGAAGAAATGAAAAATGGCTCTGAAAATGAATCTGGTCAGTCTACACTTCACTCTGATAAGTCATATCAATCTGAGCATGAATCTTAATCTACAAAAGAAAATTTGGAAATTGAAAAAATTCTTCAAGAAATAGATTTACAAGAGAAAACAAAGAACAATTGCACTAAATCAAATTTAGAGGCAGTTCAAAAGGATTAGAGCATGGTAGATCAATCTAAATCTACTCAAGGTAAAGACCTGGTGAATGAATGGGAACAATTTTCCCAATAAATAAAGACTCCTAAATAAAAGGTCAATACTAACCAAGCATCAAGTTTTCAAATGCCAGAGCCTTCTAAGAAAATAGTTGAAGCTGTCAAACCTCTACAGAGAATCCTAGCAACACAGAGCAAAGAAATCATTCCGACTTACTCTACAGATCAAATTATCCTACAGATTGAAGACATTCCATCATTGGATATATTCTATAGCCCCAACCACATAGCCGTGGTTAAAAGGAATAAGAGAAAAAGAACCGATGAGACAACTCCTAAAACGACATATGAATTAGTTGATGTCCTTTGGAAGGATTCATTAGAGGATCCCACTGATCATCTGACTAAATTGTCACAATATGCAAGAGCTTATGCCACAGCCACTATAGATAAGGCAACTGAAGTTAGAACATTTTTGAAACAGAAAGAATCCAAAATACAGGAATTAGAACAGATGTTAGATGGAGAGAAAGTCAATACTACTGAAAAAATGAGAGAAATTTCAGCACGGCTCCATAAAGATATTGAAAATATTAAGTTAGAACATCACATAGAGCTTAAAGAGAAACAGACACAGCTGGAAAAAGTCGTGGCAGAGTTACAGAATCAATCACAATCAGAAAAGTTCATTAAAGAATCACTTGAGATAAATTCTTTGATAAAGAAACAACAAAAATTATTTTGTCATAAAGCTGCTATGATTGATTCCTATTGTGATTCCAATAAAATAATGATTCAGCAAATTGCAATCCAAAAACTAGAATGTGAGAAACTTCAAAAGAAAATTGAAGAACACATTCAGTGCCAAGACTCAGATATGGGAATGCAAGCTAATCTACCACAAATAGACAAGCTTCACAAAGAATTACTATTTACAGAATGGGAAGGACAGATCATTTGAACAGAAAGAGCAGCGACCAAGACATCCAAAAAATCAAGTGAGGTTATACAACTCTTATGTGACCAATTGTTTAAAACAAGACTTCATGAAGAAAGCATGTCTGATGTGTTTTCAATAACAAAAGAAGTAGAATTAAAGTGGACACAGAGATCAGAACAACAGTAAGAAATAATCAAGAAATTTAATAAGTTTGATCAGGAAAATTATTGGAATTTTCTGATCGAACCTAATCGTCAGCAGCAAACTCTTTTATTTCTCACATAATCAAACAAAACGTCTCAGTCGACAATCTCCAATGCTATCTTCAAGGACCAAATTTGATCACGAATATCTCAGCCAGCTCAGCTCCAGACAATGCTAGATATCTGCCAACTTCGTGATCACATAGAAATACATGATCCATAAAGTCAAGATTATCATTTCTAAATTCCTAGATTATTGTTCATGTTAAGTTTTAGAGAAAGGTTGTTTGAAACCTCCTCTAAATTTTTGTAAATCATTTAATTAGTTTGTAGTTAGTTTTAGTATCTAAACCCTTCTCATGCATTTAGAGAAGGGTCCAAGATGTTGTTAAGAACATTTGCAAAGAATTATTACTTCTAAGTAAGTTTGTGAATGCCTTGATGAGGTAATGGAACACTGCCTTTTTCAGTTATAAATATCATTTTGTTGAATCACTTTTGGTGCACTTATGTATTCTTTGAACGACTCTTTGATTGAAGAATTGGATATTGCCTATTATCACTAATACGATAAGCAGAAGTAATACACATCTGTTACTATTGTCATGTATGTTATTTTTGTTTCTGAATGTTAGTGATGAACTCAGCTTTCATGAATCATATATAGAATTAATTATTTTTATATCAGTTGCACTATTGTACGATTTAAAGATACAAATTAGTTATTTCATATATGGTCATCAGATAAATGTGATATATCTTTCATTTTCTTTTGATTAACTATTTTTTCAAAAGAATCATCTTACATAGTAATAATTCTATTAAATTTGTGATGATTTCATCATCACAGATTGACTAGATATCTCTTTAGATCGCATTTAAATATTATCCCTACGTTAGATTAAATTTTATTCAAAGTTTTGCATTTAGAAATAAATTTATCTTAGTTTGTAGTAATTCATCATTGCAAAATATTTTGAAAATAAATCCCACAAATTATCTTAAAAAACCCAAATCTGGGAAATTGGACCCATTACACCCAGTCACAGCCACCATCCCAAATGGAAAAGGAACTAATTTAAGGTCCAAACTTGGTGGTTATCCCCCTTGTTGTTGCCATAGATTTATGAGGCCTCAACACAATACAATATATATAAACATAAAATTAGCTTAAGTATCGAAGGATTTCACATCATCAAATGAGGACAATAATATTTTTTCTATTGAGACCCAAAATAACAAAGAAGTCTCTACCTCTTTTACTAATGGATATAATAAGCAGTACAATCACTTACATCAGTTGAAATATGCAATACGAGAAAAATGTTCTCTAATACAAGGATCACAAAAGAAAAAATGAAATTGAAATAAATAAATCGAGGAATATTTGCAATCAATCCAATACATGCCTACATATGCATGTTGTATTTGTGATAGATTTTCCTTTGGAAAGGACATGCAATATATTAACAAACACATATTATCTACTATTTTCTATTTGATGTCTGCATCAAACTTCAAAGCCATTAAACCCAATGACCAAATGTGCAAATATTATAATAATGCAGTACTTAATGAAAATTTTCCTACATTTGCATCACCTCTTGATATTTGATGAAACGAAAAATTGATTGCCATTGCACAATTGACATATTTTGAAGAGAGATTAATGGGACCAAGAATGTATTTTCCACAAATAAGAAAACTTGGTTACACAAGATCGCAAATCAGATTAAAATGAACAATCATAAATGTTCCTTATAGTCAATATAGAATTCAAACAACATTACTTAGAGATATTGATGAGAATATGATAGTGGGAATTGTGCTAAAAATAAAATTGGAACACAAGAATTATTATTTATTTGGAAATATTTGAACCAAAAAGGTGATTTCGACATTACATGATTTGTGGAACCCATTTCTATACAAGATTGAAAAAATATTAATCAACTATGAATGGAAAAAAAAATTGATCAAAGTAGGCAAGATCATCAGAACGATATTCCAAAAATGAAGAAACTAGACTCACCAAATGTAGATAATGATCTAGAGCTAGAAAATAAAACACCTATACATGGTTATTTGGAGGCCCACCTTATCCATTCTCTTGGTACAAGAATAATACAAATTTCACCTTCTGAAGGGTTTCTTCCCCTACGAATTTTTCAAGCTAGATTCTCTGAAGAACTGAACTTCCCAACACTGTTCTTTAGATAAATTTTCCCTACTAATGTTATCAATCACTCTTCATATCAAAAAAATTCACAATGGGAACTATTACACATGTATGGTGACTTTTCAACACATATTACAAACATATTTTTTAAAGAAATTCATATTTTGATAAATCGGGTTTCTAACTAAGCTTGGATTTCTATTCACAAAGGAGAACTGAAAGGAAAAAACTAGTTGATAAAGACATAAAAAATAAATAAATCTTCAAAAATCATTAAAAAAACTAATTGCATATCAATTTTTAAGAAGTATTCACACATCTCCTAACTATTTTGAAAATTTAAAAAAATATATATTTTCAATGATATGATAGCTTGACCCACCGACTTTCTTTGTCACATTCACTAGAGTTGTGCATATTTGAGAACCATTGATAAATACAAATACAAAACATTGAATCCATAACAAATCAGGCAAATAAATTTGATGATGAATGCATTGACACATTGATCAAACGTCAACTGATCATTTTTAGTCGATATTATAGGCATATAATCTCATCACTAAATTCCTTGATAATAAAAAACAATGAATTATTTGGTCAAGTGAAAGTTTATTTTTTTATTACAGAATTCAAAAGTACAGAAAAATAGCATTACCATGGATTACTTTGGATTCAATATTCGCCAATATATCAATGATCCTCTAATGTCGATGTCATAGGTTTCATTGATTATTATTTGAGTTATGATTCAATAGTTTTTTTGAATCAAATGATTCAATTTCAAACTCATCACAACACAAAAACTTGCAAAAAAACATAAAAATTCTACTTGTAGATTTGGTTTACCTATCCCACCAATTGATGAAACTTGTAGCTTACACCCTTTGTGCAATGAAAACAACGATATACAAACAATGAAAAAGAAACCTTTATTTCTTCTACATGATAAATCCTATTAAAAATAAATAACATTTTCCATGTTTTTAGTCGACCTTGGAATTAAAAAACAAGAATAGATCATGCTTTTTCATTTTTTTCATTGCTCGGCCAATTGTACTACTAAAAATAAATCCTTGCAATGTGTCGATAAATGCATTTTCAAAAAAAAATCCTTTGTTGTGGCAAGAAAACACATATGCTCAATTTATTTTAGATGCCTATGTTGCACCAACATATTGCACCTCTTATATGAAAAAAATGGATCGCTCCATGATAACTACATCCAAAACAAATTCGAGAAAATTTCATAACTTGTGGAGAGAACAAAGTTGAAACGATTCGAAAACTTGGAAATACATTGCTACATATGAAACAAATATCAAGTCAACAAGTAGTCCACATTACTTTTTCATTGCCTTTGTATTCAGCTTCTAAAAAAACAAATTTCATTAATACTGCTCCAGTTGAAAAACAAGCATAAGTTCTAAAAATACCTACTTTTTTAGAACAAGAAACCAGTAACTCTGAAGATATTTTTGGCATGACAACCATTGATAAATATGTTTGAACTACCTATTTCCCTTGAGCAATTTTTCTTGGACAAATATGTTTCCTCTTATTCAATCATGAAAACCACATCAAAAAAATAAAATGACCACGTGTCATAAGATTCATTTGATATAATGAACACATGGACCCAAAAACCAGTATAGAGAAAAAATGATGCTCTAAATCACATACATAGAGTCTTAATACACACTAAAAAAAAATGAAGAGACATGGGCCGAAGCATAATTTTCGCATAAACACATTGTCGATGTCACCGGAAAAAAAAATCTCGTTTAATCACACCATGGGGTGATATTGAAAGAGCATCTACTATAATTGCATCTAAAAGTAACGAGATATTTATCCTTAACTTTCCATTATAAACTGACAATAGGGATTGTTCTCATGACAAATATGAAATTCAACAAGTCTTGTAGGACAAAATGAAAATAAAAAACACTCAAATTAAATATACAAAAAAAATTAATTCATTAAGCATCCTTTTGTTTTGGACACATTGGCATACCATGAAATTATTAGACAATTAAATCAAGAGCAACAATAAATAATCAAACAAATAGTTCCATGGGAAAAAAATATCCGGGTAAGTGCTTCTATTTGTTCATTATTGGAGGTGCAAGTACAAAAAGTACATTCACTACACAATAACTTTAGCATGAACTAGTACATATTTATAACAAATACTTAGAAAGTGAACCCTTGAAAAAAAAGGGTCAAATAATTGCATTTATTGGAAAAGATGTATATATTGCACATGGTATCACAGACCATTCAACTTTGCATTTTCCACTTTTACCATGTCACTGGTGCCATTGGATTTTAATGCACTTGATATATTGAGCAATGAATATGAACAACTTAAATTTCTTTTGATAGATGAGGCTTCATTAACTGGCTCTCGATTGCTATATAACATTAATAAGTGACTTCAAAAAATTATGCATACTCTAGCTTCCCCATTTGGGAACCTTGACATAATATTCTTTGGTGACCTATGTCAAGCACGACCAATATGTGATTGTTGGATATTTGAACAACTACGTCTTAAAGGAACTAGTGCTCCTTACAACTTTTGGAAATAAAATGTGAAACTTATGAACTAAAAAAAGTAATGTGACAATATAATAGAGAATCTGTATCCATATTAAACATAATTAGGACATGTTCACATACTAATGATGATATTGCATTATTGAATAATTTTTTTTATAGATCGGCACCAAATGATCCAAATTTTCCATAACTCTTTGATTTAAACAAGAATGTACGTGAACATAATTAAATAATGGTGTCTCTCATAAACAAATAATCAATTGTATTAAATGCATATGATAGAACATTTGAATTAACAAATATAAATCACAATAAACACATCAAAATATAGTTTCCATCTTCCATTATGCTCAAAAAATATGCTTACTGAACTAATGGGAAGAAATTACAATATTCAAGGTGACTTGGTCAATGGTGTAGAAGGAATTTTTAGAGCATCCATGCATTTGAACATGGCACAATTTGGATTGAGTTTGATGATCCAGCTATTGGAACTATTCAACACAAAAAAAATGACACATCTATACAAAGATGCAGTAATGTCTACCTAGAAACCTATTACTAGAGTTTGTACGAATAATGAATCAAATAACAAAATTAGCTTTACAAGAGAACTATTCACTATTCAACTGGCATGTCCATGAACTATACATCGATCACAAGGGTCAACAATGGACAAATTGGATTTTGACCCAAAAGGAGTTAGGAAACATGGACTCGTCTATATAGCAATTTATCATGTAAAATATATTAAGTCCTTGTATTTTTTAAACAAATTATAACATAACAACTTTTCAATCAATGAGAAAATTCCTATTGAGCTAAATAGACTTACAAAAAATGCCTCTTATGAGCTTGAATATAGCATATATCAAAAAAAAAAATGACAATTTGACAATATGTTCATTAAACACTCGTAGTTTCTCCTTGTATTTTGAATATATCATTGTTTACTATGATTTGATGAGTGCTAACATTCTTTGTTTCCAAGAAACAAAAAAAAAATTGCCTCCATAAAATCCATTTTTGTGAAACAAATACCACTACATACATTTATACCATTTACATGGAATTCTCACATATTAGAGAAAAAATATTGTAGTTGACAATCATTTCACTTATACAAGAAGCCAAATTGAATCAATAATTGCAACATTCCATGTTGAAAAAAAACCATTACAGTTGCAAATGTATGCATTACACCAAATGTAAGTATTGAAGAAATAGTTAATTTCATTAAGTTCATTTTAGAGAATGCATGCAAAAACTACCCAATTGTGCTTGTTGGTGTTTTCGATTTGGACATGTTACAAAATATTCGTCAACAAAGAAAACTACTTTCACTTATGCAAAGTAATGACTTCAATTTTCATACAAAAAACAACTAACTATAGCTCAATGTTACACCACTTTTGGACAAATCTCTCAACTAGTACTGTTTATTTCCATGTCTTTGACACTTATTGGACAAATCATCATACAATTTTTCATACCATATTTTTGTTGTCAACTTGAGTCATTTTGCCAATGTTCATGTTCTATAATTTCATTGTTGACTCGTCACAATATTTGTCACATTTGCAAATGTGCACCTTTGACATATGATTTTATTTGAAAACTTTGAAATCAAAGAAATTATACACAACAAGAAACAATAAAACAACAAAAAAAATGCAAATATCAAATTTTAGTAAGTCTTTGAACCATAGACATAATTTTTTTCAATTTGTCTTCTATAAATGTAATTTTTTATGTCAAAGTTAGCATGGAAATTACACATTTCTATTTTCACTTTGTGACATTTTGTTCTAAATACTAAATAGTATAGTTTTCTTTAGCTTCTAGTTCATATTCCATTATATCTTTTCCAACCGGCTTTGAAACAAAAAGAGAATTTTTTTTTTATGGCCATAGTGATTCTTAGTAACACATTCCAAAAATAAAATTTATGTGTAATTGTCAATGAAATCTATAAACATTTCTTTATTGTAACTTATATACATTTACTACATAGCCACCAGCAATGGCTAATAGTACTATAAAAACATAATACATATCACTGTAGAGCATACATTGATTTAAACATTATCTATACACTTGTTTCAGACTTAATGACTTAGATTTTCATTTTTTGGCAACGATTGGTCTAGTCATTTGGAACAATATCATGGAAAAAACTAGCTCTAGCAAACAATCATTCAAAGAAGAATTGGTGGAAGATGAGAATCCAAAATGGTTAGGTTTGTGTTGCACTGAATATTTCTAAAGTCAAATGAAATATTTTCATTAAATCAATGACAATGTTTTTTAAAGCACAATGTTGTAAGTTTTCATATAAAAAAACAAAAAATAATGGAACCAGCATCCTCATCAATCATTGAAATATGCTCATCGGCATATTAAAATAATTTTGAAGCCGATATCTTGGTTATTTATGGGCCAACACAAACTAAAAGTCCTAACTTTTCTGCAAAGGTGCAATTGTTCCATGCTGATTTGGTTGATAACCATGGTCATATGACTATCACAGTGAACACGAGAAAAAATCTTATAGAGTGTTTCCAAAATATGTTTATTGTTGGAAACAATGTTCAAATTAAATATTTTGCGATAAAAAACAAGGTTATTTATGAATGAGGAGACGAAAAAAATTTCATAGTGTAATAGGACAAAATCACGGTTGACTCAATTACACAGGTTTGTGAAAAATGTACACTGACTCCAGATACAAAAGTACATAGTCTTGTCTCAAATGATACATATGCAATTGGTTCAATAGGAGAAAAAATGGTAGGATGTCAGGAAAATAACAAGCAACTTGAACTCAATATAAAATATAGTGAAGTTGCAGATGACAATGCAATTGTAAGTCTACTGCTACAATAACTATACTTACATTTTCCCTCAGATGCGAGTGACTAGTTCGATACAGGAGGTGGTAGCTCTATTACCTGGCACATGGCCTAGCCACGTGGCCACGCATGGGGCCTATCCTGCAGCCCTTAAATTCTCCATATGCTCACCTCAAGTTAACATCACTATCTCTACCTCACACCTTAATGCTTGTTTGGTCTGTAGGCTTGAGCATTACTTCATGGCATCGCACCCTCCTTTGCTGTCATTCACTTCTTGTCGCCTTTTTCTCTCAACTATCTCTACTTAGAGCTCCTCTTTTCCCTCTAATATCCTGTGTCACCTTCATCTCAATCTAGCCTCGATGCCTCATTTCACCCACCATCCCACTTCCTTGCTGCCTCTGCATGCCAACCACCCCATGACCTCGACACCTCTATAAGCCATCCTCCCCACTGTCACTCTTGCTCAACCTCACGCTCCTTCTTACTCAACCATGCCGCGGAGGCATAGAATGCATTGCAGACAAGGTCAAGGCAGGGTCTGATCACTCCACACTGTCCATCTCGATTCATCGATAGTCACCCCCACCTCCCAGGACAATTCATCTCAATTCCATTTGATTTCTCCTGAGACGAGACCTAGAAGTCACCACCACCATCACTATAAGATTTTAGGAGACGCCTTCGAGCTATGTTGGGTCACGGTTCAAACGTCCTAGGAAATCCAACAATTTCTCTGGGTCCGCACGGCCTCTGCGAAATATGAGGCTCTTCCCGGTCAGGCTAGGATCGCACACCTCAGCGGCAGGGGTAGTGGCAGCTGATGAAGGCTGGGAGGTCGCTCTATGGATGAGAAGGGGAAGGCGATTAGAGCTTGTGCGCACCACTACCATGCCTAAGCCCAATGTGCAACATTCGAAGAAAGACGAGGATTCTTATGATGATTACAAGTGTCTCATTATTGAAGAGCCTCCACCACAACCTCATGACACTTAGCATGACATGCAGCCACAACAATGAGAGGTTACCCATCCCTGTTTTGTTTCATATCTCAGATATCATGTTTTTCCTGAACCATTTGGAAAACTCTTGGTATTTTTTTGTTAAAGCTGGTTTCCCTACTAAGGACATCGATTTTTGGACCAGTTTCCCCATCTGGGGCGGTCAAATTTTTGTTTCTCTGAACTCTTCTCCCTCTGGAATTGGCTAGCATAGCAATTCCAGAGGTAAGCTTTGAATGTATATTATGTGAAAATTAATAGATTAGTCTTATTTAGAAAAAAAAAAAAAAAAACTATACTTACATTTTCACCAAAAGCTAATATTTTGTTTCAAACTACGTTCTTGTATCTTTGTTTTCCATTATTATCAAGGTAGAAATTATCTCATTATTTCTTTCACTAACTGCTTAACAAAATATATGTTTCATGATTCACACAACTGCTATCAAATGATAGTCATAGAGAACATTTTTTCAAAATATAGCATGAATTGGAATCAAAGACAACTTTTCTATATTTATTCAAAAACATTGATAGAAATGATGTGAAAGGCAATCAACATGATTTGCGCTCTGGATCAACAACTTTTGTTGACCCATTGAATGATGAATTTGCAAGAGTGCTTTTATTATCTTTTTTCATGTCAAGAACACAGGTATATTTCCTAATAGCTTCTGTGTTCAACTAAAAATATTTTTACTTTGATGTACACGATATTTAATTTTGATGATACATATTTGAACCTAACAATCCAATTTTGTGAAAAAAATAAATAAGTCAAAGGAGTGTTGAAAGACAAAAAAAATTTCTCTTATTTTCAGAGAATTTACAGTAAATGCAAACAACACGTTCATCCAAACACAACTAGATGGAAAATCTGTAAAGCTAACACAACATTTAACTATGAGCACAGTGTTGAATGCACAATTTAAAAATATAGTTACAAAATTTATTGTATGCTACAAATGCAACAGCTAAAAGAACATTGCCTAGTTATTGATGAGACAAGCTCTCAACAATACATGCAAAATGTATCATCTACAATTTTCAATTTAAAAGAAATTGTATTGGAGAAATTTTTTATTTTTTGTAAGCTAGGTAGGACTGCATGTTTATCCTCATGTCCAAATACATCACCCAAATTTAGGAGGGGATTTGAACTGGTGACTTAACATCAAGGAGTGCCTTAACATCGCACCCGATAACTGTCTATCCAATACCCTGTGGACGTATTCGAGGTTTTTTTTTTTTTTTAAGTTAATAACATTATTGTTGAGATAAAAGATTTGTGAAAAGCAAAAAAGAATCTTCCGCTATACATCAAGTTCATGCATTTTGACAATTAAGATATTCTTCCTCTTTCCATTTCTACTTCATGTATTTCATCAAATCATAATTCCCAAATACTTGCAACAACACTAATGTATATTTTCTCTTTTATTGTGGGTTCCAAAATTACACAACACAACAAACATGTAGTCCAATACTTTCTGGATATTTACTACAATACCTTAATCAAGGATATATTTTTTTTTTTGTGATATCTAGTTCTTGTTTTCTTTTTCTTGTGACTTTTGAATCAAGCATATTTTCTTGTTGCAAATGAAAACAAGAGCAAGATGCACATTATGAAATATTTTACTTCAGTTATATAAAAAATTATGCCAGTCTATGGTCTCGTTTTTTTTGTTAATAAGAATATAATATCTCAGTTACACACTAATATAATGTAACTCCAAAATACGTATTCGATATTATATATATGTCAATATTTTTCTCTCCACTGCTAAAATATTAACTTGGACTCCAATTTGTTGTAAATTATGGAATTTTGTTGTGCTAGGAAAAAAAATGAAAGAAAAGGGTTGCATGTGTATCAATGTCTTCATTTTTGTATATGATCAATTAAATGCTCTATGTTAATAGAAGACACTACAGGAGAATTGAGATATTTGTGTTCTAGTTTTCTTTTCTTACACATCAAATTGTCCTTATTTTCCTATTTGCACAACTATTTTTCATGTTGTTTTCATTTGATGTTTAGCTCTTTTGTTCTTATTTTCTGAGCTATATAGTGTTGCGTTGCACTTATATACAATTGCAAATTTATTGTGCAATGAATAAAGAAAATTTGTATCTCATTTCTATTTTCTAGTATTTTTTTTGTCTCTTCTTAAAATGCATTACAACTTAGAAAGAAATGCAAATTTATCTATAACTAGGAAGATTGTGGTTTTATTGCTACTATCTGCTTCGATTATGGTTCTCAATTATTTTTTACTTTTTTTTTTCCTGAGACATAGATGGAAACCAATGTGTATAGTTACAGCAATGATTTGTTCTTTCAAAAATGTCTGCCAACCCAGTGCATCATTTTGTTAATAGGACCATATTATCGTAGTTGCACAATAACATTGTATAATAAAAAAAAATATTATACCATATTACATACATAAACATGTTTTTATTTCCACTGTTACAATATTAACTTGAATTCTCATTTTCTGTAAATTTTGAAATTGTGTCGTCTTAAAGAAAAAATAGGAAAAAATATTCAAGTATCTCAATTGCTTAATTTCTGTATATGTTCAATGAAATGTTTTTTGCCCAAAAAAAACCTCTATAGGAGCATTAAGACATCCATTTTCTCTATTTTTGTTCGCATATATCAAATCTTCCAGAAAATTTATTTTTTATTGGCATAAGTATTTTCTTCAGGATGTGTGCTTTTGTTGATTGGCTTTCTTGTACAAGGATTTTTATTTCCTAAGTTGTATAGTGTTGTATTGCAGTTATATATAATTGTGAATCTATGATCTAATGAATTAACAAAACGTACATCTTTTTTTTGTTTTCTAATTTTTTTGTTTCCTCTTATAATGCATATCAACTTGCAAAAAATTGCAAATTTAACTATAGTGTAAGGAAACTATGGATTTTCTAATCCTAAGTACTCTAACTATGGTGAAAAATAGTTTTTTGGCTCTTTGTCAGGAGCCATAAATGGTAATGAGCATGCGTGGTTTCTGTAGCCACATTTTTTTTTCCATTTGAAGTTATTTCAATTGTTATTTATCATAGAAAATGTTAATAGTTTTCAATGTTTGGCCTGTGATAATGAACCTTTGGTGAATGGTGAAGGATGTATGTACCATTTACATTCAATGATCCATTTTATTTAGCACAATTTCATTAATATGGATAATAAAAATATTAGTTATTTTGAACTTTGAAATATTATGATAAATTTTTCATTGACCTATATAATCAATTTTACTTGGACATTATGACAAATTTAACTTGCTCATTAGGATAACATTTTTTCCTAACAAAATTATCTTAGGTATTTTGTGTATTTATTATTTAACATATGAAATTTAGTATTCTAGATATATTGTAAAAGAGGGATTGAGACATTTGTACAATAATCTCTAAATCATTTGTCACGTGACTTCTTATTTTTTACCTCTCATGTCAATTTGGACTCTATTCTTTGACTCTAACAACAGAGAATTAGTATCATTGATAAAAAATATCACTAATATTTTATGTTTGTACTCACCTATTTCCAAAATAGTGAAAGCTCTTCAATCATTGAATCAAATTATTTTATCTCTTTATTCATTAGGCATAATAGAACTATGTCCAATGTTAATTTAGTTTCATTTAGCCCCAAATTCGAGGAAGAAACTATTTTTTTCGAGAATATAAGAATTAAGAAACATATGTGAATTGAGCATTTGAAAACAAAGTTACCTAGTCAAACAAAAAAAGTGTCTACAATTTCTCTTCAGCCACATTTTCTTCATGTTCCAATATTATCAATGAATGAATCAATCAATGAAATGAGCTCAATGAAAATAAAAAACACATGCCACACACTTCAAACAATGGAGTGAATTATTGAACAGAAAAGCATATATATATATATATATATATATATATATATATATATATATATATATATATACACACACACACACATTTTAAAAGAAGTATTTATATTATTTTAATCCACGCTCAATTCATGGCAAGGTCAAGTGATTACATTTCATATTCTTTCCAAAAATGGGAAGTCTAATTTTCTCAATGATGAACTGGACGAATTTCTAATCAGGAAAACAAGGTGAAACATAACTTTTATAGAGGTATTACTATAGACTTTAAAATACCGGATGAGAAACAAAAAAAACTTATAGTCTCACATAGAAAACTAGAAGTATGTTAACCATTTTGGTATATGGGATTTTTGAGGTCCATTCTAGAGGTTTCATCATCAACATTAGTAATGGAAGTCTTCTCGGTGAAATGGAATTTCAAATCCTTGATTTGACTATGCAATGCATGGATTTCATACTCCATCTAGAGGAGGTTCTAGCTATTTTAGATATTTCTCTCACTCATTGCATAGGCCTCCTCATGTTGCATTTTGAAACTCTTCATCAACCTAGACAAACCTTATCTTAATTTGAGATGCTCCCTCTCATAGGGGGTGCACAGGTGCAGTGAAAAGGTGGCCAAATCGGGACAAACCACTCAATTCCTTTATCATATGCAAGCCACTCTACCTGAACAGTTTAGATGGAATCCCCAATGCTCTATTTCCATTTTTCCTTCCTCATATAGAAAAATCAAGTTCTCAATAGTCATAGAGAATATTTTATCTCCTTCCAATTCAAACTAACAGGAGTTCCCAAAATCAAAGGGCCTAATTTGTAGTTTTTTTAACCCAATTATCCTAGCAACGCCAACAATTTTTCAAATTCTATCAGATCTCTTCAAAATACCCTCAAGATCAAATGAAAACTCCTCGAAACGTTCACACCAGAGCTCGAATTCACCTTTAGGGGAAGAGTTCCAAAACAAGGATAGGATTTCATTTCAAACCTAGAGGAAATTCTCTATGGGGCCACCCACAATTCCTTTCAAAGACAACAATAGAGACAAAGAAGACCTAAATTCACTTCTCAGTTCCCTCTTGACTAATAGAGACATTATCTGTGTCCTCCCTAGCTAGAAAGTCGTGATCTCGATTTCCCATAGGAAGTCCCACAAAGAACCCGAGGACCTGAAACATCAAACTACAGGACCTTGAACTTTTATCCACTTGAAATTGGTTCTCTGGGCCTTAATTTATAATGAACAGTAAGCTAGGTGATTAGCCTCTTACCTATAGCATCCCATCTCCTATCCATTAATTCCCTATTGATTGAAATGAAACTCTTATGGAGTGAATTAACTGCCACTCGTGTGAGCAATCTGATCTTTCTCTTTAAAATTAATTGAGGTTCATTCTTAGAGGGATCTATCATGGATTAGATAAGCAGGATCATACAACAGGTCTTTTTTAAGAGAAATAAATAGTGAACTCCCACACTTATACCAATCCAATCACCAGGTGTTCTTCTCTCTCCTGTATTGCTCCTACCAGGTGAATTAATGAAATTGCACAAATTTATCCAAATATTAGCATGCCATTTAACCTTATGCTATGTGGCATAGGGAAGAGTGAAAAGGATATGAGGGAACGGGGAAGGGGGGGACAGGTGAGGGGTAGGATCAGGGGGATGAGGGGAGGGGTAAGGAAGGAGGGGCGTCTGGGGGGGAGGAAGAGAATGATGAGATAAGATGGGGGTGGAAGGGAGAGAGGGGGTGGGGGGAGGGGTGTCCGAAAGGGGGCACATCATATGAGACGAGGCGAGGAGAAAGGAAATGGAGAGGGGTCTCTAGTAAGTTGTAAAGAACCCCAAATACATGATTTAGGGAAATAAATTCCCAATTTATCTCTAGTTTCCCATTTTATTTTCTATCATTCTTATTGAGATGGAGAAATATTTTCGTAAACTAGTTACTATCCATAATCATATCTAAGGAATAGGAAAGTAACATTCAACTCCGTTTACTTGGCTCTTGCTCTCCTCTATTTTGCAGGCTTGATTTTCTTGAGTGTTAGCCTTCTAATTCAACCTTCTATTGGAAATGTTGTCATTGATGGAAAAGGAAGAAGCATAGGAAGAGATAGGTAAAGGATAGCAGCAGAAGCAAAGGAGAAGACAACAGGTAACATTTACAGGGAGCATAAGAAGAACATAAGCAGAGGCAGCAAAGAGAGAAGCAAAGTAAAAATATGAAACATTTGAGCAGCAGAGACCATGAAACATGAAGCAGAGGCAGTTGTAGAAGGGCCATCAAACTGAAAATCTGGCTAGGACAAGCAGTCTTGTAAGTGAATTCATGTGTCCATATAATGAGGAAATTGATTCTATACAAAGAAGAATCCTTTTAGAGAAGTTCACTGTCTAAAGAAGGAATTTGGTTCTAGTTGAGGGTTTTGAATTATATATGTGAGCGTGGGTGAATTAGGCTCGTGAAGGAAATGGAGAAGTAATCAGTGGAATTGTAGAATTTGCGCATCAGAATCGTGAAGTGATATGAGCTTCGAAGGCACGGAAGTGATATGAAGGCCTGGAGAGGATCAATGAAGAATAAAGCTTGACTTGGATCGATTTCCATTCCATCACAGTGAACCAACATTATATACTCCATTTTTTAGGAATCGAACTCGGGATTGGAATTAGAGCAATGGCACGCAAAGTCTACAGAATTGTCGAGGGCTTTTGACTTACAATTAAGGGTGGAGTTATGTTTAAAGCATGACGGATAAAGAAATTATATGCCACAGCATTAACATAGAGAAAGACAAGGTCGAAAGAAATGGAACCTGGAACCGTGAGTAAGAGGAATTGGAATCGTGAGGAACAATGACAGCAGGTTTGCGAAACCAACCCCACCCATATCGCACCGCCTTTGTACGATAAGTGGTATTTCCAAATCGAAAGCGATCAATGCCATTGGCTGACATGTGGCAAAAAGTGGTTTTCGAAAACCATTCATATCGCATGTTAAAGCCCGGGAAGAAAAACAACGCGATATGCGTTATATCCGTTGGATCAGTGGATGAGTGCGCGATAAGCCTATAAATATAGGATGAGAAGGGGAGTTAAGAGTTGGGACCCACTCCATCATGTGAACTCGGAGAATTAAATGATGTGCAGTTTGGTTGTGTGATTATTGTAGGATCATCCCAAAAAAAAGCGATAACTTCTCAACGGTCAGATGTGAGAGTGGTCCAGATATGAAGTTTGGGCGTAATATAAAGTATTCATTAAGCAGGGTTCAAAGATATTTCATTGACCATTAGTGTTAAAACCTGAGTTATGGGCACGACGAGATGGTGATCGTTGGATGCAAATGGGAGGTTTACCCAAGGAAAGTCATATTATATAGTGGACTGAGAACATGTTTAATTAAATGGGGAGGTTCATATGCTGTCGTTGATCTATTTCATTGATATTAAACCACGCAAGGTCGAGCCTTGACCATAATATGGGGCCCAGATGTGTGATACGATGATATGTTGAAGTTATTGAAATATGCACGCTCATATGGTTAGAGAGACAAGAAATATTGAACAGTCTGAGCTACAATAGCATGAATGCTAGGGAAGCACATAATTATAGACGGGTTCCTGTCCTCAGAATATGATAATTGGACTGAACGTATAAATTAACCAAGTTTGAATCCTCTATAGCTTATATAATGGTGGAATGTAGTAGGCCAATGCTATTGTGGTTTTATTGTGATGCTCCAAGATTTGAGTAAGGCTGTAATATATCCAGATATATTATAGTATGCATATGAGACTTGTGGATATGATTTGGTGTGATGGTGTTGTAGCTAATGGGCGAGAGTTGCATAGGGTAAGGCTTGGCTGAATTTAAAGGAAAGGAAAACCTTATGCATTGTGTGGGGCTATTGAAATAATTGCAGTGAACAAGTCTACATGCACAGGTACTCAGAGTTGCAGTAAATAGAGGTATGTAGGACAGTTGCATGATAGCAACAGAAAGGACAAAACCAGCAACCCAAGAGCTAAGTGAATTTTATGTATTGAAACTGAAAATGTAAATGTTTAATTATTTTTATATTGTTTGTGATGCAAAGGAAACTATCCGAAGGAAAATAAAAATACCAATGTAACATTGAAATTTGTACATATTGTTATGTCTTTTTAAAATGAGTTGGACAAAGGAATGAGAAGACAGAAGCCAAAGATTCATGGTTTTTCACTCCAAATTCCTTTTGGAATACAAACAGTCATGTGATGAACTCTATATATAATATCAACTTGATATGCATAGAGAGGTTAGAGAGAGTAAGGATAGAGAATGCAAAGTATAGAAGATTGAGGAAGAGAAGATAAGGAAGAGAGGAGCAGAAAGAGATGCTACAGAACATAGTTGCTATTTGAGGTAAATCAGAAAAAATTTCTTTTGATAAATTGAGGAAGTTGGAGCTTACCTATCAAGTTGAAGCTTGATAGCTGTTAGTTGTAGCTGACTAAGGTTGGAGCCTCCTGTAGGTTGGTGCTTGTAGAAAATTGAAGGGAGTTGGAGCTTCCTTGCAAGTTGTAGATTGTAGAATTGAGGTTGGAGCCTCCTGTAGGTTGGTTCTTGTATAAAAATAGTGGTGAGAGGCATTTGGATCTTGCCTTTGCATCACAACAATAATAAGATGTGGTTTTCTCCCTTTATGGGTTTCCACTTATATCTACTGTCTCTATCTATGTTGCCTGTGTCTTGAGATGATTTACCAAATCTGCTTAATGTTTGTTGCTCTCATAATAAGTTTGATGTCACATTAATTTAATACTTGCTGCAACATATTAAGACTGTTCATATACTAAGGTTGATTATAAAAGTAAGTTGTAAATAAGCTGATGAAAAACTTAAAAAGTTCATGTATGAGTTAAACTGATTCACCCCCCCTCTCAGTTTAACTAAGAGTTCAACACCTTCTTATGATCCAAGTGGATATTGGTGGTCACCACCTATTCCACTTGGGGCCCCACCATTGTCTCTTTCAATTTTTCAGTTTCGGCACAACTTACTATTTTTAGCAGTTTTTCGGGTCCTGAACTTTCAGAGCCATTTTGAGGCCCTAAACGACATTTTTTGGGAAAAATGGGAGTAACATGGGTAGATAGAACAATTTTTCTCACTCAAAATTTGTATTCCTAGGATAGATATTTCTAACGAGGTATGATTCGCGTCAAACGGAGATCGTATGCCAATGTTACGTCCCGAGGAAGTTGAAACACCAATTTACCCAAATGGGGCCCATAGTTTTGGCACTTCATCTCCTAGGGTTAGGGTTTTGGATGTTTAGGGTTTTCCATTGTTTCTAAATAATAAATAGGCCCTAGAGCCTCGTTTTAACTCAATTCAGAGGCTTGTAGCTGCCACATATCTTCTCAGAGATAGCTACCAGTGCCCTAGCTTGCTCATTTCCCAAGCCAAGAAATTTGTTTTCATGATGATCCACCCCCAGGGCAAGAAGAAGATTGTGGCCACAACCTCCAGATAGGGCTCCTTTGCATGACAACAACAAATGAACAAGGTTTTGGAGGAATAAGAGGACATCTTCACCTCACCCACAGGGGTTCCTCTACACTGTCAGGTCAAGCACCTGATTAATTTGACCCCTAGTGCACCGCTACCCAATGGACCGATCTATCAGTGCTCTGTTCTGGAGAACGATGAAATAAAGAGGCTGATTCAGGATCTACTACAAAAATGTCACATCCGACCAATTTCATTTCCCTGTGGGAGCCCGATCATGTTGGTATAGAAGAAGGATGGGACGTGGAGACTCTGTATTGACTAACAGGCGCTGAACAAGATCATTGTCCAGAATAGGTACCCGATCCCACGGATTGATGACCTTCTGGACCAACTCAAAGGGGTGAAATATTTCAGCAATATTGAATTGAAGTCTGGGTATCACCAGGTACCAATTGAACCCTCCGATGTGTGGAAGACTACCTTCAAAGCCAAGGAAGGCCTTTTCGAATGGCTAGTCATTCCTTTTGGGTTGACGAATGCTCCCACAACCTTCATGAGGTTGATGGACAACATATTGCAGCCATTCACCAACTCATTTGTAGTGGTGTACTTGTATGACATTATGATCTTTAGCCAAACTTGGGAAGAGCACCTCTACCACATCCGACAAGTCCTCCAAACACTGTGGCAAAACAAGTTGTGTGCCAATTTGGAGAAGTGCACTTTTGGCATGACCCAGGTTCAATATCTAGGATACATTATTGATGAAAGTGGGGTGCATGTGGATCCAACCAAGATCCAAGTCATTCGGGATTGGCCAGCCCCAACCACTATAACAGAGCTTCACAGCTTTCTAGGTCTTGCTAATTTCTACCGTAGGTTCATGTTGGATTCTCTCATATCACTTGGCCCTTGAGTCAAGTCACCAAGGTAGGAGCGAGAGAAAAATTATTTTGGTCGGAATCTCAACAGAAGGAATTTACAGAATTGAAAAATCACCTCTGTTCTGCCCCAGTGCTCACATTACTAGACTTGCAACAGCCCTTTGAGATTGAGACAGATGCCTCTGACTGTGCTATTGGGTCAGTTCTTACTCAACAAGGACATCTAGCGGCATATCACAGTGAGACATTGTACGACACAGTTAGCAAGTACCCCAATTATGACAAAGAAATTTATTCCATTGTGCAAGCTTGTTGACAATGGAGGCATTACAATTTTGGGAAGGAGACAATCATCCACACAGACCACCGGCCCCTACAGTTCATACAGGCACAAGGAAAGTTGTATAATGATCGCCATCATAAGTGGTCCACATACCTGCAACAGTTTCATTTGAACATAAAGTACAAGAAGGGTAGCACCAATAATGTTGCAGAATGTCTCAGCCGACCACCGATCGTGGTGCTCACCACCGTTCTCAACTCTTGTGGGCACGAGAATTCTGATTGGCCGCTTCTCTACGAGAGTGACCCAGAATTTAGCCACACATACAAGGCAATCTTAGGGGGTACGCAAGTTCCAAATTTTAACCTCCAAGATGCACTTTTATGTCACTTGGGACACCTTTGTGTTTCTTCAACCAAGTGCGCCAAGATGATATGGGAATCACACTACAGTCGAGTCGCTGGGAATTTTGGGGTCGAAAAAATAGTAGCACTACTACAAAAGTATTTCTATTAGTCAAACCTTTGAAAGTATGTCGGGAAGCACATCAGATCCTACACTGCTTGTGCCATTGCCAAACCGACCATCAAGAAGCAAGGCCTATATACTCCGCTAGATACCCCTAGTCAACCTTGGGAATCCATCTCCATGGATTACATTTCGGGCTTCCTATCTACTAAGCATGAAAATGACTTTGTTTTCCTGGTCGTCTACATATTCTCGAAGATGGCCATCATGGCGGCCTACAAGAAGAATATCACAGCAGAAGCCACTACTAAACTCTTCTTTGAATGAGTGTGGATGCACTTTGGGATCCCATAGTCTATCATATCAGATCTGGATAGCAGGTTCCTTAGCACATTTTGGTCCAGCCTCTATTCAATGTTGGACACCAAGGTCACCAATTCCACAACTTTCCATCCCCAAATAGATGGCCAGACAGAGGTCGTCAACATAATGATTGTACACATTCTACGCATGTACAATTCCAAGCATCCACGCACATGGGACGAGAGCCTTCCCTATGTACAACACAATTATAATCGATCTCTCCATAGTTCAATCAGTCACAACCCTTTTCAGGTGGGCTTGGGATTCCAACCACTATGTCCGATTGACGTAGCCATGCCATTTGCAGCTACTAAGGCCAATTCGGCTCATGTCCAGTTAGAAGTTGACAAAGAAAATAGCTTCAACCAGCACATTCAACACATCTGCCAACAGGTTCATGAAATATTGGACAGAGCTAATGATAAGTACAAGAAATGCCATAATCAACATCGGGTGCCACACAACTTCCAGGTGGGTGACAAAGTGTGGCTACATTTGTAGAAGGAGCACCTCACTGGACCCCACTACAAGCTTCACCTGCTCCGAAACAGGCTGTACACCATCACCAAGGCTGTAGGGAACAATGCCTTTGAGCTCAGTATTCCACCATTCCTTTTTCTGCACCCAGTATTCAATGTGGACCGCCTTCGTCCTTACTTCCCACCTCTACTCGACACCTCTGACATTGCAGAACTCACACCAACGGAGTTAAACCCAGACTGCATGGAACGGGCCACCATAGATTGTATCATGGACATGCAAATCAATAACATTCGCCAACAGAATATCCAACTGTATCGGGTTGTCAAAGCTGGCCAACTCCTGCACCAAGGAAAGTGGTTCACCAAGGACCAAGTTCACGAGAAGTTTCCTCATCTCATGGAGGAAATTAATGCAATGGGGACCATTGCTTCCTAAGGGGGGAGGAATGAGCCAGGTGGATATTGGTGGTAACCCGCCTATTCCACTTAGGGCCCCACCATTGTCTCTTTCAGTTTTTCAGTTTTGGCACAACTTACTATTTTTAGCAGTTTTCCGGGTCATGAACTTCCGGAGCCGTTTTGAGGCCCTAAACGACGTATTTTGGGAAAATTGGGACCGATATATCCATGGGCCAATTTTTCTCACATTGAAAGTTGTACTCCTCAGATATATATTTCTAACGAGCTATTTAGCGCATCAATCAGAGATCGGATGCCAAAGTTACGTCCCTGGGAAGTTGAAACACCAATTTACCCAAACGAGGCCCATAGTTCTGGTGCTTCATCTCTTAGGGTTAGGGTTTTGGATGTTTAGGGTTTTCCATTGTTTCTAAATAATAAATAGTCTCTCGAGCCTCATTTTAACTCAGTTCAGAGGCCTGTAGCTGCCACATCTCTTCTTAGAGATAGCTACCAACGCCCTAGCTAGTTTATTTCCATTATGTCTGTAAGCAAATTTTAGTTCTTTGATATTAATGAAATGAAGCGATTTTTCTGCTGCATCTTTGTATTTATGGTTATATGTTTATTCTGTTGCGTTCTTACATAAATCCAAATCATCTTAGTATATGGAAGAAATGAAATTTCTTAAATATTTGGCAAAGTACTTTGATTCATTCTAGAATTTGGTTCAATTTATTGTTTTATGCGGCACTGTTGTTGACCATGTGTTTTATAATAAGGAGTGAATCCTCCAAAATATTCATAACATTGATCCCTCTTTGCTGAGAAATTGTGAGGCCATACATAAATATGTATGCCTCAATTTGATTATTCATCTTTTTTCCTATATCCCAAGTGTAGAAATCTACTATTTTTACTTTAGGGTTAATGAGAACCCCTCCCCTTCCTTCCACCCCAAGAAAATCATAGATTTATGAATAAAGAGGTATGCGTTTTTTAAGAATTTCTTACCTATTATTTAATATTGTTGGGAAGTTTTATCAAATAAACTTTGAGTACACTGATCTGACATTTTATGTACTCAGTATACCAATATTATGCATCCAAATAGTCACGATATAGTTAATAATGCAACGATTCTTGAAGCTGAAACTAGTCTCCATGCATTGCATATTTTAATATTTTAATGTTAATATGATAATTAATTTCATTGTGAATAATTTTCTCTATAATTTTGTGATTTTTAATATTAGTATTTATTTTATCATGTGCTTTTGTAAATAATCCATTTTTTTGGCTTTCCTATGGGTTGTGTATTATATTTTTCTTTTACTTGTATAATGTTACAAGTGGTCACAATGGATCAGTGAATCCAGAAACTACAAAAATAGGGATAATGTGAAGCTCATTCCTAGGTAAACCAACAAGTGATAAATAACATGTTTTACTCGTCTTTTTTGAACTTTTTAACTTTACATTCATACTAAGGTATTTATTTCATAAGAAAAATTATGATATATTAATTTTTGCACTAGGTGGATACAAGATCTCCCTATGTGCTTGAGCTCAATATTGATATATAGTGAAATTTAACTATTTGTTTTTTAGGAGAACAACAAAAATTATAAAATTCTTTCATGAACAAGGTAAAAGTGCACTTTTTCACATATCAAGCAATCTATATATAGTTATGTTCGATTTGATAAAGCTTATATTGTCTCAACTTCCAACCTTGTAGAAAGTCATCATAACTTTCAAACACTGCATGCACCATGTGTTTTGGATACTCTTCTTTTGGAATCGCTCTTAGCATAAAAAAATTTGCAAGTTTGCTTCTTTTTCACATCTCTCTTTGTATTTTCTCATCCAATTTAACTAGAGCTATAGAGATGGTATTTTCTGACTAAGATATGAATAAGAAAAACATCGACTAACATAAATTAAATCTAAGGATTATTTGAAATAGAAATCATATCTATGCAACCCTAATCATAGTACTTATTAATAATTTTAAACAAAGGACACAACATATATCTTCCAATCATTGAGAAAAACTCCATTTTCCTACTTGTTTTCCACAATTCTGATTGAAATAGAGGCAAATGTTAAAAATAATATTTCCTTTCATGTACATGGTCAATGCTCATAGATTTCATGATGCTGACTTTGGAATTATACATTATGCAGAATACTCCCAAATATCCTCACCAGAGAGCAACGCAATGAAAAACATGATAACTATTATATTTGTAGTCATCTTAGTTATACTCTTCTCTATTTAGAGATTTAGAATCCAAAAATTTTGTTACTCATTTGTCTCTGCTATTTTTATATCATTCTTATTCATTTCCTTCACTAGATTATCACTAGACATGATAAAATTGTCTTCAAATATTTTTGTCCAAAAATATCTTTGATTAGTTTGGAAACAAATCAAAACATCCTTATATTTTACTTGGATGAATAGTTCTATGCATATAAGGTATGTAATACGCTTTCAACTCCTGAAGAATTTTCTTGGATATTATCAAACACAATCTACATTAGTAATGTTAACTATGACACATGTAAAAAATTATTTAGAAATTACTGAACCTAGCTTTCATTACTAGCTTCAAGTATCTAGGATACAAAAATTATATAAACATTGAAAAATTCAATATTTATTGCCAATATCGAGTGGGTATCACACAATAACTGAAGCTATAATTTCATTTGTGAGTCTTTATTCGTTCTCATATGTGCTTAAGACATTATCATAAATTAATTGAACACAAGAGGAATAGAAAGGATTTGTGTTGATGCTAGCGTTGTTTTTTATTAGAAATCAAAATCAAATGCTCGTTCATTCCATGACCCATGTTTTGTAATTTTTTTAAAATGAAACATATAATTTAAAAATTCACAAAATAATTTTCATTCTTGTTATTAGGTTTACAAGGATCCTTTCTTTATTTTTTGCATCACAAAATGAATAGAAACAAAAGCCTTAAAAAATTTATTTCTTTTTTGAAAACTTAAATCAGAGGTCAAATTTAGAAATATTTTGTAAAAAAAATTATAACTTCCTTACTAGCTGACCTTCCGACCACTGGACTAGCAAGTCAGGGTGACTATGAATTTTTTTTATCAATAATCCACCCGAACTTCCGACCTCATAATTTCTCGACTATCAAAATACCTGACCTAATGAAACCACCTGACTATTGTATAGTCAGGATCATGATAGAATAAATTAATCATAAGACAAAAAAATTCCTCACTATCTGAACTCCTGACTATACGATCAATGCAATAAAAAAAATCCCTTGATTTGTGTGCAGTGTGCTTTTTTGTATAGATATTCAAATTTTTTCTTTCCACGTTCAATTGATTCTTTGTTAAGGCAATTACAAATTTCCTCTCGCTTTCTCGATTCACAAAAATAAAACCAATTGATCTGTGTACGAGAAATTAATGAACATGTATAGTTTCGATTTATTCTTATTTTGAATAAAATTTCAAAAATTCGAAGTGTTTTTCCTGTATTGTGTTTTCTTAAATCTGGTTCGAAGAAACATTGAATTAAGGAAATATAGTACCAGTTTCAAAAAAAAATTGTGTAACCAAAATATCATTTTACGAATTCATGGATTCAATTTATAATTTTAAATAACGAAAACATCTCTCTCTCTCTCTCTCTCTCTCTCTCTCTCTCTCTCTCTATATATATATATATATATATATATATATATATATATATATATATTGTGCTACTATTCACAAGTGATTAAATACAAAAAAACAACCCGACCGCCCAACTGCCCAACAAGTCAACTGCTCGACTACTCAACCTAAAGACAAAACCCAACTATGGTATAGTCAGAGTCGGGATAGAGGAAATCAATCATAAAAGAAAAAAATTCCCAACCGCCTGAACTCCCAACCATATGATCATCCGAATAAAATATATTTTTTGTTGATTTACATGAAGTTCACTCTTTAATAAAGATTTTCAAAATTTATTCTTTCAACAGTCAATTGATTATTTGTTAGTGCTTTCTCGATTCCTGAAAACAAAAATAGTTGGCTTATTTACAATAAATTAATGAACAAGTTCAATTGTGATTTTCTTGTTTTTATAAGAAAAATTTTAAGAATTTAGGCGATTATTCCTACATGCTCTTTTCTTAAGTGTTATTCGAAGAAAATTTGAATTAAGGAAACACAGTACCAGTCTCAATAAACTCTATGTAAGTATAACATTATTTTTTTTAGAAATTCCTAAGTTCAATTTCAAATTTTAAATAAGAAAAAATTATATATGCTCTATTGGCATTTACAGGTCATAAATTGCAAAAAAAAGGAAAGTCTCTAGCTACAAATTTAATATTATAGGGTATTTTGTCTGCATGCTTTTTTCTTAACTCTTCCTCGAAGAAGAACTCAACCAAGGAAACACAATACTTGTTTCAAAAGATTATGTGTAAGCATAATGTTATTTATTTTAGAAATTCTTGAATTCAATTTCAAAATTAGAATAATCAAAACTTATATATGGTCTCTTGGTGTTTATAACTAATAAAATTCCAAAAAAGGAGAAATATCCAATGAAAAATGTAATATTTTAGGGCGTTATTCTTGCATTCCCTTTTCTTAACTCTTGTTTGAAGAAGAACTGAATTAAGGAAACACAGTGTGAGTTTCAAAAAAATTTGTAAGAACAATTGTTGGGTATGTGTTATATTCTTTCCACAATTAGTCCCACATGCCGCAGGGGGGGCGGCAGTGCCCCGAGAAATTTTTTTTTTGGTGTGCAAACCCACCCATGGTTTTGTGCATGAGTTTGCACATGGTTTTTGGGGGACAATGGTTTTCGACCCCTGATATTTTGTAGATCCGGTCAAGGGAACTATGGTTATGTTCTAATCTAGGGTTAATGGATTGGGGTTTATGTGTGCTTTGACATGTATATGTATGTGTTGTCACATTGAAAGGAATATAATGAAAAATCAAGCCGGTAATCCCAATTTAGGATCCAGGAGAAAATATCTATGTATATATGTTTTATGTTTTATGCTCTCGCTATTGTTTATTTTATGTTTTTAAGATTCGTTTGTAGATAATTTTTATGCAGGGTTAAAACCTACAATATTGTTATTTCTTTTAGGAATTCTTGAATTCAATTTAAAATTTTAAATAAAAAGAATTATATATCCTTTTTTACTTTTTACAGGTTATAAAATGGGAAAAAAGGAAAATATACAGTGACAAAGCACTAAATGGAGCATATTATAGAAAACATGAAGGGGATGGATGATCCACCAGCAGAGAAACTCAACTTCAATTCATTTTTGATCTGGGATTCAACATACAAAACATAAAAAGGAGGTACAATGAGCTAAGATATTTGAATTCTTTGAGCAAAGAGAATTGTTAAAAAACACAAGATCTTTTGAAATAAAGAATAATTCATTTGAAGAAACTATATCAACAGAGTTACATAAAGTAGCAAGTAGGGAAAAAAAATTCCCTATTATGACACGATTTCATGGATTCTCTCTCGCACTGATATTAAAACCCAATTAATATCATACCATTAAGAAATTTTCATAGCCTTATGGAAATATGAAATCTAATAAGCCATATATAAGCTCAGTGCCCCAGAAATGCACCTTAGTGTTTAATTCCTTTATAAGTTTTGAAGCACTGGCTTGAAGAAACGTCAAGAGAATTTTGATATAGTAATTAAATATTGGTTGAGAGAAGAAGAGGAAGGTTTCAAGCTCAAAGAAAAAAATGAGTATCCAATAGTTATTTTTAAGAATCCTATTAGATTTATTATTAAAATGATAAGCATTTTATATGGGGAACAAGATCGTGAGAATTTCAAAATTAAATGGATCCCAATTATCCATAAAAATTTTAATGAAGGGAAATTCCTAAACTGGGTTAACATCTTGTCGCATAATATCACAGATTCATTAAATCTATCAGTGTCATCTCCCCTCGAGTTCAAATATATTTTTTGTATGCTTGCTTATTTGATAGATGTTTTGAAGGGAAATTCATAAACTGGGTTAACATCTTGTCACATAATATCACAGATTCATTAAATCTATCAGTGTCATCTCCCCTCGAGTTCAAATATATTTTTTGTATGCTTGCTTATTTGATAGATGTTTTTATTTCCTCAGTTCCATTTCCCCTCATGAAATGGACTTACCCATATGACCACCAACTACCGATTAAAAATTATGCTCCTATTCTATGGGATTCTAATTTTAAATACCACTTTTATGGTATTTTCCATTATGTTTTGACTCCTTTGCATGAAATACTATTTGGAAAAATACATCCAAAAATAAGTGATAATCTGAAAGAAATCATAGAGTTAATAGGCAAATGGTCTGTTGAAGACCTATTTTCCTACTTCAGTGTTTTTGGAAGTGAAGTTGGTCCCCATATTTTGCTCCGATATATCCCAGAAAGATTTTCTTTGAGATAAGTAGCTAATCAATTTATTTTGAATTGGAAATCCAAAAAGTTGAATAAGCTACAAAAGAAACTCTAGCCTAATTTTCCAATAAAGTTTGGTGACATCAATGTCCAAGACAAAGGGCATGGATTCAAAGAGGGTGAAGAGCTTGAGGAAATTTGGCTATTTCCTTTGCCTCATTATGAATATGATCATCAAATTCTCATTACCATTCATTATATAACAACCATTTATATATAAAAATTTATTCATTAGAAACCCACTTTCGATGATATTTTTGTTAGCATTGATGATTTTCAACAAATTGTTGAAAGAGGAAACTATTACATAGTGAAACAAGACAACAATTGCAAGAATTTAGGGATAAATTGTTCGAAAATTTCCTAAAGGGAAAGGTTTTTCACCTCAACATTTCATTTGAATTGTTAAATTATATTGATTTTTTGCAGTTTAATTTCAACGAACTCACTTCAGAACCTTCTATTGTTTCTGAAAAGGAAAAATAGGTAGAAATTGAAAAATAAAAGGTTTTGTTACACATGTAAAGAAGATGAACTTATAACAATAAAAAAATTGAAAAAGGAGCAAGAAAATACAAGAAGAGAAAATAATCCATAAAAAAAGAAAAAACAACTGAACAAGATAGTATTGTCATTAATTCTCCCGAGAAAATCGAGCAAGAGAAAATGGAAAGTACATAAGTCAAATAAATGGAAGTAGCCAAGGAGAAGTAAAAATAGGTATCTAATATAGCCAACACCATGGAAAATGAGGAAAAAATGGAATTATATTAAAAATTGGATATTATATCTGTCGTTTCTCCTCAAGAATCAATAGCACCAATTTCTACTAAGATTCCTTGGGAATCATTCTTGTTTAAATTGATTTCTAAGTTAAATTTAATTGGAGATACTATCCCTTCGTTGACATACTATTATTTTAATACTCAAACAATATCAATTTTTCGAAGAACAAAGAAAAGAAAACATGATACTCTTGATACTGTATCTAAATTCAGTTGGAAGGCTCAAGGAGACATAAAAGAAAAAACTCAATAATCTTCCCAAGATTTAGGATATTTTTTCAATTAAAATTAATATCATTTGAATGAGCTTGCAACTTCATATGATGATATTTTGCAGGAAATTAAAGTTTTGGAGGAAAATTTGAAGAAAAATGAATTGTTCAATGGAGAAAATTGGGAGTGGAATTCTGCTACTTTAATTCAAGGATTTACTGTAGAAAGAGAAAACCTACAGGATAATTTTCAAAAACAATTGAAATAAGAAAATGTAAAACATGAACATGATATTCAGGAATTGAGAAAATTACATGAAGAACCCACATCTTGAAGAAAGAAGAAAAAAATTATGCCATTATCGTCGCAACTTTGGAAGAGAAAATTGAATCTCTTAAATATCAACTAAATGAGAATCAATAGGAAACACAAAGTCTCAAAGTTTTCAAGGATCATGATTTACAAATATGTCTAATTTTAAGGAAGAATCAATCAAAATTCTATAAAAAATAGATAAAATTACTAGATTTTATCAAGAAATTATAGATTTAAATTAAATAATTGATTCATTGGTAGTAGAAGAAAATAAATAAATGATTATTCTTGACTAGGAAAACAAATTTCAATCTAGTGAAATTCCAAAAATTTCTAAGAGAAATAAAATATTGATGCTTGCTTCCTTAAGTTGCAGGGAGAAAGAGGAAAAAGAAATCATAGCATGAATACAAACAAAATATGAGAAAATTTTATCAATTTGGGAAAAGGGAACATTCTTTATAGAATAATTTGACCTATTAGGTGGAAAGTCATTAAAGAAAGAAGTTTGAGGAGAATTAAAATAGTCTAAAAAAAATCTTGTTTCGAAGGAATGGGTAGAAATAAAAAAACATTAAAGTTTGGAGACAAAAAAGTTTCCAAAAAACTTATGCAACTGCCTTTTGAACAAATAAATAGTATTGCTAAGTTTGAGGTCAAATATCAGAAGAAGAAGAAAAAGGTACAGGGATTAATTTCCAACTTCCAAATCAACATTAATCAGTTTCCTTCCATTTATTTCTATGCATTGTACGATATATATCCATAATGGGAAGGTTATATCCAAGTACATGCACCTCATATGCTACTTAGTATCAATTATGAAGACTATGAAGATGAGGAAAGGATGCATCTACCCTACTGGATATCAATTGAAGAAACATTTTTTAAGAATTGAGCATTTAATTTCAGAAAATTTGTTTATTTTCATGTTTCAAAACCTATTTTATTACTTTTAGTATTTATAGACATTTATGCATTGGTGAAAAGGGTCCAGAACGAGTGAAGACTACATAATTGGATGTTTTTAATCAATTTAAGTGTCAACTTTTTTTAAAACCATTTTCAATGTTCATGTGCGATGGCCTATGGCATTTATGTTAGTATATGATTTTAATTACTTAATAAATGCCTCTGATTTTACTCTATGACTTATGTTTTTTTTATTCTGAATGAATATTTGATAATTATGTTTAAGATTCCTTATGAAAATTTCACAATTTACATATTTTTATGATTAGGAATTTAAAAAATTGTTGATTTACTTATTGCTAGTTGATCATTGCAATCTAGTATTCAAATGTAGGCACATTTTCTCTCCTCTAAGAGAGAAATTATTATTTATTTACTTTAAATTGTCCATGTATAGATATTTGAGAAAATACCAAAAATTCTATTTGAATAGTATGAAAACGCGAAAATATAATTCTGAAGTTTCTATTTAATCTTTAGCCAAAATTTATTTATTTGATTTTAAGAATTCAATTCCAATTCAGATTTTAAATCTCATGATATTATGTGTGGTTTTATGCTCATTTAAATCCTTTAATTGTTCTTATTTATATGGTTTAAATCATTGGTTAAATTTGCATGTGATGTGGATATTGGTACATGCATAATGTACATGACTCTTGGGCAAGTGTTTGATGAATATAATCTCAAGAAAATATCTTTTGTTTTTGTATTCTAGATATATATGTTAACATCAAGTAGTTCACATATCCATTGTATTACAAAACCTTTTCCCTATATATGTACATATGCATATGGTAGTAATAAGTTTATAATATAAGCTTGTGAATCATTGATACATTTATCTTGTTCAATGTTTCTAGCATTCAGGTGTTGCTTTAAGAAATTGGTAGCTCTATTGTCATTGCAAATGAAACAATTATAATAAATTTCTGCAATTTTTTTTCACATATTAGACATATGAAAACATGGTGCAAGTGTACAAATAGACTCAAACAAAGATTCATCACAGTCATTGATATTTTTTCCATAGATCAACAAGCCTTGTTCAAGAAAGATTTTATCAATTGACAATATGTCAAAGTGTGCAAGTGGCAATTAGAATAGCAAAATTCATGAGCCAATTATTTTATCTATTGAAACTACAATATCTACTATGTTAATTTAACAAGAGTGGCTCAAAATGTCCACATGCAGAACTTTTGGTTATGTTTAATAGCCATCAATGTATGGATTGAACTGTAGATCTTGGTTTAATTCTAGATTTTTATAGAAAATGAAACCTTTTCTATAGGGGAAATACAACCATAAAAAATGAAAAAATATATATAATTGGAACCTTGATTGGCCAAATACTGACTTGTTGCAAGAGGATTTTTTCCACCTATCAAAAATTCCTTATGTGAATTGGATGCAAGCATAGAAATTCTTGGAGACATAATTATGCCTTGATCCTTGTTCACATTGGTAATGCTTATAATATAGCAGACTCATCTATTTCTTGTTATATTTTTTATCATTTTATATCGCACAATGAAATTACTATTCTGTTCAGCATTATTGTACAAGTTTCCTCAAGAAGGTACATTCCACTAGTTTTTGTTGTAGTATTGTTTCTTGTAATGTATGTGTCTCATTACTTCCATGAAAATTGTTTATTCCTATAATATGAAGACAACTTCAGTGTAGGTTCCATGTTGAACCTAGGTTCCACACTGAGTGTGCCCATATTTCCAACAAAAGAGCTATTATATACAAAACTAACACATGGAGTTGGGAAAATACTTGCACATTTCGTCAAAAACTTCTCTATCATTTACTATATTATTGTATTCATCTGTGTCATGTATTTAGCTCTGAATAAAAATGAAACTAGATAACTCAGAGGTATCAGGTTATTTTTCTAGTAAAATAGGTCTTTTTAGAACATATGTTTCTTTTTTCAGCTGGTGCAGTCTTAATGAAAATTGTTTTTATAGAAACTGAATACAAAGGCAATGACAGAGCAATATGGATTGTTTATTGACTTGAAATTTGTTTCATATTTAGCAATGTGTTTCCAAGTTTGTGATTAGTTTCATTTTTTTTGTCTCCACAAGATATGCGATTTTCTCGAATTTGTTTGAATGCACTTGTCATGAAGCAATCCATTTTTTTCATATACGCACTGCAATATGTTTTTGCTGAAACATAGGCATCTAAAATATATTGAACATCTGTGTTTTATTCCCACATTATGTTCTTGTAATCATCTTATGTAGCCCTATTGATACCAAATAAAAAATATGTATAAATGTATTCTTAGGTATCGATGTAGACACAAACTTATTCAACCCTATTGATACCAAAGGTATTCTTCTTTATTTTTTTGTTCTGTAATTTTTTAATATGAAACACATCATTTACAAATTTACATAATTATTTGCACTCCTTTTCTTAGATTTAAAATAATCCTTTTTTCTTTTGTGCATCAAAAAATGAATAAAAACAAAAGGCTTAAACATTTTTTTTTCCTTTTTGAAGACTTAAGTCATAGGTCAGACCCAGAAAGATTTTGTAAACAAAATTATACCTCTTGAACACCCAACCTTTCGACCACCAAAATAGAAATTCGAGGTGACTCTGATTTTTTTTTCATAAACAATATTCCTCAACTCTTGACCTCAAAATTAGTTGGTTTTAAAACTACTCGATTTAATGAAACTACCCGATTATGGTATACTCAAGGTTGCGATAGAATAAATGAATCATAAAACAAACAAAAATTGTCTAACTATCTAACCTCCCGATGGTACGATCAATTCAATAAATAAAAAAACCCTTACATGAATGGTTATCACCAATTTTTTATTGCCACACTGCATTGCACCATGATCCCACCAATACAACGTATAGGTGAATAGTCGTGGAATAGTCATTCATTACTTCATGATGTCATGTTCCTCCCAACTCCCAAATTCCCAACCTAGTGGTAGTCATCTCATTATGAATTTTGAAACTTTCTCTGTCTCCAACCACCTGATCCCTGAATTTTGACACAGTTGGTTCAACATATCACCAATACGTCATTCCATTAGGCCTATGGCTCGGCATCCCGACCTTCGACTAAGTGGCTTTCGACATTGCTTTAGTTATGCTATTTTTCAAATATTAATCTGTGCTATGAACTCTCAGTTATCTTCCTGGCTTCTTAGACCCTACAGATAATCCATGTCCGATGTCCAATCATAAAACAAGAGAATCTCTCTACTCCAATCAAAACCTTTCCCACCTACAGTATTGACTGCAACAGGATAAGCCTTATCCAATTAATTTTATGAATTCAACATTTCTCCCCTTTGCTCCATAGTAAACACCCTTTCTTATTATTTAGGAATGGCTACATCATGAATTTTTGGCTCTACAACACACAAAGCCTTTAGTCAATATTTCTACACTCTCCCCAAAGACCAGGTCTGTTGCTGCATGAACTACCTTAAGTTAATCCTCTCGAATGTGTCCTTCTCTCAGGAATCCATTCTGCTTCTAGATCTAAATAAGCACCTCCCCACTCTTTTGAATTAAAAATAAGAAGTTTCATGAAATTACCCCTTCTGAGATTGGGTGATACCTACATTGAGGAATTATTATCCCACGATATGTCTCTGCTTTCGGGTAGGGAATTGCTCGCATGGCAGCGTAAGCAGTCTTGCATGTCTTATCTGACAGAAGCCCGTCACCATTTTATAGTGGCCTCCCACCTAACCTGCCACATGCCAAATATTCCATAATTCTCATGAACTCTCTCAGCATGTCCTCGAGACTACTCATGGGTAGCAAGAAAAATTGGCTAGAGGCTTCTGTTTTATGAAACTAGCTCCAAAAATAGAAGAAAAGAGAGATCAATGCCTTAGAAATCAGCCACTTCAATGGGGAAACCTCCTTTACATTACATAAATGAAAAATTATTGGATGATACAAATGAAAAAACCTCCTTTCTATATATAGGAGTCAAATGTGTCACAATATAATCTTAGCCGACATAAGAATAACAATGCAAGGGCACAACAATAACAATAGTGGGCTTCTATGGGGCACAATAATAACAATATGGGGACTACATGGGAAAAAAAATAACAATAAAGGGGCTATACTAACAATAATAATAAGGGGATACACTTGTATTATAGGGACCTAACATGTCCCTCTCCTTCAAACAAGTGTTGTCCTCAATGCTCGATTATTTATTGAAGCTTCTGTATAAAATTCTCATCTTCTCATGTGGAATCTTCAACATGTAAGTTCTTCCACTTGCTGAGATACTCTGAAATTGATCGATTTCATACTTTTTGAGTTTTTTTTTTTTTTTCGTGATTTCTTCAAAACTTATTTCACTGCAATTTTGAACTTCCTATTGTTTCATTTGGTTCTGCACCAAAGTTAGGTTATCCTTTGAGAGTTGGAGAACTTGTTGTTGATGCTCGATGTGATCTTCGACTGCTTTATCATCTATATTAGCTTTCATTTGATCCTTCAAACCATCCAACTTGGCCTCCATGTATGTTTATAAACCATCTATGTCATCTTTTGTTGCTCTTTGTAAGAGTGAAATTTTTTGCACTTGGTACCATAATTTTGATATATCATATTCCAATTATTCCTCTTCATGCATCATAGTAGATATTTCTGAGGGTTTAATGGTTGTGGAATAATTTTTGGGAGGAATTATATAACTAAATATTGATATATATGCTTCAATATGTCCTTGGAATCACTTCAAACTATTTTTTTTAAAAAGAAGCTATGCAAAATTATTTTAAAAAATACACACCTTTTTCTTGCTTTTTAGGAGGTCTATATTGAACCTGATTTATCTCTATTATTTTAGATCTTCAAGATATAAATTTATATCACGTATTAGCTCTCCGATTCCTCTTTCTAATGCCATAGGTTATACCTAATTTGGATTCTTCAAGGCAAAGTTATCCCCAATCTCCCACAATGACCTAATTATGGACTAGTTCAGTAGAGCAAACTTGTAGTGTGTGTTGTGTGTCAATTTTTCCTCCTTTGGTTCTGAAATAGATACAAAGGAAACTAAAGTATGTGTAATTTTGGCTATTTTTTACATAATTCCATTTCGATGCTCAGAGAGAGAATTATGATGATTTTTCCAAGGTTACCTCTTTGAGATGAAATTTGGGAGCCTGCAAAAAACAAACTATTTTAAAAACACTTCAAACTATTTTAATTTTTGGGAGGAATTATATAACTAAATACTAATATATATGCTTCAATATGTCCTTGGAATTACTTCAAACTATTTTTTTAAAACAAAAGCTATGCAAAATTATTTTAAAAAATACACACCTTTTTCTTGCTTTTTACGAGGTCTATATTGAACCTGATTTATCTCTATTATTTTAGATCTTCAAGATATAAATTTCTATCATGTATTAGCTCTCTGAGTCCTCTTTCTAATGCCATAGGTTATACCTAATTTGGATTCTTCAAGGAAAATTTATCCCCAATCTCCCACAATGACCTAATTATGGACTAGTTCAGTAGAGCAAACTTGTAGTGTGTGTTGTGTGTCACTTTTTCCTCCTTCGGTTCTGAAATAGATACAAAGGAAACTAAAGTATGTGTAATTTTGGCTATTTTTACATAATTCCATTCTGATGCTCAGAGAGAGAATTATGATGATTTTTCCAAGGTTACCTCTTTGAGATGAAATTTGGGAGCCTGCAAAAACCCTAAATTCCACAGATAACAAGGATCATAAGGGATCATTCTTCTTATGTGAGACTATAAGTGACCTGGTCACAGGTAGAAAAAGAAGCCACGGGAGAGAGAGGATAATTTGTTGAGAATGAGTTTTGTATGAGGCATTATTTGGCCTAAGGAAAGGATCCATAGGATGAAGGAAGCAAGTCGTTCCCTAAGGAAAGGTTAATAGCTTGAGATAGGAGGCCAAGAAGGAGTTGAAGATAAAAAAAATTTATAACAACCTCAAGGAGGTATGGTTAATTAATTCAGAACAAGGTAGGGATGAATTTAGGGCATTCCAGTGATTTCTAGTGAAACCACAAGCAAATAAACAAAAATCATGCCCTAAGTACAGCCGATTGTATTATTTAAGGTTTGAAGGACTGGACTGTAGCTAGAAAGGAGTCCAATGACCTGTTGAAGCAATACATAAGAAAAACAGAAGGGCAGGGATAATTTTAAGGATGGAAAATTATCTTGATGCTTAAAAAAATGGCGAATCTCACTAGTCCCTAATATGGAAACTATAAAATTTTGATTGATATATTTGTAAAACTATTCAAATTTATAATGATCTTATATATATTTTCTATATAATATTGGCGATTTTTAATGTAAAATAATTTTATATTGTAAAATTTGGGCGAATAATTTTTATAAAAAAATGGAAATTGGCGAATCTTTTTTTTTGGAAAAACCATGGAAAATTAGCCCACCTGCGAATATTAGCCCCTAAAATTTTCCATGCAGAAGGGATCATGTTTTAAGGAGACCGAAAAGAAGTTCGTAGGTTTATAGAAGGGCCTAAGGGAGTAGGTCGATGGTAGAGGAAGGTTGAACAAGCTGGCTATAAGGGATAATAGGTTTCTTGTTGAGAGAAAAGGAAGTTTTCCTGCTACAAGAGGACTACAGAGAAATATTAGATAAGAAAACTATTGTTTGGGTAATTTCAGGTGGTTTGGTAAAGCCCTAGTTTTCTACAATAATGTTGTTAGAGTGTTGTAGGTGTTTAAATTTGGGAAAAAAAGGCTTAGAAGATAAAACTATAGACAACTTCCAGGTAAGCACACTATTGTTTGGGTCATTTAAGGTGGGTTGTTAAAGCCCTAGTTTTCTACAATAATGGTTTTAGTTGTAGGTGTTTATATTTGGGCAGGAAAGTATTAGAATATAAAGCCTCAAATATAGGTGATTTGGTCAAAGGATTAGACATAATAATTGAAATAATATAGGGATTGTAAAGAGCCACTATCCCTGGTATATGAACCCTATGGATTTTATTATTAATGGAATTGTAAAAAATCAATTTGGGAATTAATTCTTGTGCATACTACATTTTTTTAATTGTTGGTATATTCTGCCATGAATTTTTTTTTTAATGTTAGGAATTTTTAGTGTGTTTATGTTTTCTAGCTAAATCATAGACTAAACTTTAGGTGCATGGAATTATACCATTGTATATGAGAGAGATTTGAAAAACAGTTGGTTTAGAGTTGTGCATAGGTGGTAACTTTGAGAGGGAGTTGAGTTGTCTTGTTATTGAAGGAGTGAAAACTTATGTCTTGGATTTCTGAGTAAGAATCCAATAGAGAAAATGGTTTCTAGATTGAGGTTTTAGGACCAGTTGTAAGGTATATCCAACAATGCTTCGTGGAAGAAAATAATGAATCTAGTGTTGTTTGTGAATGATCTATGGGATTATTCCAACATCCAGATCAAGGCACCAAATTATACAAAAACTTTGGCTTTGTATAACCTGGATGATGAAAACGCCAATTTGGTCATTCTTGATGGATTCAAGGATCACTCGATACCTCACCTTACCAGAAAATACACTACATGACACATTTGGGAAGCTATGAAAGCATTTTTTCAAAATAAGAACAAAAACTGAAAGATGGTATTAAGAGAGAAGCTCATGGATATCAAGATGATAGGTTCAGAGAACATGACTTCATATATCACTACAATTTTTTGTTATGAGCTTGTAGTTATAGGAGAAAATGTGGAAGAATCAAATTTGGTGACGATTGAAATAAAGGGCTTATTATAGAAGTGGAAGAAATTCATCAAATGAGTGGTTCCATGAGAAAAAATTCCATATTGGAATAGGTTGTGGGATGATTTCATCTAGTATTTTTAAGACAAGGATCCCTTGTAGAAGAGTCCAAATGATGAAAATGTTTCACTCTCTAGTAAGCTAAATAAGGTAAAATGTGTAACATCCCTCGTTAAATCCATGTAAAACAAATATAAGACTATAGTCATGGAACAGACATTCCAAGATGAATAGTGGGAAAAACATCGTAGTGAGTGTTCATTTGGTTTATTATTGCTAAGGAAATTGGAAAAGGCTTTGGAAAGGAAAGAGTCATTAATTGGCATTTTATTTATGAAAATAATGGAAAATAGGAGGAAAGGAAGGTGAAAGGTCACAAGTTTAATGTGAGGAGGAAATTAAAGGAAAATAATGGAAAATGAATAAATTAGAGGCCTCATTAATAAAAAGGCTTTTAAGGATGAGTTGGTAAGCCTTTTATCAGTGTTAGACTTTTATCAATTTAGTTGTGGAGCTCTCTCATACTCTTGGATACTTAGATTATTCATGGAGAACTCTTAGAGAAGTGTGGCATACTTGGGACTTGGATCAAGAAGGAAAAGGAAAAGCAGGAAAGCACAAGGGAACATCGAGATTAATAACTACAACAGTTTTTGCTTGCAAGTATTGAGTTGCATGTATGATTTATTCACTATTTTTTTCATCCACGGCATATGCATGTGGTTATTTATTTATGATATTTCATTGGCATGGAGGATTTCCTAGATTGACAGTGGTTTTGACTAGCCTTGCCATTTCCTCGATAGACATGGTGTTGTGGGTTTTACCTTTGTTTTCTAGTTGGTTTTCTTGGGCCTTTGGATGTGGTTTCAGTTATTATTTCCTCAAACCCTTGGTTGGAAAAACGCTCTGGAATCCTTGTAACAACTTGGGTTGAGTTACTAGTCCTAGAAGCCTTGGTTGGAAAAATGCTCTAGAAGCCCTTAGTGGGTTGATTTAATAGTCTTGGAAGCCATGGTTGGATGATCTAGAATCCCGGAAATGGTTGTGGGTTGAGTTAGTATTCCTAGAAGCCTTGGTTGGATCAAATCCTCTAAAGCCATGGACAACTTGGGGTAGAGACAAATATGGTGATGGTTATTGATGACCGAGTGTGAGGTGGAATCACTGGTTGAGGGTTGAGGTGGTTTGGCATATGGAAGCCTTGGTTTTTTTTATTGATTTTTTTTATGAGATCCCACATTCATGCTTGGAATATGGCATAGGGGTGACTAGTTTAAAGAGAGATTTGGTTCATCTTAGTCTATGGTCAGGTGGAACGTGGAAGTCCTAGAATTGGTTGCATTTTTCATATGTTAATAATAGCTTCTTTCCTCTTGTATTTACAGATAAATATAATTTTTTATATGTTGTTTTTATGACTGCTATGTCCTTGCTATTTATGTTGGTTATGAGCATGTTTCATGACAGTGATGATGTACGGATCTCATCATGCTTTGATCTCTAAATGAATGAAAAATTAATATATGACCTAATAGATGATAATGCATCTAATGTGATAAGGCATGAATGCTTCTTAGAGATTCTTAGATAAGTATGAAACCCATATGCTCAGCTTTGTTATTATGTCTTGTAGAATGTATATTTGTGACATGTTTGATGAAATTACGGTCATGGTTGGGATTGGTTAGGTCAAGTCCTTGATAAAGTTTTGTGTTAGAGGCTTTTTCTTAGTGTCATTCATTGTCAGAAAGTGTCATCAAGTTGCAGGCAGTGGTTAGAGTCTAGCCCTAAAAAAGTGGCTTAAATCTCACAGTCTATGGCATAGAATTGGTTGAAAAAGACTGCACTATCTCCCTTGTAGGCATTTTGGGAGTGAATATAGGGTCTAGCTGCATTCATTCCTTTTTATGAGTGTGACTAGGGGTTTTTCAGTGAAAAGGAAGTTTAACTCGGGGCTTGAGCACGTGGAGTGGTAGATTATCCTTTGAGGGTCCTGTAGCACCTAAGGGATGTCTGGAAGTCTTGGTTCGTCGGTAACACGTCCTTAACTATACTTAGGGATTTGAATCATATCATAGTAACTCTTCATCACATTTTTACCTTGGTGGATCGGTTAGATTGGGTAAATGTGGGAGGAGGGTGTTACATAGTGGTATTAGAGCATGGTTCAATACTTGGGCTAGATGGGAAGAATGTGTTTTTCATGCATACATGTTAGTTACATATGTGTTCCTTATGTTGTTGACTATGTGCTTGTTTTTATACATGGTGGTGGTCATTTTTTCCGTTGTGTTTTCATGTAGGAGTTGCTGATGTTGTTGTTTGGATGTGTTATTCATGAATGCATGTCGGTTTTATATCCATTATTTATGCATGTCAGTGTTTATATGTTGTTATGCATGCATTTTCATGGTTAAGGTTTTTGTCCATGAGGTAATTGTATTCATTTTAGGTCATTATAATTCTATTGGTATGTTATGATGCTGATGTGTTGGTCGATATAGAGCAGAAGATGCAGATCATCAATGTGAAGTTGTAGCACTAGACTTCAGGGTGAGAGAAAATCATCATATAGGTTTCTATGTTTGGTATGCAAGTTAGTTAATGGTTGCTATAAGCTTTAGGTTTAATTGCATGTTTGTCATTTTATTGTTGTTGTGGTTACATGCATGGAAAATGCTATTGAATCAGTTTGGTCATGTGCACATGTGTCAAATAGTCATGAATGATAGTAACTCGTTGTTATATTCATTGTTGTTGTTGTTTTGTGTTATTTAACTTGATGATTATGTTATATGTTGTTGATAAGTATGTTATCTGTTAACTTGTTGATTGTTATATGATAGTTAGCTTGATGATTATGTTATATTTTGTTGATGAATTTGTTATATGTTAAATTTTTTTTTTATATGTTAGTTAACTTGATAATTAGGGTTATTGCATTAAGTTATTAATGTTATATGTATCATGTTGATCTGTATTGGTCTATGTAGATGGTTATGGCTGTGACAGCCAGGTATGAGATGACATATTTGTGATTGTTATGCATTAATGACAAATTTTTATGAGATTACGATGTGAACATGCTAGCTAGTTTTTTTTATGTATATCATGACCATATTTATGTTTGATTTGATGTGTTGTTAAGTTATATCATGCTAATCTAGATTGATTGTGCAGACAAGATAACCTCCCCTCAGATACATTAAGGTATGAGCTTACTTATGTTTTCTACTTGGTTCTTGAATGTTTAATTATGATGTCATCAAATTGGTATTTGAGTGTTTGGTGTCTATTATGTCTTCTCTATGTTGTTTGAATGTTTTATTAGTTCTATGATGAGTATGCATCTATAAAATTGAATGAAGAAATGATCGTGTTTTAATATGGATGTGCTAACACAATATGTGCTGAGGAAACTGATATGTACTTGAGTGTAAGTAGGTGCTAGTTGTAGTATTATGATTAATGACTATTAGTTGATTGTGACATGGTTGTTAGTCTTGGTCAAATTTGGTTTCAAATTAATAAACATGATTTCTTGATCATGGAGTGTGTAACTTACATGTTTGAAAAGTTGTAGGAAAACATGCTTGGTATTAGCATGACAAGGTAATAATTAATTTTTTTATATAACTAATAGTTGGGTGATATAAAATTATATAGTAAAACTCGATTTCAGCAAGGTAAAAGTTAAAATAAAGGAATTGGGTGAGAATTCCTTTAGCTATGTTTGGAAACTGAAATTCAAAATGAACACTAGTACAAAATAGCTAATTAGTTACTAAAAAAATGACTAAAATTTGCATATAAATGACTATTTTTCGGTCGGTGACCAATAATAGCTAATTTACAGTATCTTATAATGCGACCAACTTTTAGTCGTTTTTAGCTTAGTCATTAATAGGTCATCTCAATTTTGTTGTCTAGTTGTATATTTGGTCATTGATTTAGTCATTAATTTATTTATTAATTTAGTCATTGATGTGGTCATTGTTTTAATCATTGATTTGGTTATTAATTGTCACAATTAATGAACAAATATAAAACAAAATATATTACTATATAGTCATCTGAAAAAACCAATTAATGACCAAAGAAATATGACCAAAATGTTGGTCGTGTTATAAGACACTGTAAATTAGCTACTAATAGTCATATATATATTCAAATTTAGTCATCGTTTGAAACTAATTAATGACCAAAGAAATATGACTATTTTGTTCATGTTATAAGATACTGTAAATTAGCTATTAATAGTCATATATATGTGAAATTTACTTATTATTTGTAATCACAAATTTATCATCTGTAGTGGTCATTTATCTTTTTTTGGTAGTTTCATATTCATTATATAAACGACTAATTTAGTAGTTTATATTCATTTCATTTACTTTCATTAATAATCATTATACGTGAATAATTTATTTGTATATTTGTTTTATTAGTGTTCATCATTAATCAATATAAACTACTAATTTAGTAGTTTTAAATTGATTTTATGTGTTCATTATTAATCAACATAAATTAATTTGTATGGTTTAAAAAATATCATACAATGTGCTTGTTCATCTAATATGAAAACATAAGTTTGCATATGTTAATTACAATACTAAACAACATGAATTGCAATTATAAATAATTTCAACCACATAAATTATATTATATGAAATGTTAAAGTCTTACAATGAGTTTCCAACTTAATATTGGTTGGACTACAATTTAAAAATGAAATTATGTTTCATCACTTCAAAACATTATCATTGCGTTGCCAAGGCACTGCACGTGAATTCACCAAATCTAAATACCTGACCATCAATATCTATATGTGTGTCTTATGCGGGATATTGGCTCTAAGGGTATCACCAAACAGTTCTCTTCTCTCCCTTTTTTTGCATTTGTCGCTCCAATGTTATTGCTTTCCTCTTTCTTCAATTTCTACTTCTTACCATCAATACTGAGTTAATTTTTTGAAAACAAAAGAAAATACAATGAAAAGTGTAAGACATGAATGAAAATAAACACTAGAATATGAATTAAATTTGACTATAAATATTTTATACAACATATACCTCAACATCAGCAATGTCAAAGACATTTTTCCCCATACAAGTAAGAAAATCGAACAAATTTTCTTCAGTTGGGCGATAGTCGCCATTATAATGTGGCCAGATGACCTGTATAAACAAATCAAATCAAATGTCACCATATATAGAAAATAACACCTTACTAAATTAGTATTCAACCTTCAGGGAAAGCTTAGGAACAATCATGTCAACTAAGTTATATGCTAAAAAACTCAAGTTGTAGATAACTTGGGAAAACAAATAATACGAGGTGTGATGTTTAATCCTTGTCATTTTATTCGCAAAAACATTCCATTTTCTAACACATTAACTTGGTCAAGTATATAAACAACATGTTCTCAAATAACAACATGAAAGTAAACTTTTCTAATATTCATGAAAATATTTTACCACAAAATAGCTATAAGGATTCCAATAAATATCGTGTAATACTAATTTCATCTTCAAGCTTTGGTTTTTTTTTAAATGGACATGATTCCAAGTATTTTCAATTTCACAGTTAAACGAAAAAACAAAATCAAAATAAACGTCCAAAATACAATCAAACAATCAAGAGAGGATATCATGGAATGAAAATTGCAATTATAAAAAAGTTGTTTACCTATCCACCGATGTCGTGTCTGGCATTCATAAAACATTTTCTTGCCCAAAATAATCCTAAGGTGAAATAATTAGAACATTAAAATCCATATGAATTCCTACTAGAAACATTTCCAAATTTGATGGTGTATGTGCCCAAAGGATCTCTAACAACAAATCAATCATATCCAAGACGTGTTATGAATTCTCTCCCCATATTGCAGGTGAATTCACCAACTTTGAAGACTTTACCATCAGTCTTTATGTGTGTGTATTATGGAGGATATTAGCTCGAAGGGTATCACTAGAACCGTCTCTTCTCTCACTCTTTTGGCATTTGTCACTCCAGTGTTATTGTTCTCCTCTTTCTTCAATTTGTACTTCTTACCATCAATAATGAGTTCCTTTTTTGAAAAAAAAAATAAGATACAATGCACAGTGTAAGACATGAAAGATGATGAACAATAGAATATAAACTGAAGTAGACTATAAACTATTTATATGACATATACCTCAACATCAGCAATGTCAAAGTCATTTTTCCCCATAAAAGCAAGAAACTCGAATAAGTTTTCTTCAGTTGGGCGATAGTGGCCATGATGTAGCCAGATGAAATATATAAACAAAGAAAATAAAATGTCACCATAAAAAAAACACCTTACTAACTTAGTATTCAACATTCAGGTGAAGCTTAGGCACAGTCATGTGAACTAAGTTACATGCTAAAAAACTCCAGTTGTAAATAACTTGTGAAAACAAATAATATGAGATGTGATGTCTAATAATTATCTTTTTATTCACAACAACATTTAATTCTCTAACGCATACAACTTGGTCAAGTATATAAGAAACATGTGTTGAAATAACAACATGAAATTAATTTTTTCTAATAGTCATGAAAATATTTTAACACAAAACAACTAAAAAGGTTTCAATCAATATCGTGTAATACTAATTTCATCTTCAAGCTTTGGTTGTTTAAATGGACATGATATCAAGTATTTTCAATTTCATAGTTAAAATACAAAGCAAAATCAAAATAAATTTTCAAAATATAATCAAATGAAAAAGAGAGAATATCATGGAATGGACGTTGCAATTATAAAAACTAAAAAAATAAAAAATACCTTTCCACCAATGTCTTGTCTAGCATTCATAAAAACATTTTCTTGCCCAAAATAACCATGAGGTGAAATAATAACAACATAAAAAATCATGGAAACCCCTCCTAGAAACATTTCCAAAGTCAACGGCTTAGATGCCTAAAGGATCTCCAACAGCATACGAATCATATCCGAGACATGATTTGCATTGTCTCCCCATCCTTTTTCTAATCACATTTCTTGTAACCATCTCACACCAGAGTCAAGTAACAAATAATTTTTTTGAAATATTTACATAAGGAGCAAGATATGCAAATAGAGTTTCTGAAATATGAAGAAAGATGCAAGTCTTCAGAAAATTTGACAAACAATTATAAGTTTAAAACATTTATATGGTGGACGAAAAACAATTGGAGGTAAAGAACGTGTTGATGAAAAGTAGTTGGAGGTAAAGAACACATCAAATACAAAGGGCCATTGTTACACTATGAAAAGATGATAGAATAAGACTATGTCATGTTGATCTTATTGTTTATTTATTTAAAAAGGTGATAAACATATTCTAATGTCTAAGTTTGAGATTTGCAAATCTTTCATTTCCAGAATGAATTACTATGAATTTTCATGATATGAAATCAAGTATAACACCTTCAATGTTTCTCAAAGCCACGAAATATAAAATGAGAATAAGTACAAAAGAAACAAACATAAACCAAATAGGAAGTGCCCAATTATAAATTGAAATTAATATGTTTACTCATAACTTGAAACTTATGCTCACAATTTCAACCATGCAAATTACTTTTTCAATAATATGTGGCTTATGTAGAATATAAGTAATAAATATATGTTGATATCTATTCTAATTAAATATTGTTAGACCATTAAAAAAAAATCTTGTGTCTAAAACAAAGTACCAAAAATATTGTAAGCATTTGCCAATTTGTTTAGAGTGGCCTTTCTTATTTAACCATCATGTTATGTTTTCAGAGTAGCAACACTGTTAATTTTTGTCAACTAGGTCCAAACTCTAGGTTGCACTTCTCATATGATGATGATTATATTTTTTTTGGATTCCTCTTTCGGAGAGGTGCAAGATTGATTTAAAGATCATCTTGTTTGGTTGAGCAGAACATATATTTTGATTTTATTTTCCACACATGTGCTACGTCAGCCAGATTTGTAATGTAGGGTAAGAAGCAAAATAGATGTGTCACACGCCCTCAATGACTAATATAAATTGGAAAGATATGATGTCCATTTCATCATCATCTCATCACACACATTCCTCATGATCTTATTGGTTCGTATAGCCTAGAAGATACTTCTCTCTCTCCCATGTGTGAATATGGATGCCGGAAATGGATGCCAAAAATATGGATGATGCCAGAAATATGGATGCCAGAAATGATGCTGGAAATGGATGACGAAAATATGGATGATGTTGAAAATATGGATGAGGGATTCTTTTGTTGACTTGCGTTAACTTTTGGAGCTGTCTTTTAGGGGTATGTGTGACGCTTGGAAGGTTGGTTGATCTAATTTTGAGAAATAATTTGCTAGATGATGCATCTTGTTGACTGTCGTAACGCATATCACTCTCTATCATTGTTGGACAAGAAGAATTGTAAAATCTAATCTACATTATTTGTCTTGTCTTCTGTTGATCTATTATTATGTTCTATTGGCATATTAATTTAATGTTTATGTGTTGAATTGGGCCTATAAGAAAGATTAAAGTAAAATTGCATTAAGCATATACAACATACCATGTTTACCTAAAATTAACATGGTATCAGAGCCAAGGTGAAGACAAAGTCCAAGATAGTGTGAAAATAAATCACCAAAGAAGAAGTCTTGTCAAGGACCAATGGTCTGATGATAAGTTGACTGACAAGTCTGCTTATCATGCATGGAAGATGTCCTTGGATTTGGTATTAGAAGATCAAGATTTCATGGACTATGCGTAGGGGAAGATTCATGAGCGTCCATCATATTTTATGAGGCTCACAGAAATTAGGAATGATCTCCTTGCCATAGGAGAAGTAGCTGATCGAGAGCTTGTCCTCATTTCTCTTGGAGGACTTTCCCGAGACTGGTATGTATTTAATACTAAGACTCTTAATAATAAGATGATTCCTGATTTTGATGAATTTTTGACTAGATGCACTCAAGAGGAGACAAGAATGATGGAGAGAGGTCATCCCTTTAATGGAAATAGAGGTGATCCTACTGCCTTCGCCGCTCATGCAAGGAAGAAGAACCATGGTGGCCCGAGAAATAAAAACCATGGTAGAGCAAGGCCCAAAGGAAGGAAGGGAAGATGTTACACGTGTAACAAGTCTAGTCACTATGCAAGAGAGTGCCCCAATATAAGGGACTCTCCTAGTGACGATGACAACAACAACTTCAGGGGGAATGGCAATCAAAGGAACAACAGGTTCAAAGGAAAAAGGAAGGCTCCCTTTGATCATAGTGGAAATGGGAAACCTTTCAATAGGTCAAGAAATTCTAGGTACGGTGAGTCTAATGTTGTTGATAATAATAAAAATCAATATATTCTTGTATCTGCCCTCTTTGTTACATCTCCTCCCAACACCCTGGATGTTTGGGTAATTGGTATTCATGCTTCAAGGCACCTCACTGGTTATAAAGAAACCCTCTTTGATTTGAATGAGAAGGATACTAATTTAGAAATTATCCTTGGAGATAATTCCATATATCTCATGAAAGGGATAGGTGTTGTGACCCTTCATCTATCTCAAGGTTAGGTCATCTGTTTACAATATGTGTTGTACATACTTGATTTGAAGAAGAACCTTATGTCTATTTCGGCAATGGAATACAAAGGGTTCAAGGTGGCATTCATTGATGGAAAGGTACGCATATGGAAGAGGAACTTCAAAGAAGCTCTTACTATTGGTTTTAGAGTTGATACACTCTACTCGATTGGAGTAAGTCCATTGGGGGCTATGTGATGTGATACAACTCTTCAAACAAAGTTATGGCATCAGAGGTTTACACACCTTCATTGCAAATCCTTTCCCGAAGCAAGGAAGGTGGTGGCAGGGATGCCCGAATTTAAAGATGATCATGAAAGTATATGTTAGGGTTGTGCTAAAGGGAAGCATACAAGGGGACCATTCCCCCCAAGTGTCATAAAGACAACTAATATATTGTAGTTGATTCATTCTTATTTATCTGGTATGCTGCCCATGAGATCCTTGGGAGGATGTTCCTATTACATGAATTTTACAGATGAATTTTCCCGTAAGACCTAGATATATTTCTTGAAGAAGAAGAAGTTACAGAATTGTGTATAATAGTTACAAGATTCTGTGAATTTCTAAGTATAATAAGTGTGCTAAATGAAGTAATGCAACACAAGTAAGGGTATCATTAGAGTATGAAAATGGTGGATTGTTCATCGAAAGGAAATAATACATGTGTGTATGTTGAAGACCAATGAGCAAGGTGAAGTGAAGGTGCAAGGTGTGCACAAGATATTCTATAACAAGGTGTTGATATCTTAGTAAGTATCACATACAATTAGAGAAGGGAAATACAGTTAGGCTGAGCTCTCTAGTCCTGGTGTAGAAAAGAGCAGGACGATGCAGGACAGTGCAGAAAAGAAGGATATGCTTAAAGAGTCAATGAAGAAGTAGTGACAAGGTCTTGGCGGCATACAAGGGTCAACGTTCTGTGTCATGGTCATGGTACTTGTCATCTAAAAGTCTATAATAAGAATTTCTTGTGGGTTTTCCTCTCCAAGAGGGAGAGGTTTTGGCCTTGGCTCGAAGAGCCTAAATTTGTGTCTCTTGTGTTTTGGTAATTGACTTGATGAAAGACATAATAAGCTAACAAGAGAAGACATAAGTAAAAGAAGTAAGCTCACAAGTAATTATCAAGAAAATAATTTGAATTTCCTAATTCTCAACAAAGGAGCACACAAACATTTAGGACAATCACAAAGAAATTTTTTTTTTACCACCTTAGAGGCATCCTTCCAAATTTTCTCTTATACTATCTTATAGAGTGTATTTTTTCCTTTCCAATGAGCCCTTATTTGTCCCAAAACTCCTAGTAGTTTGTGATATATTGAATTTTTAAGACTAAGAAAATTACACCTAACAGTGAGCCGACCTGCACTTTGGCACACATATCGGCCTCCCCTTCTAGAAGGACATTTCCTTTAAAACATGGTAAAATAGTACAAATATAAACCTTTGCTCCTTATTTTTTGATAATAAAATTCAGTAGGAAGCTCACAACATCCAGACAAAATTAAAAAATCAGAAGGGGAATTTTCTGATTCTAACAATGGGAAAAGAAAATTTAAAGCAAAAGCAACAGATGACATAGCTACCAAATGGAAAAGCTTATTGGAAGCTATCACTGCAATAGCGGAAGTTAAGGTATGTACTCTATGTAATGCAGTTTGTAACATTCAAATTGTTTTTGACTCGCATATTTCAGGGAAGAAACATTTTGCTCAGGTGAAAAAATTAGAGGAAGAGGCTAAATTTGCGTCGAAAGGTAAAGATCGAGATAATATCTCCACGAATGATGTTGAACATGAAGTTAAGAATGGGGAATAGAGTAGATTGAGGTCAAGGATGTTTTTTGAGAAAGCACTTTCACATGACCTTGGGCAAGAGCAGGAAGAAAAATGATTACACCCAGAGTATATTTGAGCGAGATAAGTTATGAAGCCTCATGGAAATTAATAGTTAAAATGTAGTACTTTGGCATTCCAAAGAACTAAAATTTGGGACATTTATCAAGTTTATTGGGTCACTGCATGTTTCTCAATTTCTTAATGCAGTGCACCCATGTTGTATTTTCCAAATAATTAAATTTGAAGGCAAGGTCTCATACAATGTGGGCTTTTTAATGGATTTCAAAAATTTTGTTTTAATTCAGCAACAAATTTTTGCACTTCAATTTTTAAGATTGGGCCACTGCAGTTTTTTTGGTAATGTATATTAGTACTTGTAATATGACTATCAAGCAAGTACAGATACGGTAATATTATTACTGATCAAATGTTTTCTAGGACACAAGAAGCACGTATTAATTGATAGATACAAGTAACCGTCATGCTCTTACTTGACATGGATATACATCATAACAATTCATGGATAGAGGAACCTATACTCAATGTATGGTCTCATGTCATATATTCATTTGTATACTTGTTGAAATTACTATAAATGTGAATTTATTTACTACGTTTTGTCAAAGTTCAGGAACAACGGGGAAAAGTAGGAAGTCTTTTGGACCACTAGAGAAAACTTGTAAATTTAAGGGATATCACAATGACAGTAGATCCAGGAAGGATATAGATCTCAAATGCATCTAGGTGGACCTGAGGATGAGGTGAAAAAAGTATAGTATAACCGCAGGAGCGACTTGTAAATCGAGGAATAAAATTTGTTTGGGTAAAAAATCTGTGATGGTTATCTATTCCTTCGAACTTGTGATAAGAATTGTGCTAGAAGACAGAATTTTGGATTGCAAACCAAGCTATAACACTAGTATTTTTTGTGGTGAACTTCTTCATTGAATTGTGGAATATTATAGTGATTCATGTGTAGTAACTATAGCAGTTTCAAACTGTGTATAGACTCTTGTCTCAGACTTCTTTGTTGGACAGTCCAGACTTCACATTTCTTTGAATATTTCGGTGGATAAGACAGCAAGATACTCTCTGTATTTTGGACATGTAACAAAAATTTCCATACCTTTGAACCTGTAAGAGGAAGATACAAAACCCTTGGGCCAGTGGAAATCGACACTATGGACAAAGCTGAAACATTGTTGTGAATTGCAGTCCTCAAACAACTTCAGCCTTGAGGATATTATATGGAGACTTGAACCTCTAGCAAACAAGCTAATTGGTAGCTTGGTCCTATGAGAAAGGCTCATCGTATATATTCCTCAGATCTACAACTTGTATCTCATATTTGCTCAAGAGTTCAGACCTGTGTGTGGAAAAAAGGCTATTCAGACTTGTGGGAAACATTTTGATCTTGGTGAGAAGGTATATCTCAGCATTTAGACTTGAACCTATTCTTGACCTCTACACATGAATCTAGTGCTTGATCAGTTCTCTGTTGTGACACATTCTAGGCCAAGAGCTGTAAATTAGGACCGTGTGTACCTAGTCCAAGCCTCTTGCACATAATTTAGATTCCTTTTGAAGATGATCTTGGCAAAAAAAATTTAGAATGCTTGAAGAAAACTTGTTTTATCTTAAGGACAATGGTTAGTAGCTTTAGAATAGACTTTGGGCATTATTTGAAGTGAAATAATAACAGGCCTGAAGGGATTGTTTGGTGAATTTCTTTTAAAGCATTTTTGAAGGCCTAAAACTGCTTGTTCTTTGCAATATTGGCGAAATTTTAGGAGTAGGATGTTAAAGAAGAGTTAAGGCCTACGGACTTGGAGCACCTTGAAAAGAAGTATAAGATATCTTGTTGAAGATCTATTTGGAGCACCTTGATGACATCTTGGAGCATCTTGTGAAGACACTTTGAAACTGAACTTGGAGATATTATTATCACGATGCATCATTGATGACATCATGAGGTGACTTGGAGAATAGATCTATTACACATCTAATTGACACAAATATATTGAAATTATGAGAGTCTTTAAAGTGTCATAGGATCATAGAATATACCAAACTCAAATTCTCCATATAGGAATAAATTAGCAATTTATCATTCCCATACTTGAAGTATCCTTGCAATGACACTAGATTCTTATGTTGGGCTCTTGATAGAGCTTCTACTTTAGCGTTAAATTCATGCTCCATCAAACCACATTCTCCTATCAATATTTTAATTTCATTTTTTGTTCCATCTTCAAGAGTGGATCTATATACCAATCGAAAGCCTCCACATCCAATGATGTTTTCCTAGTAAAAATTACCAGTAGCTTTCAAGAGATCAACAATAGAAAGATCCTTACGACAATGATCCTGGAATAACAACACCAAGTTATATCCTAAGGCATCAGAAAGCTTGTGAGGCATGTTAAAATCCATCTTGTCTGCAACTACCTGCTCTATTACCTATCTTACTGATTGATTCCAAAGAACTGCAACCATAATAAAAGAAATCCCAACACCAACACTCATGGTTATGCCAAGAATGGTATTTATGTCCAGCCTATTGATTCTGTGTGCAAAAATAGGTACCCCCAGTATTGACACAGGTGGACTGCAGGTGGTAGTAAGAGGCTGGCCACATAGACCAAGGTTTCCTTCAAAACTAGACTTGTTAAAGGTATCAAATTGATGTCCAAAAGGTATTAACCAATGCAAGTGATTATTAGAGACAATGAACCTTACTAGGAATGTGAGATCCTTCAGGGATGGTGGTATGATTCCAACAAATTATTGTTTGAAAAATCTAAGGTCTCCAAATTTTTCAAGTTAGAAAGTGTGTCTGGGATTATCCCTGAGAAATTATTATGACTCAAATCTAGAATATGAAGCATTTTCATCTGCCCAATCTCAGGGCTTAGAGTGCCACTGAGATTGTTTCTAGCCAAGTATAGTGAAGGGGGGAGATTAGACAACTGATTGTAATGCAGCCCAAATGAATTTTGATTTTGATTTACATATAAAGGGGGATCAAAGGGAGTTTGAGTTGATACAGGGGTATTTGTATTGACTTAAAACTAGGTAACTCCATAAGCTACTTTGGAATTGGTCCTGACAGATAATTATTTGACATGTCCAAATAAAAAAGATATTGAAGTGTTTAACCAAATAGGAATAACTCCATTGATATTACTCCAAGAAAGATCCAAGACCTGTAAATTTGGACATTTCAGGAGCCAAACTAGGACTTGCCTGGAAAGAGCACAATTTCCAAGACTTAATGTCCAGAGCATGGGAAATCCATGTGTATCAGTAGGAATCATATCCACATTAAAATTATTTGACAAAAAAAATTTGGTAAGGTTATGATAGTCCTACAGAGCTGTTAGGTCACTTGTAATATTGATAAAATTGTTGTTTGAGATGGAGAAAAAAGAGAGAACTTGAAGGGATGCCATGCCAGGAGGAATTTCACCACTTAATTTGTTTCTTGCCATGCTCACAGACTAGATATTTTTGCAGTTCCATAGGCTAGGTGGAATACTGCTAGACAAATTGTTGCTAGCTAAATATAGATAAATAAGTTTAGGAAGGCTTGTAAAATTCAATTCAATAACTCCTGTGGGAGAGTTGTTTTTCAAATTCAAAACTTTCAACTTCTTGAATCGAGATAGACGAGAAGGTACCTAAAAGGAGCAATCTCATCAAAGGTACCTGGAGAATGACTTCTAGAGTAGGTTTCTGGTGGAGCTGGAATCTTGTTCTCCCTTGTAGATGTCAGTTAACAGCTAGCTTGCTGCCAATTCAGCTGATGCCTTGGCTACGGTGTTAAATTTAGTATTATTCTCTGTGTAGATCTGAGAGAATGATGTATGATCAAAGAGTGACATTATTTTTGAGCCAAGTGGAAGTCAACCTATAGATAATGATGTTGTCTACCTTATCAAAGAAAACACTGCTAAAATACCTTCACCTGATACAATGGGGTTGAATGCCTCAAATGTTGAAAAATGGGTGCATAATGAACCCTTTGTCTCAAATGCCATAGATAAAGAAGATAGTGAAATTAAAATCAGGACATATGATGGTTTCATTGGTGCCCCTGAAGACAATTCATATTGCCAAAATTATGAAAGGGCATATGATCTTAGGAATCCAAATTTTAGCAGTATTTTTAGTTTGAAGACCCACCTTAGGAGCCCTTGGAAATTGGAAATGACTACAAAATTGATCGTCGACTCCATGAGGGTATGTTTTTTTTTCCTAGATGCTAGTGGAAGTGATAAACATACCTCTGGTACTAACAGGCATAGTTATCTGTCACTGCAAGTTGGACGAAGCAGTCATAAAACAGTAATGTTTAAGACCCCTCCTATTTTTGATACTTATGACAAGTTGGATAAAGAAGGGTTTGAGTATTTAGTGAAGGAGTTACCCATCATTATGGTGAATTTTTTGAAGATGCCCATACATAAATTTTTAAGTTTGGTGAACTTGTAAATCTCAAGTTCTGTGGGAATGCTTCAGCTCATATTTATGGAAATACTCATGTGCACCGTCAGTGTCATGAAGCTACAGGCACAATGAAATTGATCATGTAAACCTTGGATTTTTCCATGATGTCTCAAAGAAAACATGCATCCAAAACTGTTGAATGGGTTTCTGTGAATTCAGAGTAAGGTTCATCTCTAACAAAATCTTTGCATGGTGATATGCCACATAAATCCATTCAAATATTTGAAGTATCGGAAGTAGAATCTTTGATATATAAGGTTGTTTCAAGTACATCTCTCCAATATTGCAGGCCAACATAGTTCTCTACAGTAGAGTGCCGACAAAAAGTGTTTGCAAGCACAAGATGCTCTTCTATGAGGAAAAAACAACGAATTTCAGAAAGGAGAGATTGTGCAATAGCTATGATCACTATATGTTGAATATCCTTATATTGTATTTTGAACCAGCTGAGATATCAGCATGAAAATTTTGACATATCTATGCTTTGAATATTGCTGAGGTGCGGAGAAAAGGGACACTACACAGAAAAAAAGAGAGAACCTGAAGGGATGTCATGCCAAGAGGGATTTTACCACTTAATGTTTTTCTTGCCAGGCTCATGGAATGGATATTTTTGCAGGTCCACAAGCTAGGTGGAATACTACCTGACAGGCTTGTAAAATTCAGTTCAATAACTCCCATGAGAGAGTTGTTTTTTAAATTCAGAACTTTCAACTTCTTTCATTGGGAAAGATGAGAAGGTACTTGAAAGGAGCAAGCTCATCAAGGGTACCTAGAGAATGACTTCTAGTGTAATTTTCTGGTGGAGCTGGAATGTTTTTCTCCCTTGTACATGTCAATTATTAGCTAGCTTGCTACTGATTCGGCTGATGCCTTGGCTAGGGTGTTAAATTCAATATTATTCTCTGTATAGATGTGGGAGAATGATTTATTCTCAAAGAGTGCCATTGTTTTTGAGCCAAGCAGAGATCAACCTATTAATAATGATTTTGTTTGCCTTATGAAAGAAAACATTGCTAAAATACCTACACTTGATACAATGGGGTTGAATGGCTCAAAAGTTGAAAAATGGGTGCATAATGACCCATTTGTCTCAAATTTCATAGATAAAGAATACAATGAAATTAAAATAAGGACATATGATGGTGTCATTTGTGCCCTTGGTGACAGTTTAGATTTCCAAAATTCCAAAAGGGAATATGATCTTTAGGAATCCAAATTTGAGCAGTATTTTGAGTTTTAAGACCCACTTTAGGAGCCCTTGGAAACTGAAAATGACTACAAAATTGATTGCAGACCTTACATTATTTGATATCTTTTTCTAAATTCTAGCATACTTCATTTTTAGTTGTAACTTATCCAACTTTCCATGCCATGGATTTTTTATAGCCATTTACTAAGCCTCTTATTACATAAGATTCATTTAGATCCCCTGATGATGGGTGAAGAAGGTTCAATTGGATCCCCTGATGATGGGCATAGTGTCCACTTGAAATGTTGGGACATTTCTACATTCTAACATAGTTCATATGAAGAAAGTATGGCACAATTATGGCTAGCAATGAAAATATTCATACTAAAATCATACTAATTTTTCACTGGATTTGACAACTGATAATTTTTTCATTTTCCTGTTCTACTATTCTCTAAATGAATTTGATCATTCAACACAAATTTAAAGAAAAGCATCAGCCATATATATGCTTGAAACATATGGTAAAAGTAGATAGTGAAAATGGGAGAAATTAAGCTCCAAAATGTCATATGCACATCCTTGAATGTCTCATACCTTCCGTTGTGAGCCTTAATCCTAGTGATCCATAAAGTACATAAATAAAAATTAAAAAATATGATATAATTTCATCAAAACAGTAGTTTGTTAGATAATCCAAATTCTCAAAAGTCACAGGTTAGATTCATGTGATTACTCAACAAAAGAGATTAACAAATTATTGTAGAAATTTGAATAACTGAGATATTATTCACTGAGATTCTCTTGATCACACACTGTTTTAGCTTCATTCATAATACAGAATCTCTTCTACCATTTATCATCACATGCGTAAATAAAATCAATTGCATGCATACATTAAAACCACAAAAAATCACACATATGAACACAGTATTTAATGGGAAAGCTTAAACCTGAAAACCCCAACTATCTGTATATTATATGTCATGGAGATCATGTAACAATCATAGTACAAAGCTCCTCACAATCTCTCATGCACACCCTCAATTGCTACACACTATCAAGCTAGATCTAGCAAAACACATGCTCCAATCTTTTGCCACTTGATAGCCAGCCTCTATTGTGTAATTAATGCTATGGGATGGCTTCATTAAATAGATAAACCACCTGGCTTGAACTGTGCAATCCTCATGGGCTACTCCACCTATCTGTGTGTTGCAAATAGCAACAGTATAGTCACAACTAATAGTTAACCTGCTCTTTCACCTATTTCTACACTGGTCTCCACTGAAACTGTCCATGCACTGAAGTTAACTGATGCATTCTTTAGTTGATTTATGAGTTTATAATTAGTGAATTAATTAATAATGAATTCACACCACTCTCACTAATTGTATCAATTAGTTAAACTAAATACAAATAGCTCAACTATGTTTAGATTAGTTAAACTGAATACAACTCCACTAACTTCCTCAATCAACTCCACCAAACTCTGTCACATGAGTTCTAACTGAAGTATCCATGCAATAGCTCCACTTAACCCTTATGAATAGCGTAATTCCTTCTGTCAGCTCCTGTGCCACATCTGTGCACTTAACTGAAGTGCTCCAAGAGAATAAGATAATGTTTATAGTCCAAATATTATTAAGAGCTAATAATATTCGACATATCTATTTTTAAACTGGAAATCTAAAAATAAATTCCGCCGAATATGTCTAAAAATAGAAGTCCATCTATTTTTCCAACTTGACCAACCATCCATAAATAGCATCCTGCAGCTCATAGAACATGATCCATATGTCTAAAAATAGACATAGTCTAAAAATAGACTTTGCCTCAAAAATAGCCTGCAGGCCCACTTAGTGAAGGCGACTCCTTTCCACTAAGCTCATCATCTTGTTGCAATCTCAAAAATTATTTGGGAAGGTGACTTAGCATCCTTTAAAAACAAAATTCAATAGTAAACATCATTCATGTTGGAATGCTCCATGCAAAAACAATGATTGTAAAAAAGATATATCTAAAATAAAAGTTGTCTATTTACTCATCCAACTATATGACTGGAAAACTAAATGTTTCATCTTTTCCCCCTCTTCTAATGTTCATAGATATAAAACTACTCAGTGCATTTTTCCATTTCCACAAAAAAAATCTAATCAATGCATTACCTTCATTACGAGGATTTTACAACTCAGTTTTACCTAAATATTCATGTTCTTATCCTTTTCTTTCTTGAACTAGTTTCCTAGTTGTTATAGCTTGTTCTCAGATATTAGATCTTTTCTTATTCTATATTTATGAAAAATTAGATATTGGATCTATTTTTTGTTGATATTTTATATAGCTTGGGAGGTACTCCTCACCCTGGTGATCAAGGGTTGGAGGTCAAAGTGCCACAAATGGGCTTGTGGGCTTGAGATCCAAGTTTGGGGGTTTTTCACCCATCATGTTTGGGCCAAAACCATGATGAGAAATTGACATGTGATGGATGAGGATGATAGTGCTCGATGATCCGATTCCAACTCATTGAGAATCGTTCAAATCTGAGTTGTTGTTAGAGAGAAATGAATTTTTGAAGTTGACTAGGTAATTATTGGTTGCCAATTCATGTAGGCTTGGTGTGAAAGGGTTCCAATAGATGGGTCTCTTCAAGAAAATTAATGGAGGCTTAAAAGGCTATAAATAAGAGGTGTGTGATCCTCATTTTATCATCCATCCTTGTGCAACACAACACAAACATAAGCATTGAAGGGAAAATACATATCTTTGATCTAGCCACAGTGAGAAGAGGACATACCAGCATGGGAACAAGTCTGTTTTAGGGCCACAGGAAGGTGACTAAGTAGCTGGAGAAGGGTTTGAGCTGAGTGCAGGACCGAAGTGTTGTTCTTGAAGGCCAAAGTAAGGGAGGGTTGTTTTGAGGTGAAAGGAAGGTGGGCAGACTCTTAGAAGGGATGTCGTAGCCCTACACAGACTTGTTGTAGGGTGCCACAGCTGTTTGAAGGGAGTTAGAAGAGCTGGTGGAGGCTATAATAGCCTAACATCATCAACGAGGGTCATATCCTTTCATAGAAGGGTGTATGTACCTCTTTAAGGCAATTCTGGGCAGAAATTAGAGGACTGTTAGGGACTAGTTTATATGCCCCAACCAGTCCTAGATTATAGTAGTGGAGATACAACAAAATAGTCAACAAGGTATGTATCTTTGATGAAGTGTTTGTAGGTGTTCGATCCTAGATAGGACTAGTTTTGGATCATTTTGATAAGGAGCCTGTGGAAGTCAAAGAGGAGGGGTAGACCTTGTGGTTAGAGACCCTAGAATAGTGACATTTTCCACAGTGAATGAGCAGCATACTTGCAGCAGAATATTGTTATGCATTGTGTCAGAATGTTGAAAAAATAGCCAATATTAAAAAAATACAATTTCTTGCCACCTTTAAAGGGTTTATGGAAAATATATCACATACTCTATTCACATTTCAATTGAAAAGAACTCTGAGAAATAATTTGGATCTTTTAGAGGTAATATGGCTTGCCATCCATTGAAATAAAACACTCTCAAATAATTCACTATAGGTTTTTGAACCAGTGACACTCACACATCATCTGGAATAAATAACCTAGGCACCTTCAAAGAAAGTATTCTTGCAACTTTAGAGATGGTAGGTTGATAATTATTGTTGCAATATTCTTTCACTAAATCCACTATTTTGCAACCAGTCAAAATTTTACTCCCATTAATTTGTTGTTCAACCTATTTTATGCTCTTAATAGGAATAGAGCCTTCAGTAAGAATTGATGGCCGAGTAGAACAAATCAAAGGAAGTATCTCATTTTCTCCCTCACTTGTCAAGATATTTTGAACGTCTAAAAATTAATAATTTGCAACTGTTGTATTCAAATAAGTGACACATTGATTTTGTTGGACTTCCCAATAAGGATATGAAACATTTTCTATAGTTGTGGACAACAAATCACATTTCCCAAGCATGGTGCTAGTGAGCTCCAACACTTAACTACCATTCCACTTACTATATATGTTTATGCTTAAAAAAAATTTGAAAGCAGAGAGCCTTGATAAGACAGGGACAGTTGAATTTCTAAAGAAATGGTGTAAGGGAGAAGGAGAAAGCAATGGATTCAATGAATCAGGAGAAGCTCTAGGGGAAGAAGGCACAAGAAGAAGATTTATTTCTACTTCCTTTTGGATTGCATATGGATCAATTGAAAATTTAAATGGGTGGTTTTGTATCTCTGGCATTTGGTTTTACCTTTGATTTTGGCATTGATGGTAATCTTACCAAACAATGGAATGCATCTCATTTATGTTAGAGGCAAGTGCATATCTGTGGAACAATCATCCCCAGTTGTAGCTCCAGGTTCTTCCGTTGTTTATGCTTGAGCTGTTGAGTAAAATTAAAATTAGTTTTATAACCAATTGGGACTTGGAGGGAAATATGGGTGGTGGTCCATGGAGGTATGCTTGATCAGGGAACTTATTTTATGTTGAAGGAGCTAAGGATATATCTAAATATTTATCATATTGTATGTATTTACCACTTCATAGTTGCATTCACCATAATAGTCTTCATGTTGATAGGTCTTCTACTAAAAATACTAATCTTGAACAGTGTGTAAAAATGTCTTTTGTTTCCAATGAGGAGATGATAAAGTATAAAATGATGGCACTGAATCTAGAGATTTATAATTCAATTATATGTCTCAAATTAGTGATACATTCTGATTTGAAATTGAAACAAAGAATGTTCCCATTGGAGAGGGTATTTACGGCTTAGTTTATTTCACCCAATATGGTGAGATAGATAAAAAATTTGGATGCTAGAAACCCTTTCAGACTAGCCAATAAAGTGAAGTGATTCAGAGAAAGGCTTCTAAAAGATGCCAAATTCTTTCCACCCATATATTCTTTACAAAAATATTAGTAAATATCATATTATGTTTCTTATCATATATGCTAAGATGAACTGCCAAAATAATTACAGGTCCTCTACTTGTGTAAATAAGAATAGAAAGAACTTTTCTAAATCTCTATACCCCTCAGGATGCCTTAAATGTTTTAGAAACAAGTTTTTGGTGTAACCTGTCAAGAAAATCTCATTAACTCATAACATTTGACCAATCAAAACCTCTTAACTATGGCCAATACTTCCTAAACGTAGTAAATTTAACCAAATGAATGTCTTACTGTATCATGATTCATATCCTCCTCACTCACATAGATGATAAAACACCACTCTTTGGATGAATTCCCTCAAAAGTACCAATAAATGGTTGAAAGTGAAATTTAGAAAGAAGCTATAAATGCATGATTCATTTCCAATAAAAATAAATTTCCGACCAACATAACACATTCAAAAGAAGAATTCAAATCTTAGAATAAGATTACATAAAGGACTCAAAACCACTATTTTTGTTTTTCTTCAATGAAGAAAAAAGGAGAAGAGTGGAAATTTATTCTGTAATCGAGCTAGAACCTTCAACAGATTTACAATTCAAGAGTAACTTCCATGATCATCATTCAGACAAGTCTCAGCCATAATGTCATTGGGATGAGTTTTCCACCACTGCCTATTATGACCAACTAGGCATCTTCAACGACTTTTTTTCTCCTCATAAAACTCTAGAAGAAGATGACACCTTCTCCAATGACCATAAAAAATGCATGTTGTCAAACGAGTAACTTTGATGCACAATTAATTTGGCCTTTACATAGTATCATTTAAATTATAAAAGAGTTATTTATTTCTATATTATTTATGTAGATTCTCATGTTATTTATTCAAAACAAATAACATGTGGTGGTTGATAATATCTTCAGAAAGAGATCCAAAAACTAAACCAGTAACACTTCCACAGGGATGTTGGTTCGCAAGGATTTAGAATATTGTCAAACATAGCCCTAAGGGTTTCTAACTAGTATTGTCATGAAAGGGAAAGGCATTTAAAAATGATATAAGACAAAATAGAAATTTATCATTTGAAAAGTTGTTGGGACAAACTCATTCCATCAATCCAAGGGAAAAATAATTTCATTGCTACCTCTAAAATATGTGCTTCAAAATATAGATTCAGTTATCAACTACAAACCCCAAAGTTACTTGAGGACATCACCCACTGTCACCTTGGTGATCATCCTTCTCACATAAGGCTAGATCTCCTCCAACATAAGGGAGGAATCCATGATAATCCTACAAATCTGTCCTTCAAATGATAAAAAAAAAATATTTTCAAAATGATATTGTTTTTGTCTTTTAAGATTTAAAATGGAAAGCTAGACAAGGCCTAGTTCCTAGTCCCTGGGCTATAGACTCTAGGCAACAAAAAAAAGTTTAAAAGTGATGAAAAATATGTAATTCATGACAAAAAAACCACACAGCAAGTGTTATCAAAATACAAGAGGAATGTAAATTTGTAAGCCTATCTAGGGAGGTCCGTCTCGAATGCAGGCATTACAGTCCCATCCTATTTCAATGACACTCGACATCAAGAAACTAAAACTCCCAAACACATGATCACTAGAGTTCAAATAATTTGGGAAGACAAATAACATGATGGTTATAGGTATTTTGGAATGCTGCCATCTGCATAAATAGCGGCTGAGAAGAGACCTTGAGCAAGGCATGCAAATTTAAATAGGACACCACAGAAATTCTGCCTGCAATCATAAACCAAGTCCTGAACTAACTTGGAACTTGAAGGGAGGAAAATAATATAGAGAACAATGCCTAATTTCACAGCAGAAGTTTCCCAAGAGAATTAATTGGTGTGAGGTATCTATCCTATTTATAATATATATAGGTATGTGCACTGGAATTAGAAAATAAAATTAAAGGAGGGGGGGGGGGAGAGGGTGGAGGACAACCTAAATTTGGGCCAAAATCAAATTTTGTTGTTGGAACCAACCTTTATTTAAGGTGATTTGTACACATGTGAAATGAAATTTATGATGGGCTTACCTGTGCGTGTAAAGTCTTGTGACCATTACTAGAAATAATTTTCTCATCCTATGGGGGATTTCCTATCGAAAAGCCCATTTCTTTTCACAACAAACACATGGAAGAAATGGGGTGCTCAACCCAACTTATGAGGACCCAGAGGATGAGTTTTCCCACCTTTAAAGGAGCCAGATGAGTTCACTTTGAAGCACTCTACACTTGGAGGAATCTTGGAGGCGTAGTTTCCCCTTTGGTCATTCCTTTGCCTTGCTTTGTGAACCATGTGCCCACTTCATAACAGTTTTGTGACCTTTATAATAAATATTTTGAAGGTCTATACACCCTTTGAAGGGTCATTTATTGGAGGTAAATGAGCCTATGTCAGAGAAAAAGGGTTTAGTGCCCACTTTGAAATACATTTGGAGGTGGAACTCCCTTGTTTAGTGGAGGATTTGTTATAGCTGTGGAGGACCTTGAAGGTCCCCCTCTCCCACTTAGTCAATGGTAATGGAAGCCCTTGTACCCACCTTCGAGGAGAATTTCTGGGGTTGTCTGCCCACTTTAGAGGCTTTTGGTGGGCTGATTTAAAGACTTCTTAGATAAGCTATGTTGTTGATGGGCCTTGGGAGGCTGGATGCCATGCCAAAAATCCCTTCATCCCCTTCATTTATGGATATGGACACTTTTTGAGGGCTCATTCCCCTTCATCATTGTACATGTGGCATGAATTCCCCTAAATTCATGTAATTTTCATTAATTAATTGTACAAGAGGGCCTTTTCACCTCCTTAAGCTAGAATTTGGGATTTTATCTTAGTAAAATAATATTTCACTGCGAGGAAAATTGAGCACCTCCTTTATAAATATAGGTTTTTTCCTTTCATTTTATCATGGTTGGATTTGGGGGAGAAATCTCTTAGGAGGTCTAAAATTTCTGTGATTTTCCTCTCTTACAATTTGGGTATGGATGGAAGAGCTGAGTGACTTTTCTTTCTTGGGTGCAATTGGAAATTGTGTGGTCTCTTTTCATGGATGCTTATGGTAGATCTTGGATGATGCTTGGTGAAGTAAGTTGATTTATTTACTTTGTCCTGGTATATTGGAATGTGTGTGATAGGAAAGTAAACTAAAACACTATATGCAACATTTGGCCAGGGTTAAACTCATAATTTCTCAACAAAGACACAATCACACAAAAGACACACTTATTTTTTTTCAGGAAACACAACAGGGAAAATCGTCCTCCTTGATGTGGTTATTTTATTGATTTTTCTTGAGCACTTGGATCTATTACAAAGCAATCTGTCTCTCTTGAGAAAGTCTTCTTCTTCTCACAAAAATCTCAGCTAATATAATTGATCTTGGCCTTCCTTGATCACAAATTGATCTCGTTTATTGCACACAACTGATCCTCTGTTGCTTCCTTGACTTGCTTTGCAAACACTGCTCTCCTCTCCTTAATATTTCACACTTGTGACTTAATACTGCTTAGGACACAAGCTTTGCACACAATCAATCTCTTATTCCCTAGCACTCTTGTTCCTCCTATTTCTTAGGACATAATTCCTGCACTCTCCACAATCAAGGCTCCTCTCACAAACTCGTGAGATGTCTTGTCACACAAACCTTTATGCATAAAATAATTGTCCTTTCCTCATGTATTTTTCCTCTCTTTATAAATTTGATCCATGCTAAATAGTAAATTAGGCTATTTCAGGTTTATAACTTGAGTTTTTGATTGACGAGTTAACTAAGAGTGTCACTCTTTCTCCCTCCAATCAACACTGGAGCTATTAAATCATTTTTCCTTAGATCAAGACTGAAGCTCGAACACGTTCTAACTGAACTCATAACTGGCACCCAATCATGTAGTTAAACTTATGAAAACTCCTCTTATAACTAAAGCTCGAACTCCACGCATGCTAAATTTATGATTATTCCAGTAAACTAGAAATAACTCATCCTAACTGAAGTCTAACTCATGAGGAAAATTTGAGGTCTTCACTGGCTAAGGCACAAGCCAAAATACCTTGCTCGCTACATTTTCTGCAGTAAATCATTTATTCAAGTTGTTTAATTGAAAAAATCCTTGGTGCATCTTACCTATAGCACTATCTTCTTGAGTTCTTGTGTTTGGATGGTGATATTTTCTCTTATGTTGGATTTATTTTTCAGGTTGTTGCTATGGGTTAATCTGTAGTGTCATCATTTTTTTTTTTGAATAAGACTAATTTCTATTATATAGTACAAAAAAGTACAGTCATGTTTCCCCTTAGGGGCAAACCAGCTCAAAGAAATAGTTCAAAAGATTAGAAATGGAGCTACCCCAGGGGGAAACCAACTCATAGACAGTACCATAAAACATAGGAGGAGCTGCCCTAGATGGGGAAACCAACTGTTGATAGAGTAGTCATAAAACTAAGATTATTGTGCATAAGAGAAGGAAGGAAAGAAACTATAGCAAGGCCTAAAAATACTGGAGACAAAGGAGCGATGGAACTATTGAAGCTGGTCCTTTGCATCATGTTGTTGCATATGTGGAGGTTCTTCCACAATGTAGCACCCATTGTTAGAAAGAGCTTCCTCATTCTTGGAGAGCTGAGGAGCCAACTCCGGCATGGAGGTGGAGTGAGAGCCTATGTCTTCCGCATTTTTAGGTTAAATCACGCCTTCAGGAGAGTTGCTGTCCATGCTGTAAGAGGTTTCCTCTAGGGTTTTTGACAGGTAGGGCCACCATTTTTTTCGGCATTGGGGAAGAAGAGCGAGAGAGTGTGGATTTTCTCGGCTTCTTCCTAGAACCAGAGCTGGAATTGTCTTGTTGCATTTATATAATTTGAATAGAGAGATGGGCTTAAGTAATCTACAGGTCAGAAACCTTCAGTGCATCCAAGGGAACCTAGAAAGCTACAATGCACTCCGCCAAGAGTGGAATTGGAGGGCAAGAGGGACCACCACGACCACCACCACTGCGGAAACGCATACGATGGTGGCAAGGCATGATTTATGTGGAGTGCTATGGATGAAAGGGAGGGACATAGTGAGAGGAAAGAGGCTAATGTGTAAGGTATAAATGCACAACAACGTGAAACGTATGAGTGGAGGGCTGATGGATGGCGGCGTGAGCAGAAAATGCACAACAGGGACAAGCATAACAGAGAACAAGAGCTTGTAAAGAAAGCTTGAGAGAGAAGCGGCTGGAGGTGTGTGAAGAATGGAGGGGTGAGATGACGCCATTACCCATAAAAGGCCAGTGAATGCAATGAAGCAGTCAAGGCATAATTCAATTGTCAGTACACCAGAGTGAATGGCCAGAAATGAATAAGGCCGTCAACTAGCTGAGGTTATTTAAGGCTCTCATGCCTAAAGCAGGTGCTGCCTCGTGGTGAGGCCAACTACATAACAGTGAAGAGGCCATGTGGCCTTCTAGCAAGGCCTATCTATTCATCCACATACATGGATCTGTAGTGTTATCATTATTAAAGTGTTAATTTTTTTTTGTTTGGCTGCATTAGGCTTTGTTGAAGTGTTTACTGTAAATCTTAAAAATCCTTATGATCTTCTTATGAACTTGTGGTTATACAGTGAAATTTTCAATATTGTGTTGAATTTATTTTTAATTTTTTCAAGCTCATGGGATAGTTTCATCTCTAGTGTGATCATTATTAAATTGTTGTTAAGCTTTTTGTTTGGCTAGATTAGGGTTTGTTGAAGTGTTCACCAAAGATCTAAAAACTCTTTGAGATCTCAACATCCAGTTATTAAATTGGCCATATCTCCACACAGAAAATGATAAATAAGCCTTAAAGCCACAAGTAACCACAGAAGTAGAACCAAAAAATCCAAAAACTGGGAAAGAGATTGTTAAATTTAAAAAAAAAAACTGCAAGAAAAGAACATAATAAAGAGGAAAAAATATAACAAGACATGCGTCCTACCAATACAAAGATATATTTTCCAACAATGTAATTAAATTTCAATGCGTGTTATGCCATTTCTATGGTAGCAACCCAACATAAATGTAAAATAATCCAAAATTAAACCATCGAAGGGAACATCAACATGCATCCACAAATCAATTTATGAAATGAAATTTTCAACAACCGACTAAATTTCAGAACCCTACATAAAAAATACAGGAGACTAACAACAGAGTGGATTACCTGTATCTAGTATGTAAAGGTCATTGTAATATATCTCTTCAGATTCATCTTGAGCTTTTCTAAAACCTCCAAATATAAATAGACGGTGATTAATGAGTGCAGCATTGTGCCACTCATGAGCTGCTAATCCTTCGCCACTTACGTTAGGTTGCACCCATGTATTTGCAGTGGTGCCTAGTTCTCTGGATGAGTACTTTGCTTCCTTTTGCTGTAAAATTTCCTTTTCCTTTGGCATGATCCAACATCTTGCTCTTTCTTTTGTTATTTTTGGGGTTTTCATCACTGTTTTCCCTAGATGATTGAAGAGGTCGAATGGGGTGGACAACACTATTTTTCTGAAATGATATTCACTATGGCACCCTTTCTATTTTCATATAGTTACACAATTGAAAGGATATTCATTATGGCGCCCTTTTTATTTTCTGATAGTTACACATTTGAATATTTATTATTGGTTAGAAATATTTTAAATTAATAACACTCGATAAGGAAAATAGAATCCTATATAGATTGGAAGGCTAATTTTATTTTCAGTTAATTACCAAATTGAATATTTATGATTATTTACATATATTTTATTTTAAATGAATAATACTTAATTGGAAAATAGAATTCTATATAGATTAAATTGAAAATATTTAATTGGAAAATAGGTTAATTTTTTTTTTAGGTAGTTATAAAATTGGATAGTTAGGAAATTGAATATTTATAATTATTTGCATATATTTTAAATTAATAACACTCAATAGTAAATATAATTTTATATAGATATTTTTACAATTCTATATAGATTTTTTTTGGAAATTAAAAAAAAAAAAATGAGAAGTGAAGTGGACAAATTATTTACTTGGTGGGTAGTAACCACTAATAAAACTGTACATTTATAGTTTTACTTTTACATAAGTGTTAAGGAAAACATAAATAATGATGGAAGTAACCCTTGTTAGGTATTCATATCCATATTTTATGCAAAGATTTACTCAAATTATACTAGAAATTAAATAATGGTAAATATGTTATTAACTAGAGTATAAGCTATCTTCAAAGATTTTATTTTTAGATAATTTTCCTACAAATCCTAAGAATAAAAGATCAGTGAAAATATATTTTGAAATCATGCATGAATATTGCAACCATATCCACGAATTATATATATATATATCTAGAGAGAGAGAGAGAGAGAGAGAGAGAGAGAGAGAGAGAGAGAGGGAGAGAGAGGGAGAGAGAGAGAGAGAGTATTAATAATAAAAAGTTTCTTACAGTTAAAATATGTGGGTTTGTGAACATGACTAAGTGAACATAGGCTATGAAAATGACTAGGAGTTGGGGTTGGTCCATGCTCCTTTACTCAGTCCGCCTCTGCGACAGGTCCTGTGGGTGTGATACGACTAGGGGTCAGGGCTCACCACTTGACCCCTCCTCCCAATGCGCCCATACATGCCGTTCAAATATAAGTGGCAGATATTATGGTTGAGAAACACCTATAGGTGAGATGGTAAGGCTTTGGAGTTTTTTATGGCAGGTCGTCAGTTTGATTCCTGCCAAGGCCTTTCGACCTTTAACAATTTTTTAGCCAATGTGGAGGTGTCGCATGGTGGCCTCTAGTTGGGCCACGTGGAAGCTTCCCATTGGGCCACCAAAATACACTGCAACCAATAAAATTCGGCCAAATCACACTTCAGTATCAAAATTGAAAATTTTCATTTCTAGAGTGACACAATTAACAAATTACTAACATAAATGACTAATTCATATACTTGATGTACTTATTATTTTGTCATATATTTTAGTCCTAGATTAAATTAGTCATTTTAGTTAGTTGTTTTTAGTTTGGTCACTTATTATCTAGTCATATATTTTAGTCCTAGACTAAATTAGTCATTTAAGTTAGTCACTTTTAGTTTGGTCACTTATTATATAGTCATATTTTTTATCCCTAAACTAAATTAGTCGTTTAAGTTAGTCATTTTTAGTTCGGTCACTTAAAATTTCTCAAATTTAGTAGTAATTCACTTGAAATAATTGCGGTGACTAACTTTTTTAGTCACCTAGTCACTAATTTCATCTTTTTCTACTAGTGGAAAAATTACTTTGCATCCATGATGTCCTCTTAACTCTAATATTTTGATACCCTCCTGGATAAGTGCTCTGGATATGTGCTATGCCCTATGAACATACTTGATGATATCTGATTCCCTTTATTGATGGATTATTCAAGAAATTGGAGTTCCTTGAGAGATGATATATGTAGGTGTTCAGTTGCAAGGGAACGTGCTTGACACAGTAAGGTAAGGAAACCGATATGTTGTTATAATTATTTATGTTGAGATTTTGGGGTGTTGGGGTAGCATTGGATGTTCTCTAGCTCCCAAATGTTGTGGAGGAGCTGGAGTACATGATATCTCCAAGACCCATAAAGCGTTTAGAAGAATTCCACCAGGTTTAAGTTTTGTTCAAATAATTAATATTTTTAATTAAGGACCCTGAGTCTAGCTTAGGAAAATTAAAAGATTAAAGTGAATTAAATTAAACATGTGATGAGAATGACTTAAGTGACATGGATCAAGCAATTTCTAATCTTAGCCTTCGATTAGAGATTAGATCACGGTCGTTGTTTTTCCAATGAGATAAGTATAAAAGAAGGGCTTGGGGCCAGTTGCAGGACACACACATTGGCGGAGTACTGAAACTAAGCTGAAATTCTGGGGCATAGTTTGCTAAGAATTTCCAGAAAGTGTTTCGGTACACGGCGAGGGCCAGTGTTGGCAAGCGGGATAGTCTGATCCTAGGCTAAGGGTACAATGAGGGCATAGAAGCAGCATTCCAGAGGAGCATAGAGGTAGTAGCTACGCAGTCCAACCAAGAGCCTAGCAGGGGCAGCGCACAGTTAGTAGGAGCCAAGCAAGGCTAGCGCAGGACCAGTTAGGGCAGCGCAGGGGCAGCGTAACCCCTTCTAGGGTGATGCAGGCCCTTCCTGAGCAGCACAGAGGCTGACGTAGGCCAGGAAGGCTAACGCAGAGGGCTTCAGAGCAGCGCTGGGGTTTCTAGAGGCCGGAAAAGGGCTGAGTTCAGTAAATCCTGTTTGAGGGTGTGAATCAGTGAGTTTTTCTGTCTTTGGGATAGAAGTATTGCTGTCGTTTATATTTCTCTGTCGGGTTAAACCAGTTTGGTGCCCATATTTGTTGTACTTAGAATCTGCATAATAATAAAAACCCTCCAGAAGCTAGCAACATCAGTTTTCTCGCATTGGGTTTTTCCGGGGACATTTATCCATAAAATCCTTGTGTTACTTTGTCTATGAGCATGTTATTCAATATTTGATTTGTATGTGTAGGCTGTTAACTGCATTTAGTTCGATATTAATGCTGAATTTTTAGATTAATAACTTATGTAAGTAGGAGAATTAAATCAAGATTTAATAGTAGGGTTTCTTAAGTTTAAGAAATTTTCACATGGTATGAGCGATTGCAGATCAAGCTGGATCTCCAGCAAGACGACTGAAGAAATTTGTGTTGCAGAAAGCAACAACAACAACAGAGAAACAAGAGAGGGCAACACAACACCAAAATGATGCAGAGGCAACAAGAGCCACATAGTCCCAACTAGGTGATGCAGAGACAGCGCAGTGCCTTCCAGAGGGACGCAGGAGCAGCCTGCGCTGCGCAATCACTGTGCTGAGCAAGTTTGTTCACACAGAGGCTAGCCAGGGTGACACGGTCCAATAATTGATTGCTATGCAAAGTGCCATGAATCGGAAGCTGAGTTGCAGATCTTCAGCAGTTGCGCGCGGGGTGAAGATTTTGTAAGTGTAGAATTAAGCTTAAGCTAAGTTGACAAAGAGTGTGAGAAGAACAGTTTCTCAATAGATTTCATTGCCAAAAGAAATTTAAGGATTGATCGTAGGGTGATTGAAGACAGATGATTTGTTGTGTTTAACAAATTTCCAAGGAGGAAATAAGTTGTCAGGGGGAGAAGAGGGTGAATTTTTTCCAATGACCCTCGATCCAACCTTTAGTTGATAAGAGAGGAGAGGAAGATTTTTTTCAATAAAGTAGATCTGAGCAAAAGATGCCACATGGATTGCATCATCAGGATAGGTTTGACAACCTGTCCAAATTTTCTATCTGGAAGGCCAGAATCCTGGTAATCCTAGAGGCATATAGCTTGAGGAACCATGTAGAGAGTGCCTTGGCTACACCAACCAATTTGAAACTCTTGGCAAAGCATAATGAAGTAGTAAGAAATCACTTTAATCATTAGCTTATCACATGAATCCTGAGTTATGAAGTCTAATTGGTTGTTGTCCAGATTGCTGCTATGAAATCAACACATGAGCCTCCAAAGTACCAGAAAAATTATCTATAATAATCTCAGCAATTTTATTCCACACTAAAACACTTCACAAAATGAAGTATTTATAAAAATGTTTATTACAAAATATCCTAGAGATATCTAGGAATAACTCTAGGAAAGCAGTAAAATGTAGAATTTACCATAGTAAAAACTAGCTGATTGTTTCTTCTCTGATACACTTTGACCCTGTTACTTTGATCTGATACACTTTCAACTGCTATTTTTACCTTTTAACAGCTGTAAATGAAATTTACACTGTGGTAAAAAGCTGTCCCATCATTTCTCTGTCTTGCTTGAATTTTCCTTTTACTCTTTTACTGCTGTAAAATATTCATATCAGCAGTAAAAATCCAAAATCAAATAAACTGTTTTTTATTCTTTTCTTCTTAACTTCACTTTTTTACCTGTACTTTTTTTGTTGTTTTGCTCCAATGTTGCTATAAAAAAACTGTGAATTCCTGCCATTGTTGATCACTTGGTATTTTCATACTTTTCAACTTTCGGTAACTTTCATCAGCATCAGTGTACTTTGAGAAATTTGGTTTGATAATGAAAATATGTTTAATTTCATTCTGTAGAAAAAATAAGTTTTCAAAGTACTCCAAGACAACTTTACCAGTTGGAGAACCTTGTGGAAGAGGCTTATTTATTTGTTCTTTGGCATGGGCTCTGATCTTCTTGTCATAATATATTTGAACCATTGGCTTTTCATTAAAGCCATGAATGTCTAGGAGGCCTACTTGTCTCAATATTGTGTATTTTGTCAAAAAAAAAATTATTGACAAATTCATGGCCTCACACTTTTCCTTCAAATTGTTCATCATATTACTTTTATTTAGGACCTTTTTTATTTGAAGAATTGTTTCAGTCCTATCTTGTATTTTCAATTCTTCAAGCTCCTCTCTGTTTTTGCTGTTTAAAAATGTAATAAGATTTAAAGCTTGAGATGGTTTATTAGCCAGTTCTTCCTTTGTTTTATGAATTTCCACCTGTGCTGCCTTAAGTAGATCTTTCTTCTCATATATGATTGGAATTGAAGGCCATTGTAGATGTATTCCTTGAATTATGTTTGTCCAAAGATAGTTCTTGATGAAGGACATATGTTCACTAAGATTTACCTGTTGTTGCAAGATCTTTACCTGTTCATCAAGTATTTTTTCTCTTTGTTCATGTCCTTTTGATGTAATCAATGTATTCTTGTTTGATGATTCAAGAGTTTGAATGTTTTTTTTCAAATTGATTATCTCATTATTTTTTAGGGACATCTCCTCCATGAATTTTACTATATCTGTTGCTTCACTTGTTTGATGTACATGTGTGGTAGATCATCCTATGGCAGAAGTGTCTATAGATTGCAGTGACACTGTAGTTGCCAGTGGCACTTTTGGGGCTAAATGTTCTGCCAATGTGGAAGGGATAACTATGCTAACTATAGGAATAATAGTGGGAGTAGATTGCACATCAACCTCTTTTACTGCTTATTTTTCTTTTATAAGGATGCCCATCTGATCTTCCATCTCTTTGACTTGGGCAGTCAGTTTTAGTATTAGCTTGGCCATTTCAGCTTTTTTAGTTTGTTCTTGGAGGATTTCCTTTGCTTGAGGATGTTCGTTTTGAGGAAGTTTTAACTGTTTCCTCAAGGCAGTGATATCATCATTCTTTTCCTTTATCAAGGTCTGAGCAATTTGTATGTTTGATGGATCTACTCCTATATGAAGGACTAGATCTTCTAAGGACTTAATCCTTAGTTCTTTTGCCTGTAAAGAGTCTTTGTCTAGCCTCATCTGGTCCTGCATATTAAAAATGGTGTTTTGTAATTGAGTAGCACTCCTGGTCTTATCCATTATTTTTTAATATAGCATTTCAAATGTATGTCTTTGAAATTCAATTTGATCCAGCTCATGGATATTCTCTAAATCAACTTCAAAGTCTGTTTTGTTGTAGTCGAGGCTTGTGTTGGATCTGTAACATGGATCTGTAACCTTTGGTTGGAGGTAGGTGTTACACCATTTTTTGGTCATCTAACCTATTATCATTAGATGGACCCAAGTACACCATGTAAGACCAATTTTACCCTAAGTCAAATTGCTTTCACTATGTAAAATAACTTAATAAAACACATTTATTAGGTTTTTTATGGTCTAAATAGAAAACCCCAAAAGGAAATATTAAAAAAATCTATATTTGTTTGATTTCCCTTGTTATATTTAACTTAAAACAAGGAAATTAATTAGATAAATCCTTATTTATCTTACTATTTTCTAGGAATAATTATTTAAATAATATTCCTTGTTAAATATGACTAAATCATTTATAAATAATTAAATAAACCATTATTTATTTAATTATCATTCAACCACTTCCTTAAAATAATAAATAAATCATTTATTTACTTATTATTTACAAATAAAGGGATTTGACCCAAGTCAAATACCTTTTCCCTCCAACAAATATAATAAAATATTCCTAAAAGGTGGTTCTAGAATTTCGTTAATAATATTTTATTCATGCACCAAATCCAAGACTACCCTAATATTTTGTTATAAATAGAAGGGTTTTCCCATTCATTTGTCACCTTTTATTGCATATTAGATCACTATGGATCTACACTCTTGGTCTGAATTTGAGCCATTATCATTGTCACATTCTCCATTACTTGCTTTGTGAGCTCCCTTTGAGTTCTATGTTTATCTGGGTTTTCTACACCAACAAGAGAGAGAAATGCTAGATCTGAAGCATTGAGGAATTTTAAGAACCCATCCCATTGAGAAGAATTGGAAACACCTTTCTTGTTTCCCTCTCAGGTGCCCTTAATATATAAAAAATTCTTTCAAAAATATTGTTCTTGTCTTGTCTATTAGATGCATGGAGCAAAACCTTATTTTCACTGCTTAATGTCCTTTTATGCATAGATCTAGATTTGTGCAGCGTTGTCTTGATCAACTAACTACAGATTTAAAGATATTGGTAGCCATAATTGATGTTAATGTTATTTTTTATACGTAGATAAAGTGGTATTTTTCCGACAAAATATTCATACTAACAATTGGTGACTCCACACAGGTTTTCTTTTGCGACTGTTGTCGTTTTATATATTCCTGCATATCTAGCGATTTCAAACCCTAGGGTTTCTCTTCAGTATTTTTTTTTTCCTATTTTTATGGTGTTTTTCACCTCTAAAACCCTCAAACATTAAAATTTTTAACTTCCGTGTGTTTCCGGCCCTATTGCGCAGGTGACAGACATCAGCCGCAGCTGAGACGACAACTTTTTCTGAAGTCTGCCGCCGAGAGACCCGGATCTACAGGTCGCACTTATCGGCCCAGAACCTGCGACCTGGACTGGAGGAGGCAATTTTCTACCCAAAAACTGCGACCTGGACTAAAAACAGGTCAGAACCTGCGACCTGCACCTTTTTTTTCACTTTTCCAACAATTTTTTTGGGTTTGTCTGAAGTTTCTGTCAAGGTTTTCTAGCCTTTGTCTCCACCCGTTTAGACCTGTTTCTGATCTGTTTTACTCAAATAAGTGGGAATATCTCCCCTTAGGGCTTTAGTACCCTCCACTTTTTGTGGAATATTTTTAGTTGTTTCAGACGTCTGAATTTTCAGAGTTTCAGCCTTGTTCTTTTCAAATATGATACCTCATTTTCAGATCCCTTTTAGATCAACTCTTCTCCATTTCAAATCACCTCATATATTTTTGTTTGGGTTTTCCTCTAGGGTCACCTCCTTGTCCCTTATACCTTTAGATGATTTCCTCCTTTGTTGCAGCAACCTTGCCTCTGCCTCTTTGTTTTTTTCTACACCTATTTTCAGCAGATTTCTCCTTTAGATCCCTGTCCGTCCCGACCTTAGATCTGTTGGCCCCTTTTTAGTGTGTTTTGACTAGATTTTTTCCCTCTTTTAGACTATTTTTGAGAGACCCGCCTTCTTGGGTTAGATCGATGCATTGTTAGCTGTTAATTTTCTGTTATTTCCACCTTATTTACTGTTCTCTACAGATTTATTTTCAGTTACGCAGCACACTTTTTCTTTTACTCTCAAAATGTTTGGGTTTAAAAATTAAAATTAACACATGCCACACACTGACCCTAAGTGAAGAAGAGCCTGGTTAACACCTCTAGGAAAAGACTTTAAAATAAATTGACACTGCACCTCTCTGCCCTTGTTTCGACATTGAAATCACTTGATTTTTCACCTCCCTTCCTTTGTCGGTTATTCTTCTTCCCTTTGTGCCGTCACCATTGCACCCCCAAGGTGTATATCCCGGAGACTTATTGGCCTTCACCCTCAGTTTCCGGTTGGTTGACTTACTCCTTCCCACCATTGTCGAGTTAGTACTTCCTCGAGTATGCACTATGACTCTTATTCTGATTCTTCGGGTTCTCCCCCTACTTCTGGTTCTCCCCCTGTTACCTTCACCATGTCTAGTTCAGGGCCTAATGCTAGCAGCAACCTCGTTACTACTGCTGCGTCTGTTACTAGAGGAACCACCATGGGAACTACCGCGATTTTCCCTTTGCTCCCTTATATGGCTGGTCTCAGTCTCCCAAATGTCAATCAGTTTATCAATGATCCTATCCGCCACGATGTTGGTTGGCCTGCTATGCCAACCAAGCTCCCCTCTGACATTTCCAAGTTTGAAGACCTTGCTGGAGAATATCCCTCCAACCATATCCAATCTTTCCACATGTGGTGTTCATCCAATTCCATTACTGATGATTCCATCCATCTTAGATTGTTCCAACACATGCTTACAGGAGAAGCTTCTAAATTTTATGTTGATCAGACCGCCTCTTCCCATACCACCTTTGTAACCATTGCCCAAGCCTTCTTATCTTATTTCCAGCTCCCTCTTCGATACGACACGGGTACCGAACTCTTGACTTCTTTTCGTCAATCATCTTCGACCCGCCTTTCCGCTCATGTCCAGGAATGGTGGAGAAGAAGGAGCTTATGTCGAGTTCCCACCTTTGAATATCGGGTCTACATGGACTGGTTCCTTCAATCTCTCTTACCTGCCATCAGCAAAGATGTCGCATCCCAATTCCCTCAAACCGAAGAAGCCGCCCTCGAAATAGCCTTGAAATATGACCTCATCTATGCTCAATCTGGTTTTTTTTATATCGTACTTCCTGACCTCCCCAGACCCGGTGGTGCTAACGCCTCGGGGGCATCTCACTCTACCGATGGTATCGTTGGAGCTCTTTCGCATACCTATGCTCAACCTCCTATGGGCTATGGTTTCCCTCCGGGAGGGGCCAGCACCTCCAGCACTTTTCCCCCTCCAGGTAGCATGTATCCAAGATTCGACATGCCTCCTCCTTTTGCCCAACCTCCTAATTACCTCAATGTTGCCCATCCTAACCATTATCCTTACCCACAGCCTAGTGTCCCAGCTCCTCCAACATTTGGACCTCTACCTCCCTTGCCTTCTAAACCCTCGCAATAGCAACTACTACCCCATCCAGGGCAAGTATTTGCATAGCAGGGCGGGAATAATCCTCCTTCTTCTCAAAGAAAGAGGAAAGGCAATAAAAATCAATCTGCCCCTGGTAATCATGTATCCAATCCTTCAAGTATTGATTCTAAGATTGCTAACCAGAAACAGGGCTCTTAGCCCAAGCCGGATAGACCTCTTTGCACCAATAAGCCTTGTTCGTGTTGCAGTGTTTACGGTCATTACACTCAGGATTGTCCCCTATTACCATAGATGCGGCAGATGTGGGAGTCTCAGGCTACATTGCATTGATATCATGCCTCCCCTACTATTCCCCCCAATGCGGCTACTTCTCAGCCAACTGTGTTTACCAATCCTTTCCCTTAGCAAGGATTCGTGGCTACTCAACTACCTGATGCCCCGGTAACCACTCAACCTTCCCCTTCTGGTTCCTCTGATTACCATATTCTCATGATGAATTCTAACCAACCTCTCCCCGTCGACCTTAACCTTCAAACTCGGTCTCGTCAGTACCCCATTACTCCCGCTCCGTCTACCCCCGAGTCACCATATTTAGGTCCTACAGAGCCTCTTTCGACACCCAATGGTCCCTTACAGATCCCTCAACCCAAAGCTAAGGTTCATACCAAGGTTCCTAGGGGCCCATTACATCGAAATGCTGCTTCTAGTCGACCTACTCATTCGTATAACATAGTAGACGATTTGGCGTAGTCTCCTACTACCATTTCAACACTGGAACTCCTCCAGTCATCTCCTTTTCAAAGGAAGGCTTTACTATCTTCCATGGGCGTTGTAGATCCTGCTGATGACCAATTGATTTTTTTTTATGCCCATCAGTCATACCATCCTCCCCTTCCTGCTTATGTTGCTTTCTAAATCCCAGTCAAAATCCGGAATGCCAATGTGGCTCGGTGTATTATTGATGAGGGGGCATCTACCTATGTAATGTTTGCTTCGGTTTGGAAACAACTCGGATCTCCTGAGCTGGCCCCTTCCACCATCACCCTTCGTGCATGGGATGTCCATGCCTCCCAGCCCATTGGCCTATTCCAGAATTGTCCTATCACTCTTGCGGGCAAGACTGTTTGCGTTGACGTTGAAGTCGTTGATGCCCCTATTGATTATAACATTCTTTTGGGGCATAGCTACACCTATGCCATGTCTACTGTCGCATCTACGGTCCACCGCAAGATGTTTTTCCCTCACAATGGAAAGATAGTCACCATTGACAAGTTGACATATCATGAGCCAAAATCTCAGACCTCCCTTGAGTCGACCATCTCTTCTGTAGCCAATAAGCAAACCATCGATTCTTTGACCAGTGTCTCCCCCGACATCTATAAAGACTCCTCCTTGCTTGGAACCTTCCTTGATCTTCCTCCCCCTCCTGTCTTTGATCCCAGCTTAGCGAATGTTTGCATGATGCAACCATCTCGGGCTGACCATAAGTGGCCCACTTTGGCTAGTGAGCAATCTCAACCTCACCCGCCACAACCCGCTCCTAGCCTTTCGCCTCAGCTAGCTGAACCTCTTCCTTCTGGACCTTCTCATCCAGCTAGTACCCATGAGCCTCTCTACCCTCCTAGGTTGGTTCCCCTAGGCCTCAACCATCTTGGAACTATCCCTCCTGGTCATTACCCCACTGTTCAAATACCTTTCCTTACTCCCCCTCCTGGAGTCTATTCGATCTCCATCATGGCCACCCTTACCCTCCCTAACTTGACCCTGGGAATACCCGTCTGGTATCTTAACCCTCCAGCCGAGACCCCACTAGGTCACCCCAAACCATACCTTTCTTTGACACTGGTTCAACCAATTCCCTTAGCTTCTTCCATCGTTACAGTTCCACCAGCACCTCAACAAGACCCTTCTCTTGTTTTGATAGCCACAGGAAAGAAAGGAAAAGCTCACAAGGGGGCATCCAAAGACAAGGCCACCCTGACTGACCCTACCCCTCCTACACCCACCAATCCTTGTGACTTGTGTGATGGTGTCGGTCATGCCACCCATACTTGTCCCAAGTTACCCCGTATTAAACCCATGGTTAAAGTCATGTTCCCTGAGTCTACGGTCCCTGAACCCTCTTTTTCTTCCTCATCCACAGCCAAGAACCCAAAGACTCTTTGAAACAACAAACCCTATGCTATGTGTGGTGTCCATGGCCATTATTCTCACCATTGTCCTTACCTAATGCATTATCGAGCCTCTTTAGAGGTCATTCGCGAGTATGAGGTTGAACAAAATCAATCTGCCTCTCCCATCCTCACGCAGTATGCGTCAGGTCAACTCGAGGATCCCCCTGCTACCATTGACATTCCCCCCCTGATGTTGAGATGATTAAACCTGCCGCCCCCATCATATACCTATCATCATCCGTGCGACCCTCGGAGTACATTCCCTCTGAATCGCCTCCATCTATTTTACTTGATCTCCCTTCAGCAACATTCTTGGGCTCCACATCATTTTACCATATTTTTACTTGTTCTTCTATCATCCCCCATGATGATTCGTATGTGAGCTTTTCTTCGCATGCTGATGATTTAGGTAGCTTTGCAGCGTCATGTGGTTTCCCCGACCTTTTCTTTCCGACCCATAACCGGGATGATACCATCTGTATCTACGATGTTCTCCGCAGCATGAGCTCCAACTATTCCTCCCGTAGCCCTCATACATCACCCTCTAGTCGGTCTATGAGTCATAGCCATCCTATCCAAACTACTCTCTCCCATCGTTGTCATTTGATGTCTACCCTACACTCACGCCGCCATCATTGTTCTTCCTCCTCCCATTTCTTGTCTTGTGACACTATTTTGCAGCACCTCCCCTCCACACATCATATTGGCTACACTGATGGGGCAGGTCGCTATTCCTGGAATCTAGCCTTGGCAGCTTGGGCCATCTTTACCCCCTTGCATACCCTCATTCTCTCTAATGGAGTCTTCATTGGTAATTGCACCAATAATCAGGCCAAATATGATGCAGTACATGGCCTCTTAGCCGATACCCTCCCTCATCGCATCCTCCATCTGCACGTTCATTTAGATTCCTTCCTTCTTGTCTTGCAACTCAATGGTGTCTATCGTGTGCATAATCCTATCCTGTTTAGACGATATTTACGAGTGAGACTTTTGATACGTCAATTTAGATTCATTAGTTTCAATCATGTACCTAGAGGACAAAATCACTACATAGATAGCATTGCAAACCATGTTCTATATTGGAATTTATCACACACAAGACAATAACATTCAAAATCATCAAAAAAATGCATATTCATAATATATATCATACAACATGTTTTTAGAGTCCATCTACTCTAATACATATGACATTCCCATAGCACGTTACACTAAACACATCTCAAAACTGGGAGGAAACACTTGCCCCCACATACACACTAGGGGGCACCACCTGCCCCATATCTAATCCCTCTCTGGAGGAGCCCGAGCTAATGGCTCTGCTCCCACAACTTGTAGATCATGCACAGTCTGACTGGCCATCGCCATGCGCGGAATGACGCCTCGCCATTCCGAAGGTAAACCAATACATAGCTCTATGTACTGGTCGTCTAAGTCTTGCCATCCCTGCTCTGAAACACCGGTAATAAGCCCCTCACATCTACGACAGATGTCCTCCAAAAGGGCGGCCATGTCCTCATTCTTTGTCATTCTCGATCCACTAGCACCTGTAGTCCCTTCTACTGCAAGTCGTCCCATATATCCGGCCGGTTTTACTGGAGCTATATTTGCATACCAAAAGTATAAGAATCAATACCATATATAATATTCATAGACTTTAACATGCACATAAAATATTAGTCACTTTTCACTTACCATCAGGCCCCCATACTCGACCAAGCGAAAGTGGCAAGTTCGGATCTCCACTATAACTCATCCCACTATAGGGATAGTCGTCTATGTACAACGACATTTGATCCCAATGGGCAAAGAACTCCGGTCTGAACACCCGCCCGACTGCCCCTCCTCCTCCTCTACATAGTAAGCGCCCCCACTGGCGCATCCTGGGTTCTCTCGGACCCCCATCTGGTAGCTGTACACGAGGTCGCAAGGTTGGGATCTTCTCGAAAAAGAAGGAGCACAATACGGTCCCATACGAGCAATCATGGTTCACTTGCCGTTTGCAAAGCGACAACTGTTGTTTCAATGACACCAACATCATTTGGGCCAACCCATAGTAGGTCCCACTCAACACTGATTCCACAATCATCATCTGCCCTCCAGTGATCTGATGGAGCGCCTGGCTGTCCAGGATCCGCAACACTGTTGCCACCACTGCACAGGTTTCTAACCTCTCCAGATCCCCAATCGGTATCCAAGTCCCTTTGACTTGGAGGCCTGGTCAACAACGTCTCTCTACAAACTCCATAATGTTACGCCCCCACGGTAACACTAGTTGTGTATTTCCCACCATCCCTAATGGTGGGAGACCAGTCAATAAATACAAATCCTAGACTGTCAACTCGATCCTGTGCCCCTGCACTATAAAGACCTCATGATCTAGATCCCAATAACTGACGATCTGAGCCAACAAGGTCTCCCCAACTCTCATCAGAGGGTTCTCCACAAATTTCAGGACCCCAAACCTGGCCAGTTCACGATAGACACCCTGATCTGCTTGGATCTCCGTCTGTGATGAACCCAGGTCTCTCTCTCTCCACTTGATCCGTATATATGCCATATCTACAAAAAATATCATATTTTTTAGTCTACAGATAGGAAAAATTATATCCAATTACAAAAAACCCAACTCTCATCTCACAATAGCACTAAAATCACCTTCATCCGACAGGTCACACTTTTTGGTCAAATCCTGGGACAGGTCACACATTTTGGCCAAATCCTGGGACAGGTCACACTTTTTAGGCCAAAATATGCTTCCTAGATCATATTTTTTAACCCAAATAGTGCGACCCGACTGTAAATATGAGGGAGGGGCTATTCCTAAGATTTGGGACCCTAATCTGAACTTTTAATCCATAAAAAACAAAGAGTAGGATTAGGCCTCTTACCTGCAACTGACGGATCTCGATTCCAATGCTCGGTTTGTCTCCTACGATCACCGCAAGATTTAGGGCCTTCTCTCCTCTCTACATTCACCACAGCTACACAAACAAATGAATGCATTTGGAGGGAAAATGCCTTACTAGAAGAAAAAACCCTGATTTTTCTTTCGCTCGCTGCTACTAAACCGTAGCCTCGTTTGACACACTGTCTACACCGTTGGAAAGCTCTCACTGAGAACTCAACTGGGTATTTGTTATTTTTTCATGATTTGATACTTCACCAAGACACATTTTCTCCACGAAGGGTCTATTCAACTGTCCTTCAAATTGGATTTCCTCACTTACAACACTTGTATTTGGGGCACCACTTTGCCTCCATACTTTTCCTTGTTCATGTTGAGTTTCGTCGTGAGCTACCCTCTTGTACTAGTGTTTTTATGGTCCCCCATTGGACCTTTATTGTGTGGCAGCACCATCAAGTCACCCTTGTTTAGAGCATCTGAGTTGAGTCATCATTTCATTAATGGATTCTATCCCGATTCCCTTTGTACCCCGCTATATTCCTCCATCCTTCATTGCTTGGTCCCTCTCTCGTGTTGCACATGATGGCATTCAGTCCCACTGTCCCCTATCCCTCTTGATATTGTGTCAATCACTACCAATTCATCCATGCCCTTTATGCTCTAACAAGGGAAGTCGTCCATTCGCTACTCAGTATCCCCCATTTCATCATCATCATTCGTGTCAGTCTGTCAGTCTCTCTACTATTTTCTCTCGTGCCTTAGTTGAGGATCCCTTATTGCCTCACCTATGGCGGACCTCCTTCTGTCGACATCAGCTCATTCACTCCAGAAGACAGGTCTAGAGAGCGGTGTACCTTGGTTCCCACTTCTACACTTGTTCAGTGCCTCAGATTAGGCAAAGGTATTTCTCATTACCCTTTGACTTGATTGTTTCTCAACTCCAACTCCTTTCAGCATGATCGAGATCCGTATACTTGATGGTTCAGTGATGTAGCAGAAGCTATTGGTGATTCCCAGGTGTGTGTGAGATGTCTCAACCCTCATGAGGGGGTGGCCCTGCGGGTAGCCCCCCACATGCCTGGATGACCTCTTCATTGCACCCTTCGATGCAACTCCATAAATTTGATGATGTTGGCCTTAGCCACTTGCAGCACTTCTTTGATTTTCATGTATCAGTCAGATTTTGTGAGCCGTTCCCCATTTATAGCTGGAATTTGGGTTGCATTTGTATCTCATGTACTCAGATATTATTGTATAAGTGCTGGCTGTTATCCCAGGCACAACATGTAAGTGAGATTCTTCATTATATATTTTATCTAGCTCATGTTTATGCCATCATGTACTTTATAGTTCAGTCCCTTGTTTACTGAATGCACTATTATTTTGTACTTTGTCTCGGCAGGCATAGGTATGCCTCCCCCGCCGCCTCAAGCACAGGTAACCTCTCACAAAACGAGACTTGTTTCACCTGTAAGTCTCATCTCATCAGGGACTAGTTCTTTAGCACTTTAGACTACCTTACATTTCTCTCTCTCACTTCCCTTTTAATCTTTGGTGATTGAGTTCTTACAATGTACTTCAGTCATACGATTTGCTCCTAACACTCATACGCTGGGGGGAAATCTATTACACTATTTTTTCGTCATCTAACCTATTATCATTAGATGGACCCAAGTACACCATGTAAGACCAATTTTACCCTACGTAAAATTGCTTTCACTATCTAAAATAACTTAATAAAACACATTTATTAGGTTGTTTATGGTCTAAACAGAAAACCCCAAAGGAAATATTAAAAAAATCTATATTTGTTTGATTTCCTGGTTATATTTAACCCAAAACATGGAAATTAATTAGATAAATCCTTATTTATCTTATTATTTTCTAGGAATAATTATTTAAATCTTATTTAAATAATATTCCTTGTTAAATATGACTAAATCATTTATAAATAATTAAATAAATCATTATTTATTTAATTATCACTCAACCACTTCCTTAAAATAATAAATAAATCATTTATTTATTTATTATTTACAAATAAAGGGATTTGACCCAAGTCAAATGCCTTTCCCCTCCAACAAATATAATAAAATATTCCATAAAAGGTGGATCTAGATTTGGTTAATATTATTTTAATCATGCACCAAGATCTAGAATAACCTAATATTTTGTTATAAATACAAGGGTTTTCCCATTCATTTGTCACCTTTTGTTGCATATTAGATCACTCTGGATCTACACTCTTGGTCTGAATTTGAGCCATTATCATTTTCACATTCTCCATTACTTGTTTTGTGAGCTCCCTTTGAGTTCTATGTTTATCTGGGTTTTCTACACCAACAAGAGAGAGAAATGCTATATCTGAAGCATTGAGGAATTTCAAGAACCCATCCCATTGAGGAGAATTGGAAACACCTTTCTTGTTTCCCTCTCAGGTGCCCTTAATATATAAAAAATTCTTTCAAAAATATTGTTCTTGTCTTGTCTATTGGATGCATGGAGCAAAACCTCATTTTCACTGCTTAATGTCCTTTTATGCGTAGATCTGGATTTGTGCAGCTTTGTCTTGATCAACTAACTACAGATTTAAAGATATTGGTAGCCATAATTGATGTTAGGGTTATTTTTTATACGTAGATAAAGTGGTATTTTTCCAACAAAATATTCATACTAACAATTGGTGACTCCACACGGGTTTTCTTTTGCGACTGCTGTCGTTTTATATATTCTTGCATATCTAGCGATTTCAGACCCTAGGGTTTCTCTTTAGTCTTTTTTTTCCCTATTTTTATGGTGTTTTTCACCTCTAAAACCCTCAAACATTAAAATTTTTAACTTCCGTGTGTTTTCGGCCCTATTGCGCATGTGACAGACATCAGCCGCAGCTGAGACGACAACTTTTTCTGAAGTCTGCCGCCGAGAGACCCGGATCTGCAAGTCGCACTTATCGGCCCAAAACCTGCGACCTAGACTGGAGGAGGCAATTTTCTACCCAAAAACTGCGACCTAGACTAAAAACAGGTCAAAACCTGCGACCTGCACTTTTTTCTGCACTTTTCCAACAATTTTTCTGGGTTTGTCTGAAGTTTCTGTCAAGGTTTTCTAGCCTTTGTCTCCGCCCGTTTAGACCTGTTTCTAATCTGTTTTACTCAACTAAGTGGGAATATCTCCCCTTAGGGCTTTAGTACCCTCCACTTTTTGTGGAATATTTTTAGTTGTTTGAGACGTCTGAATTTTCAGAGTTTCAGCCTTGCTCTTTTCAGATCTGATACCTCATTTTCAGATCCCTTTTAGATCAACTCTTCTCCATTTCAAATCACCTCATATATTTTTGTTTGGGTTTGCCTCTAGGGTCACCTCCTTGTCCCTTCTACCTTTAGAAGATTTCCTCCTTTGTTGCAGCAACCTTGCCTCTGCCTCTTTGTTGTTTTCTGCACCTCTTTTCAGCAGATTTCTCCTTTAGATCCCTGTCCGTCCCGACCTTAGATCAGTTGGCCCCTTTTTAGTGTGTTTTGACTAGACTTTTTCCCTCTTTTAGACTAGTTTTGAGAGACCCGCCTTCTTGGGTTAGATCGATGCATTGTTAGTTGTTAATTTTCTGTTATTTCCACCTTATTTACTATTCTCTGCAGATTTATTTTCAGTTACGCAGCACACTCTTTCTTTTACTCTCAAAATTTTTGGGTTTAAAAATTAAAATTAACACATGCCACACACTAACCCTAAGTGAAGAAGAGCCTGGTTAACACCTCTAGGAAAAGACTTTAAAATAAATTGACACTGCACCTCTCTGCCCTTGTTTCGACATTGACATCACTTGATTTTTCACCTCCCTGCCTTTGTCGGTTATTCTTCTTCCCTTTGTGTCGTTGCCATTGCACCCCCAAGGTGTATATCCCGGAGACTTCTTGGCCTTCACCCTCAGTTTCCAGTTGGTTGACTTACTCCTTTCCGCCATCGTCGAGGCAGTCCTTCCTCGAGTCCACACTGCGACTCTTCTTCTGATTCTTTGAGTTCTCCCCCTACTTCTGGTTCTCCCCATGTTACCTTCACCATGTCTATTTCAGGGCCTAATGCTAGCAGCAACCTCGGTACTACTGCTGGGTCTGTTATTAGCAGAACCACCACGGGAACTACCTCGATTTTCCCTTTTCTCCCTTATATGGCCGATCTCAGTCTCCCTGATTTCAATCAGTTAATCAATGATCCTATCTGCCACGATGTTGGTTGGCCTGCTTTTCCAACCAAGATCCCCTCCGACATTCCCAAGTTCGAAGGCCTTGTTGGAGAAGATCCCTCCAACCATATCCGATCTTTCCACATGTGGTGTTCATCCAATTCCATTACTGATGATTCCATTCATCTTAGATTGTTCCAATGCACACTTACAGATGAAGCTTCTAAATGGTATGTTGATCAGACCGCCTCTTCCCATAACACCTTTGCAACCATTGCCCAAGCCTTCTTATCTTATTTCCAGCTCCCTCTCTGATACGACACTGGTACCGAACTCTTGAATTCTTTCCGTCAATCATCTTCGACCCGCCATTCTGCTCATGTCCAAGAATGGTGGAGAAGAAGGAGATTATGTTGAGCTCCCACCTTTGAATATTGGGTCTACATGGACTGGTTCCTTCACTCTCTCTTACCTTCCATCGGCAAAGATGTCGCATCCCAGTTCCCTCAAACCGAAGAAGCCGCGCTCGAAATAGCCTTGAAATATGACCTCATCTATGCTCAATCTGGTTATGTTTATACCGTACTTCCTGACCTCCCCAGACCTGGTGGCGCTAATGCCTCGGGGGCATCTCACTCTACCGACGGTATCGTTGGAGCTCTTTCACGTACCTACGCTCAACCTCCTATGGGCTATGGTTTCCCTCCGGGAGGGGCCAGCACCTCCAGCACTTTTCCCCCTCCAGGTAGCATGTATTTAGGATACGACATGCCTCCTCCTTTTTCCCAACCTCCTAATTACCTCAATGTTGCCCATCCTAACCATTATCCTTACCCACAGCCTGGTGTCCCAGCTCCTCCAGCATTTGGACCTCTACCTCCCTTTCCTTCTCAACCCTCGCAACAGCAACTACTACTCCCTCCAGGGCAAGTATTTTCATAGCAGGGCACGAATAATCCTCCTTCTTCTCAAAGAAAGAGGAAATGCAATCAAAATAAATCTTCCCCTGGTAATCGTGGATCAAATCCTTCAAGTATTGATTCTAACATTGCTAACCAGCAACAAGGCTCTCAGCCCAAGCCGGACAGACCTCTTCGCACCAATAAGCCTTGTTCGTGTTGCAGTGTTTACGGTCATTACACTCATGATTGTCCCCTATTACCACAGATGCAACAAATGTGGGAGTATCGGGCTACATTGCGTGGATAGCATGCCTCCCCTACTGTTCCCCCCAATGCGGCTACTTCTTAGCTAGCTGTGTTTACCGATCCTTTCCCTTAGCAAGGATTCGTGGCTACTCAACCACCTGATGCCCCGGTAACCAATCAACCTTCCCCTTCTGGTTCCTCCGATTACCAAGTTCTCATGATGAATTCTGACCAACCTCTCCCCGTCGACCTTAACCTTCAAACTCGGTCTCGTCAGTACCCCATGCCCCCTGCACCGTCTGCTCCCGAGTCACCATCTTCAGGTCCTACAGAGCCTCTTTCGACACCCAATGGTCTGTTACAGATCCCTCAGCCCAAAGCTAAGGTTCATACCAAGGTTCCTAAGGGCCCATTACATCGAAATGCTGCTTCTAGTTGAGCTGCTCATTTGTATAGTATAGTAGATGATTTGGCACAGTCTCCTATTGCCATTTCAACACTAGAACTCCTCCAGTCGTTGCCTTCTCAAAGGAAAGCTATACTATCTGCCATGGGCATTATATATCATGCTGATGACCAATTGATTGTTTTCGATGCCTATCAGTCAGACGATCCTCCCCTTCCTACTTCTGTTGCTTTCTAAATCCCAGTCAAAATCCGGAACACCAATGTGGCTCGGTGTATTATTGATGAGGGGGCATCTACCTATGTAATGTCTGCTTCGGTTTGGAAACAACTCGGATCTCCTGAGCTGGCCCCTTCCACCATCACCCTTTGTGCATGGGATGGCCATGCCTCCCAGCCCATTGGCCTATTCCGTAATTGTCCTATCACTCTTGCGGGAAATACTGTTTTCGTTGACGTTGAATTCATCGATGCCCCTCTTGATTATAACATTCTTTTGGGGCATAGCTACACCTATGCCATGTCTACTGTCCCATCCGCGGTCCACCACAAGATGTTTCTCCCTCACAATGGAAAGATAGTCACCATTGACAAGTTGACATATCATGAGCCAAAATCTCAAACCTCCCTTGAGTCGACCATCTCTTCTGTAGCCAAAAATAAAACCATCGATTCTTTGACTAGTGTCTCCCCCGACATTTATAAAGACCCCTCCTTGCTTGGAACCTTCCTTGGTCTTCCTCCTCCTCCTGTCTTTGATCCCAGCTTAGTGAATTTTTTCATGATGCAATCGTCTCGGGCTGACCTTAAGTGGCCCACTTTGGCTAGTCAGCAATCTCAACCTCACCCGCCGCAACCCGCTCCTAGCCCTTTGCCTCAACTAGATGAACCTCTTCCTTCTGGACCTTATCATCCAGCTAGTACCCATGAGCCTCTCTACCCTCCTGGGTCAATTCCCCTAGGCCTCAACCATCTTGGAACTGTCCCTCCTGGCCATTACCCCGCTGTTCAGATACCTTTCCTTGCTCCCCCTCCCAGAGTCTATTCGGTCTCCATCATGGCCACCATTTCCCTCCCTAATTTGACCCTGGGAATACCTTTCTGGTATCTTAACCCTCCAGCCGAGACCCCACCAGGTCACCCCAAACCATACCTTTCTTTGACACTGGTTCAACCAATTCCCTTAGCTTCTTCCATCGCTACAGTGCCACCAGCACCTCAACAAGACCCTTCTCTTGTTGTGATAGCTACGGGAAAGAAAGGAAAAGCTCACAAGGGGGCATCCAAAGACAAGGCCACCCTGACTGACCCTACCCCTCCTACACCCGCCAATCCTTGTGCCTTGTGTGATGGTGTTGGTCATGCCACCCATACTTGTCCCAAGTTTCCCCGTATTAAACCCATGATTAAAGTCGTGTTCCCTGAGTCTACGGTCCCTGAACCCTCTGTTTCTTCCTCATCCATAGCCAAGAACCCAAAGACTCTTCGCACCAACAAACCCTGTGCTCTGTGTGGTGTACATGGCCATTATTCTCACCATTGTCCTTACCTAACGCATTATCGAGACTCTTTAGAGGTCATTCGCGAGTATGAGGTTGAAAAAAATCAATCCTCCTCTCCCATCCTCACGCAGTATGCGTCAGGTCAACTCGAGGATCCCCCTGCTACCATTGACATTCCCCCCCCTGATGTTGAGAGGACTAAACCTGCTGCCCCCATCCTAGACCTATCATCATCCGTGCGACCCTCGGAGTACATTCCCTCTGAATCCCCTCCATTTATTTTACTTGATCTCCCTTCAGCAACATTCTTGGGCTCCACATCATTTGACCATATTTTTACTGGTTCTTCTGTCATCCCCCATGACAATTCGTATGTGAGCCTTTCCTCCCCTGCTGATGATTTAGGTAGCTTTGCAGCGTCATGTGGTTTCCCCGACCTTTTCTTTCCCACCCATAACCGAGATGATACCATCCGTATCTATGATGTTCTCCGCAGCTTGAGCTCCAACTATTCCTCCTGTAGCCCTCATACATCACCCTCTATTCATTCTATGAGTCATAGCCATCCTATCCAGACTACTCCCTCCCATCATTGTCGTTTTATGTCTACCCTACACTCACGCCGCCATCATTGTTCTTCCTCCTCTCATTTCTTGTCTTGTGACACTATTTTGCAGGACTTCCCGTCCACACATTATATTGGCTATGCCGATGGGGCAATTCGCTATTCCCGGAATCTAGCCTTGGCATCTTGAGCCACATTTACCCCCTTGCATACCATCGTTCTCTCTAATGGAGTCTTCATTAGTAATGCCACCAATAATCAGGCCGAATATGATGCAATACATGGCCTCTTAGCCTATGCCCTCCCTCATCGCATCCTTCATCTGCACGTTCATTTAGATTCCCTCCTTCTTGTCTTGCAACTCAATGGTGTCTATCGTGTGCATAATCCTATCCTGTTTAGAGGATATTTACGAGTGAAACTTTTGATACGTAAATTTAGATTCATTACTTTCAATCATGTACCTAGAGGACAAAATCACTATGTATATAGCATTACAAACCATGTTCTAGATTGGAATTTATCACACACAAGACAATAACATTCAAAATCATCAAAATAATGCATATTCATAATATATATCATACAACATGTTTTTAGAGTCCATCTACTCTGATACATATGACATGCCCATAGCATGTTACACCAAACACATCTCAAAACTGGGGGGCAACACTTGCCCCTACATACACACTAGGGGGTACCACCTACCCCATATCTAATCCCTCTCTGGAGGAGCCCGAGCCAATGGCTCTGCTCCCGCAACTCGTATATCACGCATAGTCTGACTGGCCATCGCCATGCGCCACATGACGCCTCGCCATTCTGAAGGTATACCAATACATAGCTCTATGTACTAGTCGTCTAAGTCTTCCCATCCCCACTTTGAAACACCAATAAGTAGCCCCTCACATCTATAATGGTTGTCCTCCAAGAGAGCACCATGTCCTCATTCTGTGTCGTTCTCGATCCACTAGCACCTGCAGTCCCTGCTACTGCAAGTCGTCCCATATATCCGACCGGTTTTACCGGAGCTATATCTGCATACCAAAGGTATAAGAATCAATACCATATATGCTATTCACAGACTTTAACATGCACATAAAATATTATTCACTTTTCACTTACCATCAGGCCCCCATACTCGACCAGGCAGAAGTGGCAAGTTCGGATCTCCACAATAACTCATCCCACTATAGGGATAGTCTTCTATGTACAACGATATCTAATCCCAATGGGGAAAGAACTATGGTCAGAACACCCACCCGACCGCCCCTCCTCCTCCTTTACACAGTAAGCGCCCCCACCGACACATCCTAGGTTCTCTCGAACCCCCATCTAGTAGCTGTACACGAGGTCGCAAGGTCAAGATCTTCTAAAAAAAGAAGGAGCACAATACGGTCCCATACGAGAAATCATGGTTCACTTGCCGCTTGCAAAGTGACAACTGTCGTTTCAATGACACCAACATCATTTGGGCCCACCCATAGTAGGTCCCACTCAACACTGATTCCATAATCATCATCTGCCCTCCAATGATGTGATGGAGCGCGTGGCTGTCTAGGATCGGCAACACTGCTGCCGCCACTGCACGGGTTTCTAACCTCTCTAGATCCCCAATCGGTATCCGAGTCCCTTTGAATTGGATGCCTAGTCGACAATGTCGCTCTACAAACTCCATAATGTTACACCCCCACGGTAACACTGGCTGTGTATTTCCCACCATCCCTAATGGTTGGAGACCAGTCAAGAAATACAAATCCTGGACTGTCAACTCGATCCTGTGCCCCTGCACTATAAAGACCTCATGATCTGGATCCCAATAACTGGCAATATGAGCCAACAAGGGCTCCCCAACTCTCATCATAGGGTTCTCCACAAATTTCAGGACCCCAAACCTGGCCAGTTCACGACGGACACCCTGATCTGCTTGGATCTCCCTCCGTGATGAACCCAAGTCTCTCTCTCTCCACTTGATCTATATATCTGCCATATCTGCACAAAAATATCATATTTTTCAGTCTACAGATAGGAAAAACTGTATCCAATTACAAAAAATCCAACTCTCAACCCACAACAGCACTGAAATCACCTTCATCCGACAGGTCGCACTTTTTGGTCAAATCCTGGGACAGGTCACACTTTTTGGCCAAATCTGGGATAGGTCACACTTTTTAGGCCAAAACCTACTTCCCAGATCATAGGTTTTGACCCAAATAGTGAGACCCAGCCATAAATATGAGGGAGGGGATATTCCTCAGATTTGGGACCCTAGTCTGAACTTTTAATCCATAAAAAACAAAGAGTAGGATTAGGCCTCTTACCTGCAACTGATGGATCTCGATTCCAACGGTGGATATTGTGTCAGTCGCTTCCAATTCATCCATGCCCTTTATGCTCTAACAAGGGAAGTTGTCCATTCGCTACTCAGTATCCCCCATTTCATCATCATCATTAGTGCTAGTCTGTCAGTCTCTATACTATTTTCTCTCATGCCTTAGTTGAGGATACCTTATTGCCTCACCTATGGTGGACCTCCTTCTGTCGACATCAGCACATTCACTCCAGAAGACAGGTCTAGAGGGCGGTGAACCTTGGTTCCAGCTTCTACACTTGTTCGGTGCCTCTGATCAGGCAAAGGTATTTCTCATTACCCTTTGACATGATTGTTTCTCAACTCTAGCTCCTTTAAGCATGATCAAGATCCGTATACTTGATGGTCCATTGATGTCGCAGTAGCTATTGGTGATTCCCAGGTGTCTGTGAGATGTCTCAACCCTCATGAGGGGTGGCCCTATAGGTAGCCCCCCACATGCCTGGATGACCTCTTCATTGCAGCCTTCGATGTAGCTCCATATATTTGATGACGTTGGCCTTAGCCACTTGCAACACTTCTTTGATTTGCATGTATCAGTCAGATTTTGCAAGCCCTTCCCCGTTTATAGAGGGAATTTGAGTTGTATTTGTATCTCATGTACTCAGATATTATTGTATAAGTCCTGGTTGTTATCCCAAGCACAACATGTATGTGGGATTCTTCATTATATATTTTATCTGGCTCATGTTTATGCTAGCATGTACTTTATAGTTCGGTCCCTTGTTTATTGGATGCACTATTATTTTGTACTTTGTCTCGGCGGGCATAGGTATGCCTCCCCCGCTGCCTCAAGCACAGGTACCCTCTCATAAAATGAGACTTGTTGCACCTGTAAGTCTCATCTCCTCAGGGACTAGTTCTTTAGCACTTTAGACTACCTTACATTTCTCTCTCTCACTTCCATTTTAATGTCTGATGATTGAATTCTTACAATGTACTTTAGTCATACGATTTGCTCCTAACACTCATACGCTGGGGGGCAATCTGTTACACCATTTTTTGGTCATATAACCTATTATCATTAGATGGACCCAAGTACAGCATGTAAGACCAATTTTACCCTGCGTAAAATTGCTTTCACTATGTAAAATAACGTAATAAAACACATTTATTAGGTTGTTTATGGTCTAAACAGAAAACCCCAAAAGGAAATATTAAACAAATCTATATTTGTTTGATTTTCCTGGTTATATTTCACCCAAAACAAGGAAATTAATTAGATAAATCCTTATTTATCTTATTATTTTCTAGGAATAATTATTTAAATCTTATTTAAATAATATTCCTTGTTAAATATGACTAAATCATTTATAAATAATTAAATAAACCATTGTTTATTTAATTATCATTCAACCACGTCCTTAAAATAATAAATAAATCATTTATTTATTTATTATTTACAAATAAAGGGATTTGACCCAAGTCAAATACCTTTTCCCTCCAACAAATATAATAAAATATTCTTAAAAGGTGGTTCTAGAATTTGGTTAATAATATTTTATTCATGCACCAAGTCCTAGACTACCCTAATATTTTGTTATAAATAGAAGGGTTTTCCCATTCATTTGTCACCTTTTGTTGCATATTAGATCACTCTGGATCTATACTCTTGGTCTGACTTTGAGCCATTATCATTGTCACATTCTCCATCATTTGCTTTGTGAGCTCCCTTTGAGTTCTATGTTTGTCTGGGTTTTCTACACCAACAAGAGAGAGAAGTTTTAGATTTGAAATGCTGAGGACTTTCAAGAACCTATCCCATTGAGGAGAATTGGAAACACCTTTTTTGTTTTCCTCTCAGGTGCTCCTTTAATATAAAAATTCTTTCAAATATATTGTTTTTGTCTTATCTATTGGATGCATGTAGGAAAACCTTATTTTTGCTTGCTTAATGTCTTTTTATGCATAGATCTGGATTTGTGCAGCTTTTTCTTGATCAACTAACTGCATATTTGAAGATATTGGCAGCCATAATTGATGTTAGGGCTATTTGTTATGCATAGCTAAAGTGGTATTTTTCCAACAAAATATTCATACTAACAGTAGGACATGATCATTTTATTAGTATAATAATCAAATGCTGTTAACAATCTATCCTTGTTACCTAGTTTTTCTTTCAGAAATTGAGAGTAAATTTCTCTTTTGATCTCCTCATTTTTCTCCTTAATTTTTTTGTACTTTTGTTTGATATCTGAATCTTTGTCATCTGTTGTTTTGGAGGAAGAGGGAATTTCAATATTGACCAGTTTTTCAGTCATTTAACTGTCCTGCTCTTATGCTGCATCCTATCCTTTCTGAATTTCTGTTAAAATTTTAGTAACAATTACTGTGGCATCTTCTTTATCTACCTACTGATCATCTGTATCATTTATTTTAATAGAATTTTCTTTTTTATCAGTGGTAATATTAGCCCTTTTATTGTAAACCAGTTTGAATTTGTTATCAGAAATAGTTTCAGCTGAATATCCTTCATCATCTCTGGCTCTTTTGTTTGCAACTTCTGATTGTTTGACAAATATTATAGCTTGTTAATTCTCTGCCCTTTTCACTGTTTCTGCATCATCAGTAGGATCTATCAATGTGTTTTGCATCAATTCCATTTGATTTCAAAACCTCTCAATATGTGGTTTTGAGTCATGTACAAAAGTTTGAAGCTTGCATTTTACCCTTATAGCACTGAGGTAACCATGGGGATCATAATTCCATTGAAAACTCTCTTGAAACTGATACTTTGATAATTGGCTAGATATTTCTTTCTCAGCCTCCCCATTGTTTACTATGAAAGGGCCAATATGGCTCTTCAACTTAAAATGAGTCTTTTTCTTTGATGCCATGAATTTTATAGCATCTGCATTTGAAACTTGTCTCAAATATTCCAATGCAAAAACCCTGATGGTTAAAAATTTCGGTAACTTATATGGGGACAAATTTGTTCCAAATATTCTTAATTTTGTGTGTCTCTGATATAAGTACTAGTCTCCTACTTTGCATTCTTCGGATAGCTATAATATTCTCTTCATTTCTTCACTCACTATGGGCTATTCAGACTTGTAAATAAAATTCATGCATGCCAAGATGAATAAGTCTGAAAACTCTTTATAACTGAATTCATTTCCTTCTTTTCTGAGCAAGGATGTCCAAAATATCACTGATAGAGGCTGGCCCTTTACATCCATCTTTTGCAAAGCAATGGGAAAATTCTTAGCTTGGAAAAATAGAAACAAATGGAATAGATAAGATGAATATCTAAAAACTTCTTCATTTTGCAATGTGGTCAACTAATGATGGATGCTATCAGCAATAAAACTGGAAAAATCAAAGGTCATGGAAGCAGGCTACCCAGGAGACAATGTAGATAGAAAACTAATGATGGATGCATCTATAAATTCATCACTAAAGTATCTTAGTATAAATGACAACATAGAAATCACTTGTCTGGAAACTTCAACAAATTTTGAAGTGGAATAAAGAGGATTAACCTTAGGGATTTCTACATATTCAGGCATGAAATTCTGAAAGACTGAAATTTTTTTAGGAAAATCCATCCCTAAGTATCACTGAGTCAATGATTCAATAGACAAAGGTACTACTTTGGGATCAAATTTTAATTGAAGCATCTCATTTATAGATTCTGCCATAATGGAAAACAAAATCTCGCTATTGGCATTCAAAATGGATCTCTAATCAGGAACATAAAACTATTGACACACTCTAACAAGGTCTTGGGATGGATGAGTAATAGGAACTACATATTTGGGCAAATTGGATTCCCAAATAGGTATGTCATCTTGATTTTTATTCAAAAACATATCATAAAACCAGTTCTAAATTTCTAGTAAATTGAATTCCAATACAGGGTCAGCAATCTTGTAATCTAAATCAGTCAAAGGAATGTTTTCTTCAGATGAGATTGGAGGTTGAAGGGGATTCACAATAGTAGCAATATTGGCAGTAATTACTGGAGTTGGCTTATTGATTTTTGAAGATTCAGGCTTAGAAGGCTTGACTGTCGTAACTTTAGCACCTTTGGGACCTCCAATTTTGGGTGTATTCTACTTCTTTGTCATTTTTGGGGATAACTAAGCAAGATTATACTGTTTTCTATAGTTAATTTGAAACAGATGGTAATTGAGCAGATCTGGGACAATTCTGGGAATCTGAGCAAGGGTGTAGGATAGGAAACACGGGTTTTCTAGATGTAGAAGGTTGAAAAAAGATATTTTTGACTTTCTGTGTGTTTTTAAACCCTTTTAAACTGTGGAATTTGTCTTTCAATGGATTAGAATTGAGAATTTGGCTAAAAAATGAGTTTTTTAGGCAAATGGCAATTTCTGAGAAAAAATTGCGACGGTTTGCCCTGCTTTTTCAAGGTTTCGGCACTTAGGAATAGCAATTATATTCTTTGTAGCTTAATTGGTCTGATTTAATGGTTCAATTTGTGAAATTTTGTGGTCAAATTTAGGAAAATACCTGATTTACTGGTGTTTTGATAGTCGACAGGGCTTCTGGTGGCTTCGACTTTATGCTGGATCTTCGACGCTACAGAGGGTAGCTTCAATAGTCTTTTTAGATGTAATCACAGTGGTAAAGTTCATCATTGGGGCTTGAAATTGGTCACCAAGGGCTTGAAATTCTTTAAACAGTCGGAACAGAAGTTTTTCAACTAGTCGGGGATACAAATTATGCATAACACAGTGACTTATCAAAGTTTAACCTTTGAATATAAAACATTATATTTAGAATTAATGATAGGTCTATTCAAAGGCGGGAGCAGGTTTGGTTTTTTTATTGCGGAAAACCACTAGTTGTTTTTGCGCTAGATTGGCATGGTAAGCGGTTTTTTGCAAAATGAACGCGATCAAATCGTTTTCAGCCACATAGCATCGGGTGGTATTTTAATACGAATTTTATCGCGTGAATTTGGATAAACATCGAGTGATCACTTTCGGAACGCGCAAGTGAATGCGCACCATTGGATTTGCTATGATTGAGTGAACGGTTGAGATCATTTTCAAAGTTATGGCAGAAAGTTTGGGTGGGACCCGAGGTGGCTATATGTGATGGCGCGTTTAATATTTAACAAAACCTTTGTTAAATATATCATTATAACCAAAGTTTTAACTATATATGGAAATTTTTCTATGCACGAGGGTAATGGTTTTAATATACTTATACATATGTATAGTCCATAAGGGGTTTTATCGAGCAAATCTATATATATAAAGTGAGTTTATATATATGGTAAATGGTGCATGGGGCAGGTTAACTGGGGTTAAGCTATGTAAAGCATGGGTTTTATATAGCAGATTTAAATGCACAAGAAGGTGATATTTACAAAGATATGGGGGTTCTAAAGTTTGACTCTGATTAAACTTTAGAAAAACCTCGAGAAATTTTTATTTTTTTTATTTAAACATATGTAAAACATGTTTAAAGCTTTTATTTGCTTTTTATTTTTATTATATAGTTAATTAAATTAGATAGGCTTAATAACTATAGGGGGGTGAGATATTTACATAGTGCTAGTTTAGCCAAAGGGGTTTTATTATGGGTGTTTATTTAAAACATGCGGGATAATAAACTTTGGCTAAAGATTTAAAATAGTGGGTTTTTAGGGAATATTTAGTTAAAGGGGAATTATATAAATATGAGAAGGTTATTTTATAGGGAATTAATAAAATAAGTAAGAAATTAATATGACTAAGGGGAAAATGAATACTCAAAATACACAATTATAACTAAGGAAAGTGAAAATCAAAGAAAAGATTTATTATCATAATTTTATCACTTTAACTTAGGATATAATGTCCTTTTGAGGGTTTTTAAGCTTTATGAGATGTAGGAAGTTAATCAAATAGGGGATTTATGTATCATTAAGTAAAAATGGAGTCTTTACTTATGAAATTGCATGGTGATGAATGCATGAATAGTAGATGATGAAAATTTTGGGATTTAACATAGAAAATTAACACTTTCAACTAGCCAGTCATTGAGCCTTGGGTCTGGTGCCAACAGAAGTTACATAAATTCTTTGAGCCTCTTTAACTGAAATTTTAGAATGTCAAATAGCTATAGGGGAGTGGAAATTAGTGATTTTTTCCCGGTGATAAATATTTACAATTATTTTCCCACCTTCTTATACCTACCCAATCTTTAATCTAACATTTTATCTTCCATTTGTGCAAGTGCATTTGAGCTAGCAACCTTGAACATTTTATTCTTTTGAAAAAAGTAAAAGCTATCTAATTCTACCTTATTTCATCCAAGGACCTAGATTAAACTGTTGGGTTCCTTTTTATTCTATATCTATCTAATGATTTGTCAGGATTAAACTGTCTGACAACTCTTTATTCTCTATCTAAAACAAGTAAATTGAAACATGACAAGTCAAGATTAAGTAGTTCAACTCATCATGGATTATGGCATTTATTGACACTTTTCCATAATAAATTTCAAAAATTAAAAAGTAGTGGCATTTAGACTTGCACACTTTCATGTTTTATTCATCTTTTTTTTCTTGTTGGGGTATATCATTTTTTCTAAGTCCTTTGATCTTTCTTTTAGGACTTTTACCCTTTTTTTTATTTTTGATTTTTTTAAAATTTTCTTTTATTTTTAAAAAATATGGGAAAATAACTTGCAGAAGGCAAAGTATCTACATATTTACAAGACTATCAAAATTCAATTCCAAATTATGAATCCTATATTTATAGGACCCTAACAGCGACTTCACATGGGGATGACATTTCCTGGTGAAATGTCAATAATTCTAAGATTAGTAGCCTTGAATTTTTAACCTTGATGATCCTGTAACTGTCTTCTAATTTCTACAATAACTCATACTTATGATATTTTACTCTTCAAAGCTTAGGGCCTTCACTCTGAGCTTCAACTTTTGAAAATAAAACATCCAATCCAATCTACTCACTTGCAATGAATATTTACAATGATGTAAAAAAGGAATCAATATGGAACTAGTTGTTAGTTAACTCAGAAGAATAGTAGTGTTTAAGCATCCTACCATTCACTGGTCCTTCTGGAATGTCTGTTCCATCCAAATTTCGGATAAAAAATCCATTATTACCTCTGTACCCATAAATTTCATAAGGTCCCTTCCATAAAAAATAAAATTTTCCATGTTTTCCCTTTTCCTTTCTCCTAGAATCCCACTTTAACACTTTATCTCCTATGTAAAAATCATCCTCCTTACTCCTTTTATCAAAAATATTTTTGATCTTATCCTGAATTACTTGAGATTTTTCATATACTTGCTCCCTTGTCTACTGTAAATGAATGGTTTGATTTATTCTCCGTTGAATGTCATTAATCTCAACTTGTGATTCCTGAATAATCTTTATTACCAGAACTCCCAATGATGAAGGAAAAACTGCATCCATTCCATAAAATATCTGGTAAGGTGAAGTACCAATTGATTTCTTGGTGGTAATTCTATCTTCCCATAGGGCATAGACCAGCTTTTTGTTCCAAGTCTTGTTGTTTTCTTGAAGTAATTTTTTGATGATGTTTATCAGGCTTTTATTAGAGGATTCTGCTAAGCCATTACCTTGAGGGTAATAAGCAGTAGAGTGGCCTAGGGCAGTGTGATACTTGTGGCAAAAGGAAATCATTTTCTTGGATTTAAATGCAGTTTCATTATCAGTAATAATTTTGCATGGGCATCCAAATCTAGATAAAAGATTGTTTTCAATAAAAGAGATTATGGCTGAGTCTATGGCTTGCATAGTAGGAATGGCTTCTATCCACTTGGTAAAATAATTTGCGGTAGTCAAAATCCATTTATTCTTTCCGAAAGATGGGGAATGAATTTCTCCAATGAATTCTAAACCCTATTGTTGAAAAGGCATCTCAGTAGAAATAGGTTTGAGTGGTAAAGGTAACAACTTCTTTTTCCCATCAAAAATCTGACATTAGTGACAAGGGGTAACATATTTTTAAACGTCAGCAAACAATGTTGGCCAGTAGAAACCAGCTCTAAGAAATTTATCTATTGTACTCTTCCAATATAACTGGCCTCCACAGTCACTTGCATGAAATTCTTCAAGAATATTGTCAGCTTCTAATTTTAGTAAAAAATTCAGTAAAATCCAACTTTGTTCTTTCCAATAAAGAATTTTATCTAGAATACAATATCCCATTGCTTTAAGTTTGACAAATCTAGCGTTAGTTCTAGTTAAACCAGGAGGATCTTGTAAATGTGTGAGTACAAAGATAACATCAGAGTACCATGGTGAGTCTAGAAGGGCTTCACTGATCAATGGAGTCGCCATCTCTTCTTGGTCATCAATTTGTGAAATGAAATTTATATCTAAGGCATTACAGTTGGATTCAGTCATTAATCTGGCTAACCCTTGTCCTTTTATGAGCTCAGTTGGTTTGATTTCAATATCATACTCAAGGATAGTGGCAATCCACTTTCCTTTTCTACCATTTGGTCCATCCTATGTAAGAATATCATTGACTACAGAATTAGGAACATAGGAAATAATGTGAGAGTAAAGAATGTAAACTTTAAAATCTTTTATGGCTTTAACCAAGGCTAAAGCTTGTTTTTCCATTATGTTGTATTTTAGAGTTGAATCTCATTTTAGGATGTAATTATATTCCTATATTGTACTCCTCACTATCAGATTTGACTAGTTCCATTTTAGGCTTTTTGGGAACATCGTTGGAATCAAACAAGTCTTCTAAAGAAGTTAAACCTTTAGGTAAAATATTATCTTTCAATTCTAGCATGTCTATTTCTTCTTCAATTATTTCTTCTATGTCTACTTTTTCTAAGTTATCTATATCTGATTGAGTAAATACAGTTGGCTTATTATATTTATGTACATCTACATTATTTATTTCACAATTAAAATCATCATCTACGTTACATTATGAATCTAAATTATCATCAGTGTCTATCTTACATTTTTGGAATTCTTCCTTGTTGTTCAAAAAATTGAAAATCTGTTCATCTTCAGAGAAAATCTGCCAGTATTTAACATTGTTAGGAACGATGGGTCTGTATTTTACTTTAGCAGTATATCTATGTGTTGGTTGAAAAGGTAAATTACATGTGCTAACAAAATTTGCTAGACAATGTGCTTGCAAATTTTGATTTATGGGAATAATTGAAAACTTAGACTCTAGTAAATCATCAACCAAGTCATTTGCTACATCTTAATATCTGGCTAATATAGGATTATGAACAGAATATTCAGCATTTATTTGCTTAATGACTAATTCTGAATCACCCATGATTAAAATTCTTTTACCTCCTAAGTTTATGATGATTTGGAGGCCTAAGATCAATGATTCATACTCTGCCATGTTGTTAGTGCATTTAAGTTGAGTCTAAAGGAATTTCTTTCCGAATGACTGGTTTCCATGTTGGTGATCCATACTCTAGTTCTTGCCCCTTTCTTTTTCACTGAGCCATCAAAATCTAAGTTCCAAAGGGCTTCATGAACAGTATTATCATTGTTTGGTTCAAGTTTTGTGTGAATCGATTCAGTTTGGATATCATCATTATCAGAGCTGCATAAAATGAAAGAGTCAAGGTCAGTTGGGGTTGAATAGATGGGATAATTTATGGACCTTTCTACATTACTGACCATGTATTTCATTAGATTTTCTCTGTAAAGTTTTTTGGGTTGTCCAAATATTGTGATAGTAGCAAAACTCATGTCTAGTTGTAGAGATCCCTACAACTTAGCTTCCCATGAGCGAGAAAGAAGCATACCATATTTTGGTGGGATGTCAGCTACTACAATATCCATGATCATACTTTTACCTGGGTATTGAACTAAATTGACACACAAATCTTTTATTAATCCAATGCACTTAACTTTAGAGGAATTAAATGAGAACAAGTCTTTATATGGCCTAGGGGTGAAATCGCGAAGTTGGGAAACACTTTTTGGCGGACGGCTAGAATATGGGAGAAATTTTTAATTTCTCGTCCGAGAAAATAGTCAACTCTATTTCTCGACCGAGAGTTTTAAAAACTCTCGTCCGAGAGTTTTATTGGGTTTAACCGGAGTTAAAAATCTCTCGAACGAGAGTTATGCATTTTCTCGTCCGAGAGTTTTATTGACGGAAACTCTCGGGAAGACTTTCATACGAGAGTTTAAAAAACTCTCGGCCGAGAGTTTAGAAAACTCTCGTATGAGAGTTTTGAAAACTCTCGTATGAGAGTTTTGAAAACTCTCGTATGAGAGTTTTGAAAACTCTCGTATGAGAGTTTTGAAAACTCTCGTATGAGAGTTTTAAGAACTCTCGTATGAGAGTTTTATTCCTATAATAAAACACAAAAATTATTAAGTTTTTAGAATTGGTACGTTATATAATTTAAATAGTACTTTATTAAAATTAAAAAATGATATAAAATAATAAAATTATAATTTTATTTTAAATTATTTTATTATTATTAATGATTAAAAATACATGAAGATTTAATTAAATAAAATTTGTTACACTATTTTGTAATATCAATGTTATATAAAAAACTAAAAATATTTTTATATAAAACTAATTGATATATTAATATAAATAAAATAAAATTCTAAAACATAAATCAAAATAAAAACAACCATATATAATTTATATAATATTTTTTTTGAAATTAATGAATAAATTTAAATTTAAAAAACAATTGACTAAATGCAATGAGGTGATAAAGGAGACAATGCATAGCACCTTAATATCGTTATAAATTCTTGGAAATCTCGAGAAATTTTTGAAGTGAGATGAGCGTCTTGGAATGGGTCACTTTATCTTCCACTTCAGTTTCACACAATTAACTTGAAAGGAAGTCTATTTTCCTAGGTATGGTTGTAAGGGAATGAACAATATTATTTGAACATTGAGTGAGATGCCCTTCTTGGAATGGGTCCTCCTATATTCCACTTTAGTTTCACAAGATTAAATTGAAATGAAGTTTATTTTCCTAGGTATGGATGTAAGGGGATAAAGAATATTATCCGAAAAGGAAATGAATGTTAAGTGTGACATTCCAAGAAAAAGTGTATGGGATTGGAGAATTATGTTATTGCAGAAAACTAACCCTTGACCCCTTAACCCTTGACCCATAACCCTTGACCCCTTAAACCCTAATTCCTAACCCCTAAACCCTTAACCCCCTAAACCTTAAACCTTTAAACCCTTAACCCCTAACCCATTTACCCCCACTAAACCTCTAAATCCCTAACCCATTTAACCCCTACCCCTAACACGTTAACCCCTAACCCATTTAAGCACCTAAACCCAAAAACCCCTAACTCCTAACCCCTAAAATACTTAACTACTAACTCCCCTAACCCCCTAAACCTCTAAACCAATCCTAACCCATTTAACCCCCTAAACCTCAAAACCCCTAACCCCTTAAACCCTAATTCCCAACCCATAACCCTTGACCCCTTAAACCCTATTTCCTAACCCCTAAACCCCCTAACCCCTAAACCAATCCTAACCCATTTAACCCCCTAACCCCTAAATCCTTAACCCCTTAAACCATAATTCCCAAACCCTAACCAATTCAACACCCTAAACCCCTAACCCCTTAAACCATAATTCCCAAACCCTAACCAATTCAACACCCTAAACCCCTAAAAACATAACCCATTTAAGTGTTTACTCCATTTAACCCCAAAAACCCTAACCCCTAACCCCTAAAATCCTTCACTGCTAAATCCCCTAAACCTCTAAACCTATAACCCATTTAACCCCCTAAACCCTAAACCACTAAACCCTTAACCCCTAACCCCTTAAACCCTAATTCCCAACCCCTAACCAATTCAACACCCTAAACCTCGAAAAACCTAACCCATTTAACCCCATTAACCCCTAACTTCTAACCCCTAAAATCCTTAACTGCTAAATCACCTAACCCCCTAAACCTCTAAACCAACCCTAACCCATTTAACCCCCTAAACCCTAAACCTATAACCCCTTAAACCCTAATTCCCAACCCATAACCCATTCAACCCCTTAAACACCTAAACCTCTAACCCATTAACCCTTGACCCCTTAAACACTAATTCCTAACTCTTAACCCATTTAACCCCCTAAACCCTAAACCTCTAAACCCTTAACCCCTAACCCATTTACCCCCACTAAACCTCTAAACCCCTAACCCATTTAACCCCTAAATTCTAAACCTCTAAATCCTTAACACCTACCCCTAACTCGTTAACCCCTAACCCATTTAAGCCCTTAAACCCCAAAACCCCTAACCCCTTAAACCCTAATTCCCAACCCATAACCCTTGACCCCTTAAACCCTATTTCTTAACCCCTAAACCCTTAACCCCTAACCCCTTAAACCCTAATTCCCAACTCCTAACCAATTCAACACACTAAACCCCTAAAAACCTAACCCATTTAAGTGTTTACTCCATTTAACCCCCAAAACCCTAACCCCTAACCGCTAAAATCCTTCACTGCTAAATCCCCTTAACCTCTAAACCTATAACCCATTTAACCCCCTAAACCCTAAACCTCTAAACCCTTAACCCCTAACCCCTTAAACCCTAATTCCCAACCCCTAACCAATTCAACACCCTAAACCCCGAAAAACCTAACCCATTTAACCCCATTAACCCCTAACTTCTAACCCCTAAAATCCTTAACTGCCAAATCCCCTAACCCCCTAAACCTCTAAACCAACCCTAACCCATTTAACCCCCTAAACCCTAAACCTATAACCCCTTAAACCCTAATTCCCAACCCATAACCCATTCAACCCCTTAAACCTCTAAACCAACCCTAACCCATTTAACCCCCTAAACCCTAAACCTATAACCCCTTAAACCCTAATTCCCAACCCATAACCCATTAACCCTTGACCCCTTAAACACTAATTCCTAACCCTTAACCCATTTAACCCCCTAAACCCTAAACCTCTAAACCCTTAACCCCTAACCCATTTACCCCCGCTAAACCTCTAAACCCCTAACCCATTTAACCCCTAAACGCTAAACCTCTAAACCCTTAACCCCTACCCCTAACTCGTTAACCCCTAACCCATTTAAGCCCTTAAACCCCAAAACCCCTAACCCCTTAAACCATAATTCCCAACCCATAACCCTTGACCCCTTAAACCCTATTTCTTAACCCCTAACCCCTTAAACCCTAATTCCCAACCCCTAACCAATTCAACACCCTAAAACCCTAAAAACCTAACCCATTTAAGTGTTTACTCCATTTAACCCCCAAAACCCTAACCCCTAACCCCTAAAATCCTTCACTGCTAAATCCCCTAAACCTCTAAACCTATAACCCATTTAACCCCCTAAACCCTAAACCTCTAAACCCTTAACCCTATTTAACAAACCTAATTCAACCCTAACCAATTCAACACTCAAACCTCGAAAAACTAACCCATTTAACCCCATTAACCCCTAACTAACCCTAAAATCCTTGTTGCTAAATCCCTAACTAAACGACCTCTAAACCAACCTAACTTAACAACCCCTAAACCCTAAACCTATAACCTTAAACCTAATTCCCAACCCATAACCCATTCAACCCCTTAAACACCTAAACCTCTAGCTTATTAACCTTATTTTCAAGCACTAATTCTAACCCTTAACCCATTTAACCCCCTAAACCCTAAACCTCTAAACCCTTAACCCCTAACCCATTTACCCCCACTAAACCTCTAAACCCCTAACCCATTTAACCCCTAAACGCTAAACCTCTAAACACTTAACCCCTACCCCTAACTCATTAACCCCTAACCCATTTAAGGGTAGGGGTTAAGGGTTTAGAGGTTTAGGGTTTAAGGGTTAAATGGGTTAGGGGTTTAGGGGTAGGGGTAGGGGTTTAGGGGTTAGGGGTAGGGGTTAAGGGTTTAGAGGTTTAGGGTTTAAGGGTTAAATGGGTTAGGGGTTAAGGGTTTAGAGGTTTAGGGTTTAGGGGGTTAAGGGTTTAGGGGTTAGGAATTATGGTTTAAGGTGTCAAGGGTTATGGGTTTGGAATTAGGGTTTAAGGGGTTAGGGGTTAAGGGTTTATAGGTTTAGGGTTTAGGGGGTTATATGGGTTACAGGTTTAGAGGTTTAGGGGGTTAGGGGATTTAGCAGTGAAGGATTTTAGGGGTTGGGAGTTAGGGTTTTGGGGGTTAAATGGAATCCACACTTAAATGGGTTAGGTTTTTAGGGGTTTAGGGTGTTGAATTGGTTAGGGGTTTTGGGGTTTAGGGGCTTAAATGGGTTAGGGGTTAACGGGTTAGGGGTAGGGGTTAAGGGTTCAGATTTTTAGGGTTTAGGGGTTAAATGGGTTAGGGGTTTAGAGGTTTAGTGGGGGTAAATGGGTTAGAGGTTAAGGGTTTAGAGGTTTAGGGTTTAGGAGGTTAAATGGGTTAGGGGTTAGGAATTAGGGTTTAAGGGGTCAAGGGTTAAGGGGTTAGAGGTTTAGGTGTTTAAGGGGTTAAATGGGCTATGGGTTGGGAATTAGGGTTTAAGGGGTTATAGGTTTAGGGTTTAGGGGGTTAAATTGGTTAGGGTTGGTTTATAGGTTTTAGAGTTAAATTTGCGATTAGGTTTTGGGGTTTAGGGGTAGGGGTTAAGGGTTTAGAGGTTTAACATTTAGGGCGTTAAATGGGTTAGGGGTTAGGAATTAGGGTTTAAGGGGTCAAGGGTTAAGGGGTTAGAGGTTTAGGTGTTTAAGGGGTTGAATGGGTTATGGGTTGGGAATTAGGGTTTAAGGGGTTGTAGGTTTAGGGGGTTAGGGGATTTAGCAGTTAAGGATTTTAGAGGTTAGAAGTTAGGGGTTAATGGAGTTAAATGGGTTAGGTTTTTAGGGATTAGAATCTTAATTGATTGGGAGATTAATTGGGGTTTGGGGATTGAGGGGGTTAAGGGTTTAGAGGTTTAGGGTTTAGGAGGTTAAAAATGGGTTACGGGTTAGGAATGTTTAAGGGGTTGAATGGGCTATGGGTTGGGAATTAGGGTTTAATGGGTTATAGGTTTAGGGTTTAGGGGGTTAAATTGGTTAGGGTTGGTTTATAGGTTTAGGTGGTTTAAGGATTTTAGGGGTTAGAAGTTAGGGGTTAATGGGTTAGGGGTAGGGGTTAAGGGTTTAAAGGTTTAAGGGTTAGGGCATTAAATGGGTTAGGGGTTAGTAATTAGGGTTTAAGGGGTCAAGGGTTAAGGGGTTAGAGGTTTAGGTGTTTAAGGGGTTGAATGTGTTATGGGTTGGGAATTAGGGTTTAAGGGGTTATAGGTTTAGGGGGTTAGGGGATTTAGCAGTTAAGAATTTTAGAGGTTAGAAGTTAGGGGTTAATGGAGTTAAATGGGTTAGGTTTTTAGGGGTTTAGGGTGTTGAATTGGTTAGGGGTTCAGAATTAGGGTTTTAGGGGTTAGTAGTTAAGGGTTTAGAGGTTTAGGGTTTAGGGGGTTAAATGGCTTACAGGTTTATAGGTTTAGGGGTTTAGGGGATTTAGCAGTGAAGGATTTTAGGGGTTAGGGGTTAGGGTTTTTGGGGTTAAATTGAATCCACACTTAAATGGGTTAGGTTTTTAGGGGTTTAGGGTGTTGAATTGGTTAGGGGTTGGGAATTAGGGTTTAAGGGATTAGGGGTTAAGGGTTGAGGGGTTAGGAATTAGGGTTTAATGGGTCAAGGGTTATGGGTTGGGAATTAGGGTTTAAGAGGTTAGGGGTTTTGGGGTTTAGGGGCTTAAATGGGTTAAGGGTTAACGGGTTAGGGGTAGGGGTTAAGGTTTTAGAGGTTTAGGGTTTAGGGGTTAAATGGGTTAGGGGTTTAGAGGTTTAGTAGGGGTAAATGGTTTGGGGGTTAAGGGTTTAGATGTTTAGGGTTTAGGGGTTAGGAATTAGGGTTATAGGGGTCAATGGTTATGGGTTGGGAATTATGGTTTAAGGGGTTAAGGGTTTAGAAGTTTAGGGTTTAGGGGTTGAATGGGGTATAGGTTTAGAGGTTTAGGGGGTTACAAGATTTAGCAGCGAAGGATTTTAGGGGTTAGCGGTTAGGGTTTTGGGGGTTAAATGGAATCCACACTTAAATGGGTTTTGTTTAGGGGGTTAAATGGGTTAGCCCGGTTAGGAATTAGGGTTTAGGGGTCAAGGATTAAGGGGTTAGAGTTTTAGGTGTTTAAGGGGTTGAATGGGTTATGGGTTGGGAATTAGGGTTTAAGGGGTTATAGGTTTTGGGTTTAGGGGGTTAAATGGGTTAGGGTTGGTTTAGAGGTTTAGGGGGGTAGGGGATTTAGCAGTTCAGGATTCTAGGGGTAAGAAGTTAGTGGTTAATGGGGTTAAATGGGTTAGGTTTTTAGGGGTTTAGGGTGTCTAATTGGTTAGGGGTTGGGAATTAGGGTTTTAGGGGTTAGGGGTTAAGGGTTTAGAGGTTTAGGGTTTATGGTTTAGGGGGTTTAAATGGGTTGCACGTTTAGAGGTTTAGGGGGTTAGGGGATTTAGCAGTGAAGGATTTTAGGGGTTAGGGGTTAGGGTTTTGGGGGTTAAATGGAATCCACACTTAAATGGGTTAGTTTTTTAGGGGTTTACTGTGTTGAATTGGTTAGGGGTTGGGAATTAGGGCTTAAGGGTTTAGGGGTTAGGAATTAGGGTTTAAGGCGTCAAGGGTTATGGGTTGGGAATTAGGGTTTAAGGGCTTTAAGGGCTTAAATCGGTTAGGGGTTAACGAGTTAGGGGTAGGGGTTAAGGGTTTAGAGGTTTAGCGTTTAGGGGTTAAATGGGTTAGAGGTTTAGAGGTTTAGTGGGGGTAAATGGGTTAGGGGTTAAGGGTTTAGAGGTTTAGGGTTTAGGGGGTTAAATGGGTTAAGGGTTAGGAATTAATGTTTAAGGGGTCAAGGGTTAATGGGTTAGAGGTTTAGGTGTTTAAGGGGTTGAATGGGTTATGGGTTGGGAATTAGGGTTTAAGGGGTTATAGGTTTAGGGTTTAGGGGGTTAAATGGGTTAGGGTTGGTTTAGAGGTTTAGGGGGTTAGGGGATTTAGCAGTTAAGGATTTTAAGGGTTAGAAGTTAGGGGTTAATGGGGTTAAATGGGTTAGGTTTTTAGGGGTTTAGGGTGTTGAATTGGTTAGGGGTTGGGAATTAGGGTTTAAGGGTTTAGAGGTTTAGGGTTTAGGGGGTTAAATGGGTTATAGGTTTAGAGGTTTAGGGGATTTAGCAGTGAAGGATTTTAGGGGTTAGGGGTTAGGGTTTTGGAGGTTAAATGGAATAAACGCTTAAATGGGTTAGATTTTTAGGGGTTTAGGGTGTTGAATTGGTTAGGGTTGGGAATTAGGGTTTAAGGGGTTAGGGGTTAAGGGTTTAGGGGTTAGGAAATAGGGTTTAAGGGGTCAAGGGTTATGGGTTGGGAATTAGGGTTTAAGGGGTTAGGGGTTTTGAGGTTTAGGGGGTTAAATGGGTTAGGATTGGTTTAGAGGTTTAGGGGTTTAGGGGATTTAGCAGTTAAGTATTTTAGGGGTTAAGAGCTAGGGGTTTTGGGGTTTAGGTGCTTAAATGGGTTAGGGGTTAACGTGTTAGGGGTAGGGGTTAAATGGGTTAGGGATTTAGAGGTTTAGTGGGGGTAAATGGGTTAGGGGTTAAGGGTTTAGAGGTTTAAGGTTTATGGGGTTAAGGGTTTAGGGGTTAGGAATTAGGGTTTAAGGGGTCAAGGGTTAAGGGGTCAAGGGTTAGTTTTATGCAATAACATAATTCTCCAATCCCATACACTTCTGCTTGGAATGTCACACTTAACATTCATTTCCTTTTTGGATAATATTCTTTATCCCCTTACATCCATACCTAGGAAAATAAACTTCATTTCAATTTAATGTTGTCAAACTAAAGTGGAATATAAGAGGACCCATTCCAAGAAGGGAATCTCACTCAATGTTCAAATAATATTGTTCATTCCCTTACATCCATACCTAGGAAAATAAACTTCCTTTCAAGTTAATTGTGTGAAACTGCAGTGGAAGATAAAGTGACCCATTCCAAGAAGCTCATCTCACTTCAAAAATTTCTCGAGATTTCCAAGAATTTACAACAATATTAAGGTGTTATGCATTGTCTCCTTTATCACCTCATTGCATTTAGTCAATTGTTTTTTAAATTTAATTTTATTCATTAATTTCAAAAAAAATATTATATAAATTATATATAATTGTTTTTATTTTGATTTATGTTTTAGAATTTTATTTTATTTATATTAATATATCAATTAGTTTTATATAAAAATATTTTTTGGGCTATATAACATTGATATTACAAAATATCAGGTAGAATAAAATTTTAATAATTAAATTTTTCATATTTTTTATTTATTAATAATAATAAAATAATTTAAAATAAATATTATTTTATTATTTTATATCATTTTACTTTAATAAAAAATATTTAAAATTATATAACGTACCAATTCTAAAACTTAAAATTTTTTGTGTTTATTTATAGGAATAAACTCTCTATAGAGAGTTTTCAGCCATAATTTAGAGTTATCAAACTTCTGACTGAGAGTTTTAAAATTTCACGAGCTTTCAAAAACCCTCATACCCAGAGTTTTCAAAACTCCTCATACGAGAGAGGATCCAATCATATCGAGTTTTCAAAACTCTCATACGAGAGTTTTCTAAACTCTCGACCGAGAGTTTCATCGGGTAAACTCTCGGGCGCAAACTCTCGTCCGAGAGTTTTTTAAACTGTCAGCCGAGAGTTTGGCCGTGCGTTTAAATGTAACTTTAGGCGGGTTAAACTCTCGGTCGAGAGTTTTATAAATTTCTCGTCCGAGACATTATCTCGGCCGAGAGTTTCTGGTCAACGAAAAACACAGAAAATTCTGCAGTTTTCAGGAACCTGCAACTTCTGAGGGGCAGAACACCTACAAAAACATAATGTTATATGTCGGACAAAGTACCATTAGATTCATCTTTGAATCTAGTTTCTGATGATATGAGATTTGTGGAGTTTCATTAAAAAATTCAATTTTTTATTAATTTTTTACTAAACTGTGTCATTGTGGAATTTCATTGTTCGAAAAATTGCACTAAATGAAAATTCAATAACTTTCAAATGAGGACACCGAAAAATTCAAAAAAATCATACTGCACTTCCTCTCCCTGTCTACTTCAAAAGGGTACTCTCATTTTTCTTATTTATGATCACATTGAAAAGAAAATCAAAGGATAATAAAATGTACTGAAACATCACTGTTTTTTTGTCTTCGTCCATTTCAAAAAATAATAAAAAATAGTGATTTAATCCGAAAATTACCGAAAAATAGTCTGTGCACTAGTGCAACATATGCAGATTATGATGCTATGGTTTTTTTCCAAAAAATGAATAACCTTCCCTAAAAAAAGTAAAGGATAATAAAGTGACTATTTATGTTTGCCTGAAAATTTCAAGTATATGCAGTTAGTAAACAAGAAATTTACCCCTCTATATGTCAATATTTTTTTAATCTTACAGTTTTGGAATTCTTCCTTGCTGTTCAAAAAATTGAAAATCTGTTCATCTTCAGAGAAAATCTGCAAGTATTTAACATTGTCAGGAATAATGGGTTTGTATTTTACTTCATCAGTATATCTATGTGTTGGTTGAAAAGGTAAATTACATGTGCTAGCAAAATTTGCCAGGCAATGTGCTTGCAAATTTTGATTTCTGGGAATAATAGCAAACTTAAACTCTAGTAAATCATCAACCAAGTCAATTGTTGCATCTCTATATCTGGCTAATCTAGGATTATGAACATAATATTCAGCGTTTATTTGCTTAATGACTAATTCTGAATCACCCATGATTAAAATTCTTTTACCTCCTAAGTTTCTGATGATTTGGAGGCCTAAGATCAATGCTTCATACTCTTCCATGTTGTTGGTGCATTTAAAGTTGAGTCTAAAGGCATGTCCTTCCGAATGACTGGTTTCCATGTTGGTGATCCATACTCCAGCTCCTGCCCCTGTCTTGTTCACTGAGCCATCAAAATCTAAGTGCCAAAGGGCTTCATGACCAATATTATCATTGTTTGGTTCAGGTTTTATGTCAATCAATTCAGTTTGGATATCATTATTATCAGAGTTGCATAAAATGAAAGAGTCAAGGTCAGTTGGAGTTGAATAGATGGGATAATTTATGGACCTTTCTGCATTACTGACCATGTATTTCATTAATGATTCTCTATATAATTTTTTGGGCTGTCCAAATACTATGATAGTAGCAAAAATCATGTCTAGTCGTAGAGATCCCTGCAACTTAGCTCCCCATGAGCGAGAAAGAAGCATACCATACTTTGGTGGGATGTCAACTACTACAATATCCATGATCATGCTTTTACCTGGGTATTGAACTAAATTGACACACAAATCTTTTATCAATCCAATGCACTTAACTTTAGAGGAATCAAATGAGAACAAGTCTTTATATGGCCTAGTTATTTCTAGATTCAGAGTTTCCATAATAGCTTTTGGCATTAAGTTGTGGGAAGCTCTTGAGTCTAACATTGCATTGTGTAATATCTGATCGTGAATAGTAAGACTAATGTAAAAAGGAGGGATTGCTCCTTCAGCATGTTTACCATTTACATCAGGACCAAAAATTAATTCAGGCTGATCATCATTTAGATTAATTGAATCCTCACCATCATTCATGTTTAAAGTTTCATTGATTGTTGATTTATACAAGTCATTCTTTACCAATTCTGTTAAAGGAATTGGTATTTTTAACTTGGATATTTCAGCTTTAATGTTGAATGCTGGTTGAGATTTACTAATCTGCAGAAGTTCATCTTTTGTGATTGTTAACTGAGTAGGTTTTTCTTGAGGTTCAACAGTTTTACCTTTAGCTTGAGTTGTTCTTTTATCTTCTGTTTGAGTTTCTTGATTTCCATTGTCTTTGATTATTTTTTCATGAACAGTTTGAGTGGCAGCATAGGCTTTGTCAGATCTAGAATTTTTAGCAAAAGATTTAGGATTTGATGATTTAGAGTCAGTTGGATTCTTCTTTGGATCGGGAACTGTTGTTTTTGCTGAATTAGTGGCCTTTGTAGTATTATCCTTTTGGGCATCTTTGGAGGATTGAGCCACCTCATCAGTGATATCAACAATCTTTGGACTAGACTATTTTTTAGGACTGGGTGAGTTTGAATTTTTCTTGTTTTCTCTTGGAAGAATTTGCAAAAATTTTGTTTTGGGAGTCTCTACATTCTTTTTGTTTTGATTTTTTTGAGTTGGAGCATTGTTTTTTGTAGAAGGCTCATTTGTTTTCTTGCTCCTAAGGTTATACTGGCTGTGAATTTCATTGATTGCAAAGTCATAACCTTGCTTATAGTCAAAGGATTCACCAGTATCTACTTTGAGCTGTTGAAGCTCAAAGAGTTCTTGATCCTCCTGAGTGAGGAAAATTTGTATTGATTTCATCTATCCCCATCACTATGTTGATGTCTTCCTCATCCTCAACATTGTTTTGAGAACTTTTAACATAGTTCTCTTGAAAAGGAGGCGTAATGTTTTGATATGGGGAAGGTTCTTTACCTTTTTAAGGATTGTTGTTTTTTTTGTAGTTGAGATTTCTGATTTGGGGTTGGTTATCCCATTGCAGTTTTTCTCAATGTTGTCTAATCTCTCAACTACTCTTTCTAAAGTTTTAGCAAAAAGATCAAATTTACCATCTAAGTTTGAATTCTCTTCTTTGATTGTGACTCTCCCATCATTCCTAAGTCTAGCTTTTTTGGCTAGGATATTTATTTCTACACCAACAACATCTAATTGCATCTCTTCTAATGTTTCAACATTTCTTTCTCTTAATTGGTATGCCATATCTAGATCAAATCCATCAGGAAATTTAATAAGTACTTAATAGGGGGTAGGTTAAAGATCAACAGGGATGGCATTGTAAACACTGTTATATCTGGTGCAATAATCCTAAACAGACTCATTAGGAGCTCTTTTTAAAGCATCAAACTCAGATAAAATTTGCAGGGGATTCTTTTTCTTTTCCCATTTCTTTATGAATGCTCTATGAAATGCAACTAAATCCGCTATACTACCAGCACCTAAATTTCTAAACCATGTTTTTACTTCTCCAGTTAAACTTTGAGCAAACAACCTCATTCGGACATCAGATTCATCTATCTCATAAATTTCACAAAAATCAGTTATTCTGGTGACATGTTGTTGTGCAGTATATTGTGAAAAATTATCAAATAATGGGATATCCTTTTGGTAATTTTGGGGCATATCATGGAGGTTTTGGGGTAAAACTAGAGGGGCATATCTTGTAGCCATGATTTGAAGTTTTCCTGAACTAGGAGGTATAACAGTGACTATAGGAGCAGTGCTGGATATGATAGTTGATGTGCTGAAAGCTATATTTGAAGAACTTGGAAAAGATGTTGGTATATATATGGAACTGGATGGAAAAAATGTAGTGCTCATAAAACTGGTGGATGCAATGGACTGAGTGAATGATGGAAATACTATCCTAGGCTGCAAAGGCAACTCAGGAATAAATGGTTCTGTGAATGTACTTGCAGTGGCTTGAGGATATGATGAAAATATAATCCTAGGCTGCAAAGGCAACTCAGGACTAAAAGGTTCTGTGGGTGAACTGACAGTGGAGTCTAAAAATGAAGTGGCAGCATACAAAGTTGAATTTGCTGCTGGAAAGATTGTTGTGTGTAATTGAGAAACTGGAGGCTTAAAGTGAGATAAAAATTGAGCTAATTTAACATCTTTATAAACATCTTTAATCCGTGTAACATTAACCCTTTCTACTGGACTTTGAATTTCAGATTTGTCTGATTTTATTGATGTTGAAATAATTTTCTGTTTCTCACTTACAAAATAAGTAAAAACAGGTTCTATGACAGTTTCCTTTAAATCAGTTTCAGATTTATCTCTAAATAATGAATTTTCAAACTTGAAATCAAAATCAATATCGGTTAAGCTCACTAATTCGTTGGGTAATGAATTAGCTTTTCTTAAAGGCACTTCAGCTTCTAAATTAACAATTTGTTTTTTCTTTTTTTCCAATCTGTTCTGGGTTATCTACTATTACTGCAGGCTTAGGATCCGGGTTACACCTGGTATAGTAGGTTTTCCTAGAAGCCATAATGGCTATTTATGAATACCCACAACCTTTAAAGTTAATCTTAAAGTAGAAAAGATAGATTTAAAAATCTTCCTCCAAGATTAAATTTAAAACTAGAGAGTGGTTAGTCCCCAGTATGGTCGCCAGTATGTTATCACCTTAGTAATTTCTTAGGTCGTGGGATTTTGATTTATAGTTAAAGAAAACTAGGGGTAACCACAAACCTCCTTTGGAAATTTAGGATCTAGCCTTCATAAATTTCAGAGAGGGCTCTCTCTTTCAGATTTAACTTTGTTTTGAATTGATATTTTAGGCTAGGTATAATTGGGCACTTGGTTTTTTGTTTGGAAATTTTGGTGGGAAATAAGATTACTTGGAGACAAATTAAAGAGGGATCTACTAGTCCATTGGGCTATGGAGTCGAGATGTATCAAGAAAAACTGGAAGGCAAGGCCAAAAGAATGCTAATGTACTCAGGGCAAGGTAGATAACCCTAAGAGATTTGAATAGTTTGATTTGATGAGATGGCTTGCTTTCGGGATAAAGGGCAGTGAAGGATCCAGTGATCCGGAAAAAGAGGAAGGAGGCAGGGGTCAAACGGGACTAGGAGTAATTAAGAATTCCTAAGTCCGAAAATCAGCAGAAAACATTTAAATGATTAAGTAGTTAAGACAAGGAGCTTTTACACTAATCCTGAAATAATATTCCTAATTAATCATTCAAATTGAACAACATATATGAAATTGAATGAAACTTCAGAAGAGGAAACAATGACAGTAAGAAATCACTTTACTCATTAGTTTATCGCATGAATCCTGAGTTATGAAGTCCAATTGGCTATTGTCCAGACTGCTGCTACGAAATCAACACATGAGCCTCCAAAGTACCAATAAAATTATCTATAATAATTTCAGCAATTTATTCCACACTAAACACTTCACAAATTGAAGTATTTATTCAAATGCTTATTACAAAATATCCTAGAGATATCTAGGAATAACTTTAGGAAAATAAAATATCTTAACACACTAAGAGGGCCAGTTGCTTAACAACTTAAGCAAGCTGTCCTCTTATCTAGAAAAAATAGAACTATCTTATCTAATTACATCAGTTTGTTGACTAGGTGTTCATGCTTGCTAACACATTTGGAAGATATTTGTTTGAAGATTGCTTGATTGATACTCTTTCACTTTATATCTTTTAACGCTGTTTTTCTTCCTGATACTCTTTTACTCTGTTCATCTGTCACTTTACTGCTAGTAAAATGTAGAATTTACCATAGTAAAAAACTAGCTGATTGTTTATGCTCGGATACACTTTGACCCTGTTACTTTGATCTGATACACTTTCAATTGCTATTTTAACCTCTTGACAGCTGTAAAATGAAATTTTCAGTGTGGTAAAAAACTGTCCCATCATTTCTCTGTCTTGCTTGAATTTCCTTTTACTCTTTTACTAAAGATTCATATCAGCAGTAAAAATCCAAAATCAAATAAACTGTTTTTTATTCTTTTCCTCTTAACTTCACTGCTTTACCTGTACTTTTTCTACTGTTCTGCTCCAATGTTGCTATAAAAAATCTGTGAACTCCTGCCACTACTGATCACTTGGTATTTTCATACTTTTCAACTTTCGGTGACTTTCATCCGCATCAGTGTACTTTGAGAAATTTGGTTTGATAATGAAAATATGTTTAATTTCATTTTGTAGAAAAAATAAGTTTTCAAAGTACTCCAAGACAACTTTACCAGTTGGGGAACCTTGTGGCAGAGGCTTATTTATTTGTTCTTTGGCATGGGCTTTGATCTTCTTGTCATAATTTTTTTGAACCATTAGCTTTTCATTAAATCCATGAATGTCTGGAAGGCCTACTTGTCTCAATATTGTGTATTTTGCCAAAAACTTTGTTATTGAAAAATTCATGGCCTCACATTTTTCCTTAAAATTGTTCATTATATTCCTTTTATTTAGGACCTTTTTGATTTGAAGAATTGTTTCAGTCCTATCTTGTATTTTCAATTCTTCAAGCTCCTCTCTGTTTTTGCTGTTCAAAAATGTAATAAGCTTTAAAGCTCGAGATGGTTTATTAGCCAGTTCTTCCTTTGTTTTCTGAATTTCCACCTGCGCTGCCTTAAGTAAATCTCTTTGCTCATATATGATTTGAATTGAAGGCCATTGTAGATGTATGCCTTGAATTATGTTTGTCCAAAGATAGTTCTTGATGAAGGACACCTGTTCACTGAGATTTACTTGCTGCTGCAAGATCTTTACCTGTTCATCAAGTCTTTTTCCTTTTTGTTCATGTCCTTTTGATGTAATCAATGTATTCCTATTTGATGATTCAAGAGTTTGAATGGTCTTTTTCAAATTGATTATCTCATTATTTTTTAGGGACATCTCCTCCATGGCTTTTACAATATCTGCTGCTTCACCTGCTTGATGTACCTGTGTGGTGGATGATCCTGTGGCAGAAGTATCTTTAGATTGCACTGACACTACAGTTTCCAGTGGCACTTTTGGGGCTAAATGTTCCGCCAATGTGGAAGGGACAACATTTAAATTCTCTTCCAATGTGGAAGGGACAACTGTGTTAACCATAGGAATAATGGTGGGAATATATGGAACATTAGTTTCTTTCATAAATAAAGGGAAATTGAGCAATTGGTGGGAAAGGATTATCTTCAAAAAGGTGCTTATTTTTCAATTTGGGCTTATTAGAGATAAACTGGATTAAGACAAGAAATAGGGTTTCCTGAATGATACAATTGTGTAAAAGAAGTCTTTTAATCAATTCGTAGGCCTTTATACTTCCTCTGTGTTTGTAATTGGTCTTCAAGGGTTAAACAAGGATGTAAAGCTGAGGATTTTTGACTTTGAAAGGTTGATAGAGGAATTCAGGCTTCTTGGAAAAAATGGCTATGGTTTGGGCAATTTAAACGGTTAATTCTCTTACCTTAATCTCTTTTGGTTCACAGATGGTATAATTTTGAAGGTTTGCAGGTCAAAATATTGAGAAATACCTCTTCTGCAGGCATTTGATGGGCGAGAGGTTTTTCTAGTAACTTCGGCGCTTTGAAAAGGATCCTTCGACGTAGAAAATGGCTCCAACCAGTTCCAAAATATAAAGAAAAGTGGTTAATTGAGATTGGGGCAAGAAATGGTTTTAACAGAGGCTCAAAGCTTTTTACAAAGTCAGCTGGAAGTTTAACTAGTCGTGACTTTACAAATGCACATAAATAATGATATATCAAAGGTTTAAGTTTTTAATATAAATCATTACATTTGGCATTTATTATAGTTTTATTCAAAGGCGGGAGGTGGATTCATTTTCGAATGAGAAAACGACCAGTGGGTTTCGCGTTGCGTTTGAATGGTAAGCAGATTTTTGCAAAATGAACACGATCGTATCAAAATGTGACACGTCGCATCGGGTGGTTTTATAATACAACCCATTTCACGTGGATTTGATAAAACATTGACTGATCAGTTTCGGAGCATGAAACTGAACGTGCACCATTGGATTTGTTTTGATGATGCGAACTGTCAAGATATTTTAGAAAGTTGATGTGAAAGATGGGTGGGACCCGTGGTGGATATATGTGATGGCACGTTTGATATATAACAAAACCTCTGTAAAATATGTGATTATAATCAAAGTTTTAATTATATATGGAAATTTTTATATGCGCGGGGGTAATGGTTCAATAGACGTATACCTATGTATAGTCCTAAAGGGGTTTTATCGGGCAAATTTATATATATAAAGTGAGTTAATATATATGGTAAATGGTGTGTGGGGCGGGTTAATAAGGGGTTAACCTTGGGTTTAGATATGAATAAAGGGAGGCTAATATAAGACCATGGTTAAGTTGTGAGGGAGGAAAATATATTTTGTGAAGGCGTGAGATATTTACAATAGAATGTAATAGGGTAATGGGTAATTTTTCCGCGTGATTTAAAATACATTGGATATGTAAATAATACACAATTTTTCATATATTTTTTAGTTTTATTATATAGTTATTAGACTTTTTTGAATGGTCTAAAAACTATAAGGGGGCAGGAATATTTGAATATAAATAGTTTTATGCCAAAGGGGGTTTTAATGGGGGTTTTTTATTAAAACATGTAGATATTTAACTTTGGAAAAAAATCTTATAATAATGGGTTTAGGGGTTAATTAAATAAAAGGAGCTATAATACTTAGGATAAGGTTCAATTATAAGGATTTAATAAGTAAATTAGAATTTAATTTGACCATGGACAATGTAAAACACAAAAAAAACAATTATATATCTATGTAAAGTGATAATATTAAAGAAAGGCCTTATTTTTTGTAATTTAACCACTTTGACTTAGAATATAACATTTTTGGAGGGTTTTTTGTGTTTTTATGAATGAAGGAGATTAGCAAAAAGGGAATTTGATTATTCATTAAGTAAAAAAGCAGTCTTTACTTATGAATTTGAATAATGATGAGTGCATGAAGGGTAAATGATGAAAATTAGGGATTAATATAGGAATTCAACACTTTCAACTTATCAGTCATTGAGTCTTGGGTCTGGTCCCAACAGAAGTCAGAGAAATGCTCTGAGCCTCTTTGACTAGAAGTCTAGAATGCAGAATAACTATAGGGGAGGGAAATTAGTTACTGTAGCCTGGTGAAAGATATTTACAATGATTTTTCCACCTTCTTCTACCTACCCAATCTTTAATCTAACATTTTTTCTTCCATTTGTGCAGGGGCATTTGAGCTAGAAACCTTGAACATTTTATTCTTTTGAAAGCAGTAAAAAGTATCTAATTCTACCTTATTTCATCCAAGGACCTAGATTAAACTGATGAGCTCCTCTTTATTCTCTACCTATCTACTAATTATTCATGACTAAACATTCTGACTAATTTTTATTCACTATTCTACAACATTAAAATTGAAACATGAAAATTCAAGATTAAACACTTCAACTCATCATGGATTATGGCACTTATTGACACTCTGCCATAATCATCAGTAAAAAGTAGTGGCATTGGAATTGCTCACTTTGATGTTTTATTTCTTTTTCTTTGGGGTATATCATTTTTTCTAAGTCCTTTGATCTTTCTTTTAGGACTTTTACCCTCTTTTTGATTTTCTATTTTTTTTATTTTTTTACGAAATATGGGAAAACAACTTGCAGAAGGAAAAGTATGTACATATTTACAAGACTATCATAAGTCAATTCCAAATTATGAATCCTATATTTATAGGACCCTAACAACGGCTTCACATGGGGATGGCATTTCCTAGTGAAATGTCAAGAACTCTAAGATTAATAGCCTTGAATTTTTAACCTTGATGATCTTGTAACTGTCTTCAGATTTCTGCAACAACTCATACTTATGATATTTTACTCTTCAAATATTAGGGCCTTCACTTTGAGATTCAAATTTTGAAAAGAAAACATCCAATCCAATCTACTCACTTGCAATGAATATATACAATGATGTAAAAAAGGAATCAATCTGGAAATAGGTGTTAGTTAACTCAGCAGAATATTAGTGTTTAAGCATCCTACCATTCACTGGTCCTTCTGGAATGTTTGTTCCATCCAAATTTCGGATAAAAAATGCATTATTACCTCTATACCCATAAATTTCATAAGGTCCCTTCCATTAAAATTCAAAATTTCCATGTTTTCCCTTTTCCTCTCTCCTAGAATCCCACTTTAACACTTTATCTCCTATGTAAAAATCATCCTCTTTACTCCTTTTATCAATTTTTTTTTTTTTTTTTTTTTTATCTTATCATGAATTAATTGATATTTTTCATGTACATTCTCCCTTGTTTGCTGTAAATGGATGGTTTGATTTATTATTCGTTGAATGTCATTAATCTCAACTTGTGATTCCTGAATAATCTTCATTACTAGAACTCCTAATGATGAAGGAAAAACTGAATCCATTCCATAAACTATCTAATAAGGTGAAGTACCAATTGACTTCTTGGTGGTAAGTCTACCTTCCCATAGGGCATAGACCAACTTTTTGTTCCAAGTATTTTTGTTTTTCTGAAGTAATTTCTTGATGATGTTTACCAGGCTCTTATTAGAGGATTCTGCTAAGGCATTACCTCGAGGGTAATAAGCAGTAGAGTGGCCTAGGGTAATGTGATACTTGTGGAAAAAGGAAATCATTTTCTTGGATTTAAATGCAACTGCATTATCAGTAATAATTTTGTGTGGGCATCTAAATCTAGATAAAATATTGTTTTCAATGAAAGAGATTATGTCTGAGTCTGTGGCTTGAATAGTAGGAATGGCTTCTATCCACTTGGTAAAATAATATGTGGCAGTCAAAATCCATTTATGCAATCCGGAAGATGGGGGATGAATTTATCCAATGAATTCTAAACCCCATTGTTGAAAAGGCATCTAGATAGAAATAGGTTTTAGGGGCAAGGGTAACAATTTCTTTTTCCCTTCAAAAATATGACATTGTTGATAGGAGGTAACATATTTTTTGACACCAGCAAATAATGTTGGCTAGTAGAAACCAACTCTAAGAATTTTATCTGTTGTAATCTTCCAGTATAAGTGGCCTCCACAGTCACCTGCATGAAATTCCCCAAACATCTTGTCAGCTTCTGATTTCAGTAAACAATTAAGTAAAATTCCACTATGTTCTTTCCAAAAAATCACATTATCCAAGATACAATATCTCATTACTTTGAGTTTGAAAAATCTAGCTTTAGTTCTAGTTAAACTAGGAGGAGCTTGTAAATGTGTGAGTACAAAGATAACATCAGAGTACCATGGTGAGTCTAGAAAGGCTTCACTGATCAATGGAGTAGCCATCTCTTCTTGGTCATCAATTTGTGCAATGAAATTTATATCTAAGGCATTACAATTGGATTTAGCCATTAATCTGGCTAACCCTTGTCCTTTTATGAGCTTAGTTGGTTTGATTTTGATATCATACTCAAGGATAGTGGAATTCCACTTTCCTCTTCTACCATCTGGCCCATCCTGTGTAAGAATATCTTTGACTATAGAATTAGGAACATAGACAATAATGTGAGAGTAAAGAATGTAAAATCTAAAATCTTTTATGGCTTTAACCAAGGCTAAAGCTTCTTTTTCCATTATGTTGTATTTTAGAGTTGCATCCCTAAGTGTTTTAATGAAAAATGCTATAGGCTGTTCAAAACCTTGGTCATTTTTCTGCAAAAGAACTGCAGCTATAGTATGTTCAGAGGCAAATGAAAAGATAATAAAATATTTTTTGAAGTCTGGGCTAATTAAGACTGGTGTTTTGGTTAAAGCAAGTTTTATAGATTCAAAATGTTGTTTTGCTTCAACTTCACATTTTAATACCGAGTCCTTTTTTAGCATGTTATTAAGTTCTTTGATGATTTCAGCTAGATTAGAAATAAATCTTCTTAAAAAACTTATTTTACCTAAAAATGCTTGTAACTCTTTGATGTTCCTAGGTGGGTGAATGTTTAGTATGGCTTCAATTCTTGTTGAATCTATCCTAATACCTTCCTTGGAAATTATGTGTCATAATAATTTACCTTCTTCAAGTCTGAAAAGACTCTTTTTTGGATTTAAGTATATACCATATTTCCTACATTTAATGAATACATGTCTTAAGTGATCCAAATG